>CM034146.1:923447608-924047608 GCA_019776745.2 Taxus chinensis | reverse complement strand
CGAGGCTCATCACCTAAATGTTAACTGGAATTCCACCATGTGTCCCCTCCTGTGACCGTCGATAAAACACGAGACCCAACGAAATATTTTCTACAACTAATTTTGCAGCCTTCACGTCTGAGTCGCCCAAAAGTAATAATGAGAGCCGGAAGCTCAACACATGGACTGTGCCTTTGGTGAGGGATTCAAAACTCAACGACCACAAACAAAACGGCTAGAAAACAAATCTAAATACCTTTTAGTGAAGTAGATAGAAGACATGGGAAAACAAGTTTGAAATAGCTTCGGACGGCTCAAGATTGCAAATACCATTAATTCTCACAAACATGCATGATCTTATACCAGGTTGAAAGGTTGGAAGAGATAGTAGAACCCTTATGAAGGTGAGTTATCAGAAAACAAAGACAAAAACAAACAAGTTGTAGAAAATATAGATGACAACAAAAAAAACACAAACTTAAAATACAAGTTCAATAGAAATTTATTTAGAACTTTTTTCCTTTTTCATTAACTTTAAAAATGAATACAAATGCCTCATTTATGCAAAGGTTTACAAGATGTTTGGTGAATTTTATTACATTAATGGCAAGAGTTACATAGGTATTTGGATAGAATGATGAAGGAACCAAATTATTGTCCTTGATATAAGATTTGTTATCATTAAATTCAAAATTGTTTGTCCATTTAAAAATTTGAAATTTACAAGATGCTTTCACGCTGTCAAGGGTAAATGCGGGTGGGTCAGAGAGATTGTCACATTTTTCAGCAAAATGTCGATTGTCAATTTTATTGTCAACGCTATCTTACGTGTTGATAGTACCATCTATTTGAGAGGATTAATAAACATGATTATATAGAACAAAATTATATTGTTTGAGCAAGAGATGAGGTCTTGATTAGAAAAAAAATGTTATATTATATAACAAAGTTTAGATATGTTTTCAAATAATTAAATAATACTTTCACTACTATATAAAAATTTAATTATTATCTATCAATAACTATTTTATTGAAATTTAATTACTTAATTCTTTAAATTATCAATGATAAAAAAAAAACTTATAATACCTTTTTTTATGTAAATTAAAGAGTATAATCAAGTATGTTGTGGTTCAATGGTATGTACCATGGTGCAAAATGTGTTGCTTAGCCATCTATCAAGATTCCAATTCTAAAAGATACCAATAAATAAGGTATGAGGAAGGAATTGGTGGAGTATTTCATTGTTTATGTGCATGGTCTCTTGACTTTCCACCTCCACAACTGTCCGTTGGGATTCCATTCCCTCTATGGCATGTATATATATAGATGTAATATATAATTTGTGTATCCAATGTAATTTAATTTTTCTTATTTACAAACATTAGTATCAGAGCGATGTAATCTGGATCTGTAGTTCCCACTTCCCTTTGACACCTTTTGATACTAATCATGATATTTATGATTATATTATCGATATGATTATGGAATTTATTATAGTATGATGTTATTTGTTAGATCATGGATTATTGTTGACTTGATACAATTATGATGCCTGATGATTATTAGAGACATTTTGGATATTGATGTTGATATATTGTTTAACATGGATATATAATGGATGTTGTTCGGACATGTGATATTTGGATGTTGTGAGTAGACCTAGAAATGAAAATTATTTGATGATGATATAATTGTTGAGTAAAATTACAAATGATCTTGTTGGTTGCTTGGATGTTGTTGTGATTCATATATCTAGAATGATTTTGGAATTTTATTTATATTATTTTAGATGTTCTGATATGGCCACAAGGTCAAAGGAGGTATTGTGTTTTTGTAGGTTAAAATATCACAACAAACATCGGGGGATTAGAGACCAACCACATTGGAATTCTTGATGAATTCAACAAGGTCACCATGGCAACTTGTATTTTTTATGTGTGAAGTTATTTTGTTAGGGGTTCCCATGGGGGGAACCACCTTTAAATGTGACCAAGGGGTTATGTGTATTTATTTATTTGACCCTTTTGTTTAATGTTGCATGTGTTTATTTTGTGATGCATTTGCCTCGTTTCTTTATTTATTAAATGTTGTTTTAATATTATGTGTAAGCATGTTGTTAATATTAATTAAATAAAATATGTCATAAGAAATTTATTAATAAATTTTTTGGCCTTGATTTAAAGTGTTGTAAGAGATGTGTAAGTGATGTGTACGTTAACTTTTGAGTGTGAAACACTTCATCTTCTTGGAAATTTAAATTTTTCCTTGAAGATTGACTCTGGAGGCTTGTGGGACAAGTTGAACTTGTCCCATACCTCTTAAATTCATTTACCAACCATACCTATGGTTGGAGAGTTGAAATTTAGACTTTTATAATGACTTTTTGAGAAGGTAAATTGTAAGTTTTAATTACATTTTTCTTACATGATATAATTTCAGTCCTTTGAGGTGTGGGTTGAATTTGAGTGTGTAAGTAAATTGTCATTTTATTCACCCACCTATTTTTTATGCATTGGAGAATGAAGTTGACTTTTGGGGTTGGGGTTGACGTATTTGTGACGTGCAGCATCCTACATGGATCCACCTCATCTTCTTCCCTTCCCTCTTCTATAAAATTTGAATTCCTTGCCTTGTTTTGGGTTGCTTTAATTTGGAGACTTCATTCTTGGGTGAATTATTTTGTCTATTTTGGAGCTCTTGTCTTTGAAGAAGTTGTTGGAAGATTGTTGCATGCTTGTGCTTGGCTGATTTGGATTGACTTGCATTGGGAAAAAGCTTGTTGTTTTAGAACTTGGAACAACTCCATCATAGAGAGGTAGGAGCTTGGCTCTTGCAATGCTTCTTTTTTTTTGTTTATGAAAATGTTAATTTGTGAATTTTTTTGACATGTTCATGGGTTTTTGGGTAGATGGCCTAGGAATAGTGTAGGAAGAAGACTATGGGGTTTATTTTGTGGGAGGACACAAGTGTGTTATAGGGAAGTATAAGGGAGGAGGGGAGTTGGGATTTGCATTCCACCTTACAAAGTAATAGCTTGCATTTCTTTAATCATTATGGGGTGCCATAAGAGGTTGGGTAGGCATACAGGAAATGTGAGGAATAAGGGGTACTTGGGGAGGCATAAGGAATGTCAGGGTTTTGATATACTATATTTTTGCAGTTTGTAATTCAAGTGGTGATACCCATTTCCCCTTTTGGGAGGCATAAGAAGCATCCCCCATAGTTTCTTGCTCCTTTGGGTTGTTAATTAATACTCAATAATGTTTGTCATGCTTTAATGTAGTTGTAAACTACATTCTGATTTTGGATTGTTTTTTTTATTGTGAAAATGTTGCTTGTGTGTTTGTGGAAGCCTGTTGTTGCCATGATTTGGATCACATATTTTATTGCATTGTGGTTGGGGCTCGGGGGGCCACTGAAGAAGGATGGCTTCTCCTCTTCATTGGATGTATTGGTTGGGTGGAGAGCGTTGCATTTCCCCTACTCTTGTCGTGATCACAATTTTGAAGAATGAGAAGTATGCATGTTGCTTGTTCTAGAGCTGAGATGAAGGCAGTTTGACATTCCCTTGTGAAATGAAATCTTATTGTAGCCCTTTCCCACTTTGAAGTGGAAGATATGTATATTATTTTTAATGGAAAGATACTTTGTATTGCCAATGAAAGCTGAAATTTGAAATGTAAAAGAGTTATACTCTGTTTTTCTGTTTTGTTGGAAAGAATGTGAAAGAAGGATACATCATTTTGTAAAGTTGTATTTTGAAATAAATAAATGATGTACTACTACCTTTCTCAAATTACATTGTGGTATCGAATATGATCTTTTAAAGGTAATTGAAATCTCTGTTTGAAAGAAAGAAATGCGTATGAAGGAAGTGTAATACTCTGTCTTTGAAATATGTGAAAATTGGAAATCAGAGATGTATTCTAGCTTTTAAATAGTTGAATTGAATCGATTAAATGTTTTAGATTAAAATGGGAATGAATCCTAATACTTGGAAGATGAAAATGGTGAATAGATCCTTTAAAATTTGATCTCTGTTTTGTATTTTCCAAACTGGAAAATACTCTATCCAAAAATGCACAGTTCGAACATGCAACAATGAAATAAAAAACTAAATGATTAAATTGAAGCAGTACGCCCTAAACGAATCCAATTGGACAAAAATTACTCAAGGAAATTCTTAGAAAACTTAGCAAAAAAATGGGCTCAAGCCTCTTTCAGTCGTTTTTCTATGTCAATAGATGTAAATCTTGAAATGCAAATCAATCTAACAATTTTACACTTGTAATCTATCCTATCATGTTCTTAATGGAAACCTCCTTGTCTATGTTTGATATGTTGAAGGAGAAAGAATGAAAATTTTGAACAAAATTTGATAAGTTGAAATTTACCCGTTCGCACTATAAAAGCCTGGAGAACGTTTTCACGAAATTCACTCCTTAAATTTTATCAAAACAAGAATTTATATGAATCCTTTCCAAAGAGGACATCAAGAGATTTCCAAGAAAGTCCTCGTTTGCCCAAAACTGATCTCTCTATCAAAGTTAATGGCCTTCTGAAGTTTTTCTTCACTTCGGCATTAAAAAAATAAAAATAATTCCAACTGTTTAAAAAAAAAAAAAAAATTTGGGAAAAAATTCCTTAGTAGACCCGCGGGTCTGATTTTACCCTTAGCGCTTCGGAAATTTTTTGGGAAAATTTTCCTAATTTTCTCCACTGGCCCGCAGAGGCTACCACGTGGCACCACAAGGCGTTGGTGAAGGGGTAGATCCCTTTTTAACTTAGCGCTTCAGAAAAATTTTGGGAAAATTTTCTAATTTTTCCTCACCACCCCGCTAGATCGTAACCAATCAGGATATGCTACATGGCATCGCGAGGCATCGGTGGAGGAGCGGGTTCCTTTCTGCCTTTGCATTTTCATAAATGTTTTGGTATTTTTTTCTAAAGTTTCCCCGCCACCCTACTGGCTCACAGCCAATCAGGAGTTGACACGTGGCATTGCGAGGTGTCGTCGGAGGCGCGGGTAAATTTACTCTTTCTCCACTCTGGGCGTTAAAATTCTTCTACCCCAGCCGCCTCGCTTTCCCCACATTGGCTTAGGAGGTGCCATGTGTCCCTTGTGGACTTGTGGACTCGCAGGACCAGCGGGTGCAAAGGTGGTTTTTCGACCCCATGTCGGGAAATTTCCCAAAACGTCTCCCACGGCCCCACCTGACTTGACTCCTTCTCCTGGAAATATTTCTCTCCGGGGCCCGCCGACCCGCCCCTGGGGCAAATTATCTCCCCTGGGCCTGTAAGACTCGTCTCTTGGGGCAAATTATCTCCCCTAGGCCCGCTAGCCCATAACTTGAGAAATATGAGGAGTTAGGAGGACTTCTTTATATCATTGGAAAGGTGAGGAAATTTCCCATCCAATGGGAATGATTTAGGGAAATTTTGAATGCATTAATTTTGAGAAAAATCAAGTTGAATCATTAAATCCTGTTAGAGAGTGGGTATGGTGAGGAATTACCCTCTGACCCTAATTGAACTTTCTAACCCTAAATTTTGGACCTCATGTGACCTCTAATAATTGTTAATTATAGAAAATAATATTCTAGTGGATTAGAATTGATCTGGAACTTGTTAGTGGCAACTGTTGTTTTGTAACCTGGTTGTAGACTCTTTTAAACAAAAAAATTATTCCATAATTTTCCTAACTAATCCTAGGTTGTCCTTGGGTCTCAAATGGGTTGTTTTTCGTGAGCATCACAGGATCTAGCAGAAGAGAAAAGCATCTTGGCTAGAGTAATCATTGTTTTCCGTAGGAAAATCTTTTAGCATCTTTTATTTTCATTGTTTTCCAAAAAAAATTTATTAAATTACGTAAAAAAGTAGATTTTGAAGGGATCGAGAACCCTGTATATCTGAAAGATAAACATCAAGGCCCAAGAGTGAAACATCAATGAACCAAGAAACATGGTCCCAAGGAGAAACAAACAAACAAGCTGAAACCAAGATACAAGAAAGCCCCTGAAAGAAGAGAGGACATCGCTAGGAAAAATGGTCAAAAACTACTTGGACAAAAAACTAGGGAGCCCTAACTACCATGGTCTTTCCCTTTGTGGGATCTAAGGCTAATCTTGAGAGGCGAATTTATAACTTTTCCTTTCTTCTTATTGTTCACCACCTTCCAACTGTCTCCCCCACTAGGATCTACAATCTCATCTGGGTGAATAGGAAGTGAAATTTCAAGAAACTATTTGTTTTTTCTGACTTTGAAACTGTAAAGAAACTAGTGAATGTAGTGGAGAAGCCTCCCCCTTTCCTGTAACTTGTTGTGAGTCAATATCTATTTTAGATGTATGAGAGATGGCCCCTCCTTGCTTCTGTTCCTTCTTCTCCTCCTGAATACAAGAATGACTATCTAAAAAATTATCATCATCATTTTCCTCATCAACATTTACCACTAGATTATCTGGATTAAAATTCTTCCACCACGATACCCACCCCTTAATCTGCTTCTTGACGATGAGGCAATCAAAAGCAATATGACCAAGGGAAAGACATATTTTGCATCTAAAATAAAGACCTTCATAATCCATGTTTTTCAGTCCATATTGAATCCGTGACTTTAAGCTCCATGGTGGCCGGGAAGTCAGTAGTCATATCCATATTCATCAAAATACGGGCATATGTGGTGTGATCAAAAGAGTCAATCCTAGGATCAACATCAAAGACTTTATTCGAAGTGTCCCCCATGGATCTAAAGCACTCCTCACTCCAGAAGTGCAAAGGAAAATAGGGCATCCTTATCCACACAGGTCCGATAGTAAAATTTTCAACTACCGGATTAAATTTGGGAACCTAGGGCTTCATGAGAAGATGATGCGACTAAAAATCTCGTATTTTACCAAAACTCAAGTCCCTATCAAAGGAGTTGTCAAACATTGCTATGAAAATACCACGCATAAGGGATAGATGTTGAATTTACCTTCAATTATGGGGTGTCATTGTTCAGATATTCATTTGTGTACGGCTCGAAGGCCAGAACAACAGTTAATGACCCTGTTTGCAAACCTTTATTCTAGTAGAACTCAACTGATTCAGAGACCTAATGAACCTGTATGTCAAACCTTTGTTCTAGTAGAACTCAACTGATTCAGAGACCTCCTCCCCAAAGGAGACAACAGTGGTTGATTTGACATACGCTATGGGTTTGGCAAGAACTCTTCCACCCGATCTCACCGCTTCTAGAAAAGAGATGGGCTCTCCCTTGGTCAGGCTTTGCGTCCTGATCCCCCTGAAGCCACTCTCCCTAAAATCGCCGCCAATTTGTAACATTGAAGTATTGTGAGGGACACCCACAACCGTTCCCAGACCTCCATTGCTCCTCGAAGCACCCTGACAAGAGACTGAGCAGGGAAGCAGGCCGTCACGGTTTAAGGGACCACCATTGGGGCGCATGGGATCACGAGGAGAAAATCCCCCCAAGCTTTCATCGCCATACACTCTGTTTATAAGGGCCAGACCATTAACATTGTTCGTCGTAGGAGACTCAGATGCAGCCCCTATCTTAATCTGTTCAGAGATAACTCCTCCACTGAAACCATCGCTGACGCCTTCTACTCAATAAAGCAGAAACCATACCCACACGCTGGTCCAGAGCACGCCAATCCAAGGCATTCGACCCATTATCGCCGCCATCGAGGGATTTTTCGCACACAGAAGCAACCACTGGCTTCGCAAAAGCATCGCTAGGGTTTTCCAGCAAAGTGAAATGTTTGGTAGAATTTTTTTTAATCTGTTTGGCGCTGCATACCAGCTTAGACGTGGAGCATAGATTTTTTCATTGGCTTGAGCACGACATTTCATATTTCTGCCAGGAGCAAGGTTCTCTTTTAGCGCCATGTTTTTACTTTGTCCGACTAGGGGTTAAATTTGACGACCACCTATGCCTGGCAAACAATTTTCGGGTGACGGTAATCTTTCAATACTGCCCTTCAAAAACACAAAATAATGTTTTTTTTAAACTAATTATTCTATATTTATTTATTTTTTTAATATATATTTACATCTATTTTTATAATTTATATACAAACCTATATAAAACTTGACAGTCACGTTTTAAATGTGCAAGTCACGTGTGACGGTTAAAAAAGATATTTACGAGTATTTTACGTCTAAAATCACAAAAAAGTCTAAAAAGCCGTCAAATTTAACCCGTGCGGACTTGTATGCTGGCATTTCAAACAACAGAGTGTGCCCATTTCTCATTAATTATTGGCGGTACGGCCTAGAGCTGATGCGTTGATTTATATTTTGAGGAGTTGGAAATGTACAATGTTATTTTGGCCGTTTTGTATTTTTGTGAGCCGTAATAGTTAGAGAGTCAGTTTGAAATTGGCGTGGAGGAGCCTTTGTAGGTGTCCAAGTGACCTGCGTGGTGTGATTGCTGCGATACCTCCGTTGTGTGACTGCTGGCATACCTCCGTGGATTTTTGACAAAGGACATCAAATGTTTGTTATTCCTGTTTTGGAAACGCTCGGGATAATAGCTAGAGTAGGATGTATTGGCCGCAGACATAGAGGAGGACGTATTTGTCGCAGAAAGAACTAAAATCGTTTATGTTTCATGCCTTGGGTAAATCAGGAGAACCCCGCCCCCCGTCTAAACAACAAAATAGTGGTATTGAAATCTGCAACGTCTATCTCTCTTGCTAGAGCGCAATCTGCGCGGCATCATCTATTTCTCTTGCTGGAGCATAATCTGTGTGGCGGTGTCTATCTCTCTTGATCATAGTTATAGAGGTAGTGTTTGGTGACAGCGTGGATATGAAGCTCCGTGAGCCATCAGATTTGTGGAAGAAACTGGTATGCATTTGATTTATCTTGTTATAATTGCTTTCTATAAAATGGCCTCTGATTGTTGTATTCTCACTGCTGATATCTGAAAATGGAGAAATAAGTATGTGGCACCTGTGATTATTTGATAAAACTGATCTGAATTGAGGAGCTTCGCAAAATAGACGTGTTCGCTTTGTATAGGAGATCAGAGATGTGTGAAAATTGTTTTCAATCAATGAGCCTCAAAGTTATATCCGTTAATTAAGTAGTAGCATACTGGAGGGTGGAGAATACATGGAGGTTGGAGGACATTTGGCGTCCTCTCATTAGTCACCTATGACAGGGTCACAACATGGATTTGGTGATGTTTTTGTTTTTGTTTTTGTTCATATTTAATTGATCGTAATGTGGTTTTGGTGTGTGTTGTGCATGTGTTTTTCAATAAAGTTGTAGAGCATGTTCCAGTTTGGTACCTCCTAAATGAAGGACATTGTGAGGGGCAAACAATTACTAAGTAGCACTTGTTTCTTGTGTAAAGGGTTTGTGGAAATCCGAGAAACCACAGAAGTGTTTAGGTGAGGAATCAAGTCACCTCTAGGTTCGTGGTGAGCCTGCAGTCGAAAAACCATATGTGTTCGTGGTAATCTAGAGAAACCAGAAACCACCGAGATTTTCTCAAAGTTGGATGTGCTCAAGTCACTTCCAGGTTTGCGGTAATCTTTTGGGGAAAAACCAAGGTGTCACCAAGACCAAGAAGCTAAAATACTGGCATGTCATCTTAGAGGTGAGCAGAGGCTACATGGAGAGTTTAATAAACTTTTTACCGTGTTTGGAATAAGGGGGGTCAATTATATGGAAATATGGTGTTTAGAAACAATGTAATAAGGGGGGAATGTTGGAGTATTTCATTGTTTACATGGGTGGTCTCTTGACTTTCCACCTCCATAGTTGTCTGTTGGGAATCTATTCCCTCTACGACATGTATAAATATAGATGTAATATCAGATTTTGTGTATTCAATGCAATTTAATTATTCTTATTTACAAACATGAATTGTACCTCAGATGAATTTGGTGGAATGAAATCCCCTTAATTCTTAGCAACTAAACTTAAGAATTGTGTGCACCTAACCCATACAAACTTTAAATTTGATTAAAAAATAGTATACAACTCGTTTGTAAGGTATAGTAAAATATTGAGTACCATACGCCACCACCATACATCACTCAAAGAGGAGAACGAGCTCCAATTGACTAATACTTCATACTTACCTATTTCCTCAACCAATATAAAAACCAGAAACTAAAATATATTAGTATAAGTCAAATAAATTGAAAAAATACAAAGCAAAATATCAATCAAATTAATTTTTGAATTTTTAGTAAGGTACAAAACAAACCCGGTGAATATTTCAACTAGTACTTAGCTGAATTGATATTTTATATATTTCAATAAAAAAATAGATCTATTAAGAATTGTATAGTTAAAATAGAAAAAGGCATCCTAACCAAAGAGTGGCATGATTGGTATTATAACTAGCAATTACATCATAACTGTGTAATGGGTACGCCAATAGGAAGACACACAAGAGAGGATGACATTGGAGGCATTGATGAAGAAGTCTATGTTGAAGAGAGTGAAATGTTATGTATGAAATGAAAAAAAGTGAGAAAACAAAATTAAAATGGAGTGAGTCTATAAAACATAGTGTATTCAATAGTAGAGCAATTATGCGAAAAGAAAAATGCTTCTATGGAAAGAGGAAAAATCCTATGTGGAAGCGAAGAAATGTCACCATTTCAATGTAACTTCATTAATTGGAAATAATTCTTTCAAGATGTACAATATGTGATTGTAATGTGACCACAACATAGTTAAGCAAATGGGTAAGGACAATCTAAATTACTCCATGTGTTGAAACAAGGGCATTGTTGTTCGATTTGCAGTTGTTGAGAAATAGAAGTAGTGAACTCTAAATTCAATGGGGAAATTGTATCATTTAGAATCCTGAAAGATAAATGTAGTTTGTGTCACCTATATATTGGATTTCCATAGAATGCAAGAAAATAATAAATCTTGATGTTTAGCATATCACTTGCACAATCTTGGCCTCTCTAAAGAGATCATAGTCCATGATGCAAGAACCTGAAGATATTGTTGATGAAAGAGTGAGAGACAAAAACAAAGGAGCGAGAAGCTCAATCTCCATAGTGTTCACCATGGGTAATAGATGTCCACCTGAAAATAAAACAAAGAGTAAAGACAATTGGGTTCCTTTGAAAAAGTGAAATGGTTATGCAAATCTAAGACATCAGATGTAAGCACAAAAGGCATACCCAATATAGTCTGTCCAAACCATTGAAAAGTAGATCTTCCAAGCATAAATTTGTTTGTTTCGTTTGAATAAACAAAATCTTCGATTGAATATGAAGAAGAAATAAGTATTCATGTCAAAGAAAGAAAATACAATACTCTATGTAGTTCTTTAATTTTAACAACTAGAAGTAGGCAAACCAATTTTTATTTTTTAAAACCAATCTATTTCAAAAGAAAGCATTTATTTTGGACAATTGCAAACACAAGTTATGGATATTCAAATTTGGAAAAACATTTCATGTTTTTTTTGCCAAGATTTCGATTTACAAGAAGTAAAAAAATCTTAAATGTAAAGTAATCCGTAATGCAATTTGGAATGAAAGAAAGAAAAAAATGTAAGCAAAAACATAAAATAAGAACACAAAAGTAAATGGTAAATGCTAGCTACTTAAAGAATAGGGTTTATATGAAAGGAAAATATTCCTTCCTATTGTATTATATTACTGTCCAAAACGCAGCCATATTTCGAAGAAGAGGAATAAGAAACCATATTCCAAGTGTAAAACACATGTTGCCTAATATGTAGATTGCTTAAAGCAAGGTGGGGCAATGCCTAGGAAGCTGACACAATAATTAGTGGCATGTGATGATGAAGCCTGGAATTCATCAGCAAAACATAGAAGTTATAATTAAACATTAAGTTTGTTGTAATGCCCACATATTAGACACACAAAATACAATAACAAAATTATTGGAATAATTTTTGTTTTGAGTTTAAATGCTTATGACATGACACCATATGGGCTCAAAAATACAAATTCAACATCACATAAGACACTTATAAAAGCATGGGCCCACATAGACAACTTGATAACTTAAGGTACACACCAATTTCTTACTAAAATGGCGTAAACCAAGACAATGACCCAACTACGGTAAGGCACATAGGATAGGCATGCTCCACAACATGGCCCTTTTTAAATGGTTTACATATTTATTACATTTAGTTTTACATTATATAACCTTATAGGTTTCCAGTGAATTAAACTGGCAAGGGTGTAAAATTTCCTCTTTCTAGAACTTCAAATACTTTATTTTTGTATTGCATTATCCTTTTAAATAGAATGCATTGTTGATTCCTTTCTCAATTTACATTAACTATCCACAACTCATTTGTTAATGACATACAAACCTCCTAATATTCATTCTTACGTTAAAGGTTTGTTTCACAAAATATTTTTGATTGATGTTAAATTTTATCCTCATTATGAAAAGGATCTAATAAGGTGTTAAGGTTCTACTTTTCGAGACGTATATTCAATCTTTAAACTTTACCTTTGCTAGACAAGGGGAAACTATCATGAGGTCAAGGAAGATATGTTAGACTTTACAGAGAGTGATTTAGATTCAAGATATATCTTCCCGTAAACATCCTTCCATCATAGCACCCTATTTTTCTTATCATAGTTGATATAGTTCAATAACTTGTTTGAGTCCATTCAACATTTCCACATCAAGAAATTTTATCTAGAGTTATATATATATTTTGTTTTCTCAAAATTTTGATTACACCAAGGGAAATTCATAATTTTTTTAACAACATGAAAGTGTCTAGTTGAGTTATAAGGACTTCAAGCATGATGTTATTCCTAACCCAAATTAATCTCGTTAACTCTTGTACTCTTTACACTTATGTCATACTTTGGCCTCATGATTGGCATTGTTTTAAGAACAATTGTAATTCAAATGACTCATAATTTACACTAAGGGGTTCATGACTATAAGGATTAGTGACTATGCACATAACTACTCATTTAATTGCTCTTAGACCATCAAGTATTAAATGCATATTACATGACAAACCAATAACTATATGATTTTCAAATTTCTTCCAAGGAACTATTTAAATTGTTTAGTAAAATGCATCAAAGTTTCTTTCACCAATACCCTTAAGAGAGGCTCCATGATCTATTAACTTTAGCAGAAATCATTGATGGGGGAACTACACCCTATGAGAGATCACATGGTAATCTGCTACTAAGGGTCACAATTATCTAGAGGGACAAAGGGAGTTCAAATACAAAAGTTATAAAATTTTATGCGTTTCAAAATCCTTCTAAGGTAATATTATATAATCATTGGTGGCAACACATCATAGTTCATTTGTTCATTATCATCATAAGAGGTCACTTGATGTATTACATCCATTTCTATTTGAGGGTTTCTACACCCTACCACAAGTCAAATTAAGAGTAATAAAGTGTCCATGTCTTGCAAGGCATTCATGCCACTTGAGGTATCCCAAGAATACATTCTCTCACTTGTGTACTTTAACATTTATCTTATAAAAGGTTCTATTAGCTTTGGTTTTGTTATTTGACTGCAAATAAAATATATTATTTGATAGTTAATTTCAAATATCCTATCATATACACATTTTAGGTTTGATTGTTAAATGGGAAACTATGTTTTCTTATTCACTTCTTCTCACATGGATCAATTCACATCCACATCCACATCATAAGAAAGATTTAATATGTTGCAAGAAATCTCCATGACCCTTGAAATGCATAGATTGACATCCCAAGGGCATGTTCCCAAACAAGGGAAAGTTACAAATTTTCCTTTACAATTAAAAACTTAATAGGGAATTAATGCAAAACCTAACTATCTTTGTGGTCCCACCCATAGTTCATTACAATCTAATTTTAACATTATTTAGTCTCTAAAAATAACTAAGATATTTCAAACTCACCATGCCATTTTGTATGCCATTAAAAAAATGTTATGCCTCACACTAAGGAATCTTACACACTTTCATACCTATGTGAATGCTCTAAACTAGGTTTCTAGGGAGGAATACAAAAACACATACAATACCTCTAAGTCTCTAAGACTATGAAGGATATGTAACACACCAAAAATACCAACACAAGGACAACACAATGAAATACAAGATAACTTTTTTTTTTACTTGCTTTGACTCAACACGACACAACATGTCGTCACAAGGTTACAACCAACACCAGGAACCACTTGTTACGGGGGAGACCACAAGGTCAGCATGAGAACGTTCACACCTATCAAGGATAATGTACTCTTCTTTTGATAAGACAACATGGAAGTCCAATCCACATGACACACTTACAGCTAGGGCAAGCCACAGTAAGAAATGATTGGAGGTTATTTATTTTGATAAGACACCCTTTAGCTCATGACTTAAGTTTTTAGAAGGATTCAATATATGATTCGCACAAATTCATCTTACCAACTGAGTTAATTTCTTATACACTGTAGAGAAGTTCACTTAAAATCTTCACTTTACGACAATAGAATTGTTTAGTTCCATTAACTTAATAAAGGGAATAATTAAATTGCACAAGGCTATCTGTCCATACTTACGCTACTAGAACTTGTTCATTTCCTTGCTACAACAAGAATTCGTGTTCAACAAAATCAAGAGGACTTACAAAGTATCCTAGGAAAGAGATAAGGAGATTAAGTCAAGTTAAATTCCTCTTTAAGACGTCATTAGTTATTACCAAGGTTTAATTGGAGCTTGGGGTTTTATACGTAATTATTAACGCTTTTACTTAGGCTTAATTGAAAGAGTTTATCAAAAGGAAACTACTTACTTTCAAATAGGCTGAGAGATAAATTGTGTGGTTTCAAAATTTTCTTCTCTTACTTGTTAAATCTTATTAGAAACTAACTATTGTTTTCCTTTGGCTTGTTTATGGCATTCACCAAAAAAGAGTAGTGTTCACTAGTTTAGCTAGGGATATCAATTTATAAAAAATTTACTTTACAAGGATAGTTTCACCTTTGAGTACTTCAGGAATCTCTTGTTCTCAAGTAAGTCATCTCTATATTAATTTATCTGAATACACATATTTTAGTTAACTTCTATAAGCGTTAACCATTCCATTTAATTTTACTTGTATCACATCATTACAAGGTGTCAGAGAGTTTTGACTTAACACTCTATTCTCAAAAACAAGGTTTTATAATACTTATGCCAAAGTAATGATTGAATATCATATCTCACCAAGGTAAGTAACTTGTCTAACAACAAAAAAGGGAAAGAACACTTCACCACGTAGTTTTTCCAAACATACAACGGCAGGAGATCTTCTAAACTCCTTGCAAGCAAAGTTACAAAATTTACACCGCATTGAACTTTCTACAAGAACTTCATAATTTGAACTGATGAAACTTTTACACTCTTTTCTTTAATCTACTCGCATAATCCATCTGCACAAATATTATCTAGAGTCAGTTGGCTAGAACTGAGCATGATAAGATATAAACCTCTCCTAATAACTTATGCCATCTAGTATTTAAATAAATGAAAGTTTGCAATACTCTTTATCAAGCAATTTCTAAAAGACATTTAAAACTTAACCACACATCTCATGATAATGCATTTCATACTCATTAATGTTCACTTCCTTAAGATTTGCTTACATAAGAACACCATCCCAAGAGACTAGATATACAACCTTAATCATGCAATTAAACATACTTAAATTACAGTAAATAATAATGACGCTCACCTAATACCCTCGACCTACTTCGCATATTTAAGTACCCAACAATATTATCTTTCAATTAAATAAAAGCACCAACGACATTAAGCTTATATAATAAATACAAGTACCAATTTTATATTATTCATCGATATTACCCAAGTATCAAACCTTCATAGAAACTCAGTGATATGAAGTATAATTTGGATATTTATTTCACAATTTTAAGGATATACTTATGTTAACAAAAATTCCACCAATCCACAAGTTCGTATAATATTTAGGTATCCTTTTGGTTGCTTATTCCATGTCTCTATATATTTCTTTTAGTACAAGGGTCCAACTCATTGGAATGAGCTACGATTAACGACATTGTCATGTTTTGCTAATATGTCCAAGATACATTTGACTAACTAAGATAAGTAAGCGCAGACCAAGCCACTATAAATACAAGTACCAACATTATCTCAACTCCCAGTTGAGATGCAAGTATCAAATTTTAGCTAACATAATAATCATCGTAAATACCAGAAAATATTCCATTCGTTAGCCAAGTATTGAAATAACATATTTATCCTTACTGGCATAGATGGTATGCACAGTCCCATTATGGTAGCTGTTACCTTTATTTAAGGCTGTGTATGAATCCATTATAGGGTAGTTATCTTAACTTCCCTATTCATCCATTTTTCTACCAAACGTCTTTCGACAAGCTTCAAGGTCAAGTATAAGATAAATTTATAATTTCATATTTCAGGCATTGCCTGAATTCATATGCATGAGGGCATCACATATCAATCAAACTTGAGGAATGTCGATGTATCCAATATTACTTTAACCGATTCAAGGATCCAAGTAGTGCCTCAAAAATTAAGCCAATTAATTATCCACAGAGGATAATGAATTGCGTGCATAACATATTTGTAAAGGTCATAGAAAACCCATTAACGCATGCTTCAGGAGGGTTCCAATCTGATAATAAGCTCATAGTAATAGTAATAGTAGAGGTCCTGGTGAGGGGTTTTCAATAATCCCCAAGGTAAATGATAATCAAATGACTCAGATGGAGCTATCTAGAAGACCAAATAAACTAGTATGACTCTTCCCAAATGGAAGCCCCAATCTTAGTGGGAGTTTAAATTATTATAAAATCGCAGTAAAATCCAAATACAGTCATATCGGAAATTCCATTTTTCAAGCCATGTTCTACATAATATAAACAATACAAGAAAAACTATGAACCTCATTCACGCTCCATACTATTTTCTACAGAAACCATCCTTCAAAGGAATAATCAAGGCAAAAGAGAAACCAACATTATAAAATCAGTAGGCAAGAATCGATGTAGAGATTTCTTCTACTTCAAACAGTAAATAAAATAAATTGTAAAGGGGGAGAGATCAGCTCATGCAATTATGATTAAAAGTCATTTGGAAAGCTCGTCTCTTTTTGAGCATCTCTTTCAAGAAGGATTCAATATGTGTAAATACGTGTTATATGATATCCAGAGTCCAAACACTATCTATTTAGTAAAACAAAAACACATCCACATTCCAAAAGAAACCCACATCTACAGCATTCGAACAAAGTTGAAGATATTGATTTATCTAAATGCTAAAAGAAATAAATCATTAAGAGAGAGGGTTAGGGCTTATCATGCCTATTTTAAACGCTATATCCCAAGGCCATGCACGAGCAGACCCCTTCTCCCAGCAGTCCCAAAATTATTTCTCCACCAAACGCACGCTTCTCACCCACACGGTGTCCCAATACCATGCAAGAGAAACAATAACCATTCCGGTAAACTTTGCACACATATTACGTGCTATATTCCAATTTATTTTCTCATAAGGCATTGTATAGAGCTTCTTTCTTAAACACATAACAGTCTCAGTTATAGGTCCCACAAATCTCACCCATAAAAATATGACACTGGAAAATAAACCATTTGACAGTGACACCACATCCTCCCTGGATGGATGGGAAGAAAATATGGAAGAAGCAAAATCTTTGGAGGAAACGAATTGTTTCCAGACCAATCAAATACTCCAAGCACCGAAAGCCACATTTTTCCCCATGAAGGTATAGCAGTAGCACTGCCATGGTCCAAAATCCATACATGACCTTTTTCCATTGTTTCTTTATCTCCTCCATCAGACCCTTGGCCAAGAAGTCTCAAAGTTACATAGTTTAGTACTGTCCCAAACATTGTGCTATGACCTTCAATGTGTAACCCCCATCCACCGTCTTCATTATGCCTAATGATTGTACAAGTAACGACACATTTCTTTTTGATGCGCTTCCATTAAAACAACATTTAGTGCTCCTGTTACATACAAGGCAATAACCAAACCGGGCATAAGGAACATAGGGCCACCAAAAAATGTAGATTTGATGACAACCCAAAAGACAAGAAAGATAGCAGAGCTCTTGGCTCTGAAAGGCATCTACCGTATTGATGGATAAACCTTTTTCCTTCAGTAGATTTGAGGGCAGCATCAAACACTCAGTGCAAACATTTCAGCTGTAGCTTGAAAGGTGTGATAATTCCAACAGAAACCTTTATGCCTGCCAACTTAGTGACTCGTAGAAGATGCTCATATAGTTGCAAGGAAAATTGTGCTTCAGGAATATTCTGACATGATACAGACCCACACCTAAGAGATTCTCTTCCATGAGTTACAGCGTAAAACAAGTAAAGTCTCATAAGAGAATCCTTACAATAATTTTCATCAGGTCTGCTGGTAATTCTCCTACTATCACTTAATCGATTTTGAAGGACACGAACTTAGTGCATGCTCTGGATCTGAAGAATATCCTCCTACCTTCATCTCCCAAGACATTTTCTCCAACATTGCAAAGATCTCCTGTGCCCGTGGTGTGATCTGCCACTTACACAAAAGCATGCACCATTTTATTGCCTTTAAACCAACTACATCCGAATTTCTTTTTAATTCCTCTATCCTTCATCGATCTCCTTCCTGCACCCTCTCTCTCCTTTCACCCCTCGCCATGAGAGCCTGCCTCACTCCTGCTGTGACTTAATCGATTTTGATAACAAATATCTTGAAGGAGAATCCCGACTTTAAGGATGCTGTCAAAACTGAACGGATAACAACAAGGTTGGACCACCTGCTTGTTGGAGTGCTCAAAGGCTTCTACTACTGCAACATGCCTGTTGCCTAGCTAATTATTGTTGCAGGCAGTTGCTGTGGATCCCCAACAAGAACACACCATACAACACCCAATGAACGTGGAGGTAACACGCCTGTTACACTAGCTTGCGGCTTCATCTAAAACCACCATATCTAACCCATGGCTAGGCGCTGGAAAACTTCTGGTCAGCAAAAGAAATAGTAGTGAACGCAAATCTCAGCCTCACTTGCAAAACTTGCCTCAAGATTTGATCGAGCTTCTTCCATGTTAGATCCGCCACCTGGACAGAAGCGACTTTCCAAAATGAAAAGGCAAGACAGCTCGACTAAAACTTTATCTCATTTTTTCTGCTACAGCTGCAAGATCTTACAACAAATGATCAAGACTGTGGTCGCGTGCAACCAGAACATCAAGTTCGGCACCAACGGTTCCTTGGGATCACCCTGCAGCAGCTGTCACACTTTCTCTCCCTGGAGGCCACTGATTTTCTGAGATAATTTTATTTCTTTACCCTGTAGCTACTGCATAAATCCAAAAACTTCCTCACGGCAACTTTCCTAGGAGAATCTCAGTTCTACGCTCCACTGAAACTGCCTGTACAGCATGATTTTGAGAAAAATATCTTGAGGAGGAACCCGAAATGACCTGTTGCAGATCGCTACAGTGAATCCCTGACAAGAACACACCTCGCAGCATTCAAGAAGGTGGATGCAACACGCCTGCTCCACTAGCATCAAGTCAATTTGTCTGCGTCTAGTGCATTGAATGAGAGGATCAAAACAAAGATTTTGGTGAAGAAAAAATAGGCCTCCACCGACTCCATCTTTCCCACGCAAAGACAAACATGACAGCCTTAAAATTTGGCAGGTTGGGTGGTTGGAGGGGAGGCCAAGGTGGCAGAAAGGAAGCCCATGCCCTACGGGGCATTACATTCTCTTCCCCTTAAGAAAGCATCGTCCTCGATGCGACATAACACAACGGAAAAAAAAGGTTCGCAACCAAGGACAGGTACAGGAGAAAGTACACTTTATGGTTTAACAATTTAGTTGATTAAAGCATGGTCGCAAGGTAGCCTTAGGAACATTCGGTAGAATTTTTAACTTTTAGTGTTCTGTGAAGATTGGCAGTTCTTTCTTGTTCATCATTTTCATTAGTCTCTTTCCGTTAACATTATTTCTAGTTTTATTTTCTTTTAAAAATATCATCATTGAAGGGTTTTGATTTATTCCTTATTGTGGGTGCCCAACATGAACTGCTAACACAACACCCTATCAGGTTCACAAGACCCTATAGATTCACAAGCACACAAGTATATACTTCAAGACTGTATTACACCACAAAAGGTTACATAATTACGGTATAGAATAGGCACACTCCACATAACATAGTACTCGGCACACATCAATGACTGACATACCAAAATACTTAACCAAAACAATACTACAATCCACTAGACATTTCCTTAATTTGCATCAATGAAAAACTCACATAACACCAAACAAATGCCACAGGTACATAGTGTCCACAAGGGGATCAATGACATGTCCACAACATCACAACACATATCCATCTAACATGAGTAACACATACATCAAAAGACCACTACCAAACATCACAATAACTCAACATATATCCTGAAACATCAACCATACAGACAAATATCATAAGCCTCCCTCAAACTCTTATGCCTCCCTCAAGTCTCTTATGCCTCCCTCAAACTCTTATGCCTCCCTCAAGGAGGCCGGTTGTCCCCATGGTCCAAGACACATAGAGTTCAAACACTCCTAACCCAAGTGACATAATAACGCGTGGTTCAACAACCCGCTAGTTATATGTACTCCTTGGGGCGTACCCCCATACAACGAAGCGGGTCCATAGGTCCAACCAATCCATGGTGCATCCCATGACCCTATTCCACACATCACAACATTAGAACCAGCACAACAATCCAATCAAAGTGCCAAGTGGCAAAGTACAAGCCTTGGGCAAGGCGGTAAAAATTCCAAATTTAAAAGAAGACCCCAAATCAAGCTAAAATAAATGGCCAAATAGCCAAAGTTAGTATCAAAATCCCCATTTTAGTGCCACAAACCAAGGAAATGCCCAAAATTGTAAAGCATTGCAATCAAGAAAAGCTGCTGGTCCTTGCAAAATAAAGTAAAAGCTTAATTTACGAATAAAATCAACTTATAATAATGTCACATTACGATAACTGTGTGGCCTTATCTAGCCACCAAAGGGGTACTCAACGAGTTGCTAGCACTCGGAACATCGAGCCTCAGCTCGTAAAATACATATCAATAATACGACTGTCATCACCTCCATTTGAATCATCCCGCCACCCTTTGAAAAGGCTAAACATAGTCATAGATACACTAAGGTTGCATACATACAACCACATAGGGAGAGAGGAAAGAATCACATGTTATCTAATAAACCGAGTTTTAGCTCGAGTTATTGACGCATGGTACACCATTCCTCACTCTCAACATACACTTCTACCGATTTCCCTCAGGATCGGTTAGCGTAAGGTTCACAACATAACATGCAACTACAGTACTAACATAACGGTGGCACACACATAACTACCATAATGTCTTATGTATGGTACATATACACGGTAGATCACGATAATACATTCACTGAGTGTAACACGTCACTTTACCACATTCTGCACCCAAAGTGCAATCACCATACGATAGGGTTCATACACTCACCGTATGACCCAAAATCACAACATGAAGCATTACCTATTTGCACAGTCATACATACGATGAACATAGTACATCACAACATAACATCCATTGCAACATAGCAAGGTGGTACACACATTTCTTCAGAACATGGTAAAAACATCATGATACAACTCGTTTCTTTTAACATCAACTAGTCATACAACACATTGATACACTACATATCACAATATGACACAATGCTCCAACACTACGTCATCCACATTAGAATTCTTTTCACACATCACAAACAATAATTCACACGTGAACTCTTCGTAGAATCCACAAGAAGGAGAGAGAATACTCCCATCCCCAAACATATCAACATGATCACAAACACGCACAAGGTGACATACACGTCATGTGCGTCCACAAAAACACAATTACGACAATAATCACATCACGCTTAAAGCACATTACTCTTCCAATATAAATCATCATCATGCAACATCATCATCATCATGCAGTATCATCATGTAACACCACCACCACCATGCAACATCTCCATACAACACCAATCCGGCCCATAGGTTCGAGAGCATGAACCTACGCTCTGATACCAAAGTGTAACACACCAAAAATACCAACACAAAGACAACACAGTGAAATACAGGATAACTTTTTTTTTGACTTGCTTTGACTCAACACGACACAACATGTCGTCACAAGGTTACAACCAACACCAGAACCACTTGTTACGGGGGAGACCACAAGGTCAGCACGAGAACGTTCACACCTATCAAGGACAATGTACTCTTCTTTTGACAAGACAACATGGAAGTCCAATCCACATAACACACTTACAGCTAGGGCAAGCCACAGTAAGAAATGATTGGAGGTTATTTATTTTGATAAGACACCCTTTAGCTCATGACTTAAGTTTTCAGAAGGATTCAATATATGATTCGCACAAATTCATCTTACCAACTGATTTAATTTCTTATACACTGTAGAGAAGTTCACTTAAAATCTTCACTTTACGACAATAGAATTGTTTAGTTCCATTAACTTAATAAAGGGAATAATTAAATTCCACAAGGCTATCTGTCCATACTTATGCTACTAGAACTTGTTCATTTCCTTGCTACAACAAGAATTCGTGTTCAACAAAATCAAGAGGACTTACAAAGTATCCTAGGAAAGAGATAAGGAGATTAAGTCGAGTAAATTCCTCTTTAAGACATCATTAGTTATTACCAAGGTTTAACTGGAGCTTGGGGTTTTATACGTAACTATTAACGCTTTTACTTATGCTTAACTGAAAGAGTTTATCAAAAGGAAACTACTTACTTTCAAATAGGCTGAGAGATAAATTGTGTGGTTTCAAAATTTTCTTCTCTTACTTGTTAAATCTTATTAGAAACTAACTATTGTTTTCATTTGGCTTGTTTTAGGCATTCACCAAAAAAGAGTAGTGTTCACTAGTTTAGCTAGGGATATCAATTTATAAAAAATTTACTTTACAAGGATAGTTTCACCTTTGAGTACTTCAAGAATCTCTTGTTCTCAAGTAAGTCATCTCTATATTAATTTATCTGAATACACATATTTTAGTTAACTTCTATAAGGGTTAACCATTCCATTTAATTTTACTTGTATCACATCATTACAAGGTGTCAGAGAGTTTTGACTTAACACTTTATTCTCAAAAACAAGGTTTTACAATACTTATGCCAAAGTAATGATTGAATATCATATCTCACCAAGGTAAGTAACTTGTCTAACAACAAAAAAGGGAAAGAACACTTCACCACGTAGTTTTTCCAAACATACAACGGCAGGAGATCTTCTAAACTCCTTGCAAGCAAAGTTACAAAATTTACACCACATTGAACTTTCTACAAGAACTTCATAATTTGAACTGATGAAACTTTTACACTCTTTTCTTTAATCTACTCGCATAATCTATCTGCACAAATATTATCTAGAGTCAGTTTGCTAGAACTGAGCATGATAAGATATAAACCTCTCCTAATAACTTATGCCATCTAGTATTTAAATAAATGAAAGTTTGCAATACTCTTTATCAAGAAATTTCTAATAGACATTTAAAACTTAACCGCACATCTCATGATAATGCATTTCATACTCATTAATGTTCACTTCCTTAAGATTTGCTTACATAAGAACACCATCCCAAGAGACTAGATATGCAACCTTAATCATGCAATTAAACATACTTAAATTACAGTAAATAATAATGACGCTCACCTAATACCCTCGACCTACTTCGCATATTTAAGTACCCAACAATATTATCTTTCAATTAAATAAAAGCACCAACGACATTAAGCTTATATAATAAATACAAGTACCAATTTTATATTATTCATCGATATTACCCAAGTATCAAACCTTCATAGAAACTCAGTGATATGAAGTATAATTTGGATATTTATTTCACAATTTTAAGGATATACTTATGTTAACAAAAATTCCACCAATCCACAAGTTCGTATAATATTTAGGTATCCTTTTGGTTGCTTATTCCATGTCTCTATATATTTCTTTTAGTACAAGGGTCCAACTCATTGGAATGAGCTACGATTAACGACATTGTCATGTTTTGCTAATATGTCCAAGATACATTTGACTAACTAAGATATATAAGCGTAGACCAAGCCACTATAAATACAAGTACCAACATTATCTCAACTCCCAGTTGAGATGCAAGTATCAAATTTTAGCTAACATAATAATCATCGTAAATACCTGAAAATATTCCATTCGTTAGCCAAGTATTGAAATAACATATTTATCCTTACTGGCATAGATGGTATGCACAGTCCCATTATGGTAGCTGTTACCTTTATTTAAGGCTGTGTATGAATCCATTCTAGGGTAGTTGTCTTAACTTCCCTATTCATCCGTTTTTCTACCAAACGTCTTTCGACAAGCTTCAAGGTCAAGTATAAGATAAATTTATAATTTCATATTTCAGGCATTTCTTGAATTCATATGCATGAGGGCATCACATATCAATCAAACTTGAGGAATGTCGATGTATCCAATATTACTTTAACCGATTCAAGGATCCAAGTAGTGCCTCAAAAATTAAGCCAATTAATTATCCACAGAGGATAATGAATTGCGTGCATAAGATATTTGTAAAGGTCATAGAAAACCCATTAACGCATGCTTCAGGAGGGTTCCAATCTGATAATAAGCTCATAGTAATAGTAATAGTAGAGGTCCTGGTGAGGGGTTTTCAATAATCCCCAAGGTAAATGATAATCAAATGACTCAGATGGAGCTATCTAGAAGACCAAATAAACTAGTATGAATCTTCCCAAATGGAATCCCCAATCTTAGTGGGAGTTTAAATTATTATAAAATCGCAGTAAAATCCAAATACAGTCATATCGAAAATTCCCTTTTTCAAGCCATGTTCTACATAATATAAACAATACAAGAAGAATTATGAACCTCATTCACGCTCCATACTATTTTCTACAGAAACCATCCTTCAAAGGAATAATCAAGGCAAAAGAGAAACCAACATTATAAAATCAGTAGGCAAGAATCGATGTAGAGATTTCTTCTACTTCAAACAGTAAATAAAATAAATTGTAAAGGGGGAGAGATCAGCTCATGCAATTATGATTAAAAGTCATTTGGAAAGCTCGTCTCTTTTTGAGCATCTCTTTCAAGAAGGATTCAATATGTGTAAATACGTGTTATATGATATCCAGAGTCCAAACGCTATCTATTTAGTAAAACAAAAACACATCCACATTCCAAAAGAAACCCACATCTACAGCATTCGAACAAAGTTGCAGATATTGATTTATCTAAATGCTAAAAGAAATAAATCATTAAGAGAGAGGGTTAGGGCTTATCATGCCTATTTTAAACGCTATATCCCAAGGCCATGCACGAGCAGACCCCTTCTCCCAGCAGTCCCAAAATTATTTCTCCACCAAACGCACGCTTCTCACCTACACGGTGTCCCAATACCATGCAAGAGAAACAATAACCATTCCGGTAAACTTTGCACACATATTACGTGCTATATTCCAATTTATTTTCTCATAAGGCATTGTATAGAGCTTCTTTCTTAAACACATAACAGTCTCAGTTATAGGTCCCACAAATCTCCGCCCATAAAAATATGACACTGGAAAATAAACCATTCGACAGTGACACCACATCCTCCCTGGATGGATGGGAAGAAAATATGGAAGAAGCCAAATCTCTGGAGGCAACGAATTGTTTCCAGACTAATCAAATACTCCAAGCACCGAAAGCCACATTTTTCCCCATGAAGGTATAGCAGTAGCACTGCCATGGTCCAAAATCCATACATGACCTTTTTCCATTGTTTCTTTATCTCCTCCATCAGACCCTTGGCCAAGAAGTCTCAAAGTTACATAGTTTAGTACTGTCCCAAACATTTTGCTGTGACCTTCAATGTGTAACCCCCATCCACCATCTTCATTATGCCTAATGATTGTACAAGTAATGACACATTTCTTTTTGATGCGCTTCCATTAAAACAACATTTAGTGCTCCTGTTACATACAAGGCAATAACCAAACCGGGCATAAGGAACATAGGGCCACCAAAAAATGTAGATTTGATGACAACCCAAAAGACAAGAAAGATAGCAGAGCTCTTGGCTCTGAAAGGCATCTACCGTATTGATGGATAAACCTTTTTCCTTCAGTAGATTTGAGGGCAGCGTCAAACACTCAGTGCAAACATTTCAGCTGTAGCTTGAAAAGTGTGATAATTCCAACAGAAACCTTTATGCCTGCCAACTTAGTGACTTGTAGAAGATGCTCATATAGTTGCAAGGAAAATTGTGCTTCAGGAATATTCTGACATGATACAGACCCACGCCTAAGAGATTCTCTTCCATGAGTTATAGCAACGTAAAACAAGTAAAGTCTCATAAGAGAATCCTTGCAATAATTTTTATCAGGTCTGCTGGTAATACTCCTACTGTCACTTAATCGATTTTGAAGGACACAAACTCAGTGCATGCTCTGGATCTGAAGAATATCCTGCTACCTTCATCTCCCAAGACATTTTCTCCAACATTGCAAAGATCTCCTGTGCCCGTGGTGTGATCTGCCACTTACACAAAAGCATGCACCATTTTATTGCCTTTAAACCAACTACATCCGAATTTCTTTTTAATTCCTCTATCCTTCATCGATCTCCTTCCTGCACCCTCTCTCTCCTTTCACCCCTCGCCATGAGAGCCTACCTCACTCCTGCTGTGACTTAATCGATTTTGATACAAAATATCTTGAAGGAGAATCCCGACTTTGAGGATGCAGTCAAAACTGAATGGATAACAACAAGGTTGGACCACCTACTTGTTGGAGTGCTCAAAGGCTTCTACTACTGCAACATGCCTGCTGCCTAGCTAATTATTGTTGCAGGCAGTTGCTGTGGATCCCCAACAAGAACACACCATACAGCACCCAATGAACGTGGAGGTAACACGCCTGTTACACTAGCTTGCGGCTTCATCTAAAACCACCATATCTAACCCATGGCTAGGCACTGGAAAACTTCCGGTCAGCAAAAGAAACAGTAGTGAACGCAAATCTCAGCCTCACTTGCAAAACTTGCCTCAAGATTTGATCGAGCTTCTTCCATGTTAGATCCGCCACCTGGACAGAAGCGACTTTCCAAAATGAAAAGGCAAGACAGCTCGACTAAAACTTTATCTCATTTTTTCTGCTACAGCTGCAAGATCTTGCAACAACTGATCAAGACTGTGGTCGCGTGCAACCAGAACATCAAGTTCGGCACCAACGGTTCCTTGGGATCACCCTGCAGCAGCTGTCGCACTTTCTCTCCCTGGAGGCCACTGATTTTCTGAGATAAGTTTATTTCTCTACCCTGTAGCTACTGCATAAATCCAAAAACTTCCTCACGGCACTTTCCTAGGAGAATCTCAGTTCTACGCTCCACTGAAACTGCCTGTACAACATGATTTTGAGAAAAATATCTTGAAGGAGGAACCCGAAATGACCTGTTGCAGGTCGCTACAGTGAATCCCTGACAAGAACACACCTCGCAGCATTCAAGAAGGTGGATGCAACACGCCTGCTCCACTAGCATCAAGTCAATTTGTCTGCATCCAGTGCATTGAATGAGAGGATCAAAACAAATATTTTGGTGAAGAAAAAATAGGCCTCCACCGACTCCATCTTTCCCACGCAAAGACAGACATGACAGCCTTAAAATCTGGCAGGTTGGGTGGTTGGGGGGGAGGCCAAGGTGGCAGAAAGGAAGCCCATGCCCAGCGGGGCATTACAGGATATTTGAAGCTAGCCTAACTTGGAGCTTACTAGAGAGGGTCATTACATTCAACACAGGTAAATATTGTGAGCTATATGAATGTTTGGTTACTTTCCGCTCAGCAAGAAAAACACACACAAATGTAAGTTGATATTTTTATTTGAATATTAAGTGATTTCCTAGGTCATTACAACACTAGCAAATAGGTAAAACCGCGTCATTTAAAATTACTTGCGATACAATTTTACTGGCACAATCATATCACAATTAGGAAAAAACTAAACATTTTAAATGGAAAGGTTCCAGTTTCATCCTCCTATATTTATTTTGACACTAAAATAAGGGTTCTTTGACATCATTTTCTAAATCAACATGATACAATCAACTTCATTTACTTAATAGAATATACACCATTACCACCAAGAGTAATGATCGTTAAATAGGAAAAATTACAACTACGTATGACATAGTACATTTTTCCAATACGCAACACTATCATTTTCATCATGGAAGTAATGAAAATAATACATCCTATTCATAAAAATATCACTGAAATATTATAAACAATTACATTTCCTTCAAATAACATTCTAATCAAAGACACAAGTGTCATTTTTACTACTCCTTTTTTCTTAGGTACATACAACCAACGTTGCATCAGTCCTAGCACTGAGTATGGAAAACCATTACACTCAAGAACAAACAAGGCATTCATCATTTCAAGTAATTTCAAACAAAGTACAAAGAGAGGTAGAGATAAGGAGAGAGAGGAGAGATAATTTCCTCAAACATTCATTTACTTTTTTTCCATTCACGTTTCCAATGACCAACCACAATTTCATATTTATATCAAGAGATAGAGCGAGAGAGAGAGACAAGAGAAATAACACTTTAAATTGTAAAATCCATTCATACAAAGTAATTGATTAAATAATACTCTACACACATTGTAACACTATAAAAAGGGGTTCAAAAGTAATTTACATAATCAATAGGATCCTAAGAAAGATTTTCTATCTTAAGTTGCGAGTGTGCGAAAACTGACCAAATAAACTAAAGTGTTTACAATATGGTTTCCAAAACCACTCATTTTACATTCAAACATAAACTCCATTGATTCCTACCTACTCACCTATAAACAAATAACTCACCATATTTTATGGAATTCGATTTCATCAAACAAGGTTCAATTTAAGAAGGTGACTTCAACACCAACTATCCTAAACACATCAAACACTTATGTTGTATGACGACTGGTGATTCCAACATCCACTTGAAACTCTAACTTACAAAATTATTTTTATGAAATTGAGAGTTGATTTCAATTATTGCATAGGAGTGCTAGAGGTAGATGAAGGTGTTTTCCAGTAACACCAAATCAATACGACATTTGATAGTGAAAACCGATCAAAATTTCATAAAGTGGGAATGTCACCAAAAGAGACTGAAGTGTTAAAAGGGTATCAAATATCACCTTGTTAAGGCATCTAATCAAGTTAGTCTTCTTTGTTAAGAAACTTCATGGTGTTTTGGGTCGACATGGAACTTTTTTTAGGTTTTGGTTCCCATTAACCATCCGACATGGCACTCCATGTGCATGGTTCCAGAGCCCTAATTTATATATTTATTTTTGCTTAAAATTTTAAAGATTTTTTTTTTGCAGAAAAGGTAAAATCCATACAAATTCATTCCAATTTGAATTCTTTCTTATTATATAGAACTTACAAAAATCCAACAGTAAAAAATACAAATGCTGAAATTTTTAGTTTGAAGCAAGAGTAAGAGTGATCCATACCCGAATAATCCCTACAAAGACAACAACCAGTCCTAGGGGAAGTGTATGCTACTACTACAATGAGGATGAACATTTCTCCACCATGTTCAAAGTAAATTTTCACCAACAGATTACCCGTATCATACTTGCCTCCACTTTGCACATTCTTATCTGTAACTTGTGAATACGAGTCAAATTGATAAACAATTCCAAGTGTGCTTAAGTAGTTGTCCATATGCTGCCTCGTACTCCCATTTCAAAAATCCAATGTGTGTAAATCCAACAATCTTAGCATTCCATGAAACCAAACATTTTTTTTTCAATGTATTTTGTCAAACAATTAGCCTACCTTATGAGGAGGAATTCCTTCATGGCATTTTATCCAACAATCCATGTTCCTTTTTAGTCTCCCACATTTACATATATGAATAAGGGGTATTTGAAAATACAACATCTAACAAATTCCTTTTTTTTCCAAATGCTTTAGATAGCTGTTCATACCCTGCTCTGGCCTCGACTTCCACAAAAGATAAATTCATGACAACTCAGCTACATTGATCCTAGAGGTTGATAGATACCCTATCTGTAACACACCAAAAATACCAACACAAGGACAACACAGTGAAATACAGGATAACTTTTTTTTTTTGACTTGCTTTGACACAACACGACACAACATGTCGTCACAAGGTTACAACCAACACTAGGAACCACTTGTTACGGGGGAGACCACAAGTTCAGCACGGAAACGTTCACACCTATCAAGGACAATGTACTCTTCTTTTGACAAGACAACATGGAAGTCCAATCCACATGACACACACACAGCTAGGGCATCCCATGAGAAATTTCTTGTTAAATTTTCTTGTTTACTAAAGTGTCTCTTAATTCTTGACTTACGTTTTTTTAAAATTTCATGTAATGATTCACACAATTCTTTTCACAAGGGAGAACTTCTTTATTTTCAACGGTTGACTAGTAAATAGCTTAAGGCCAAGCTTTCTAAACTGGGATCATCAATTTGATGTCCAAATATTTCTTATTCATTTGATTTTAGAACATTTTCCATTTCCTGAAATAGAATGTTTCCTTTCATGGTATTGTTAGCTAGTAGCTTATTGTTGCTATGTATAGTCTTATCTTGCTCAGTTCTTGCGAACTGACTCAGGTTATTAATTGTTGCAGATGGCTTACATGGTTAGATGATGGAAAGACTTGTAGATTATTGTATCAATCTTGGTTATGATGTTCCTTTGTACAAATGTGTGTTATGTTATAAAATTTGGAAAGGGACTTTGGACATTTTAGAAGAAGGGTCAGTGCCTAGTAAATGTATTGTAGAGTATTGTTGTTGTAACTGTTGAAACTTTGGCTTGTTTAGTTATCAGGTGAAAGATGAAGTTTGATTACCGCTTGGTTATGGGATATTCTAGTGAACTTTAACCCTTAGTATAGTAGCGGGGCATGTCCCATGTTATTACTCTCTTGCTCCCTAGTCATGGTTCAATAGAGATGGTATGTCCCTTGATTTGTGCATCATGTTGGAATGAATTGATATAACCTTGTTTTGTTTCCGCAAACGAGTACTGTTAAACTTTGCTCTTGAGTTAAAATTTTGAGTTGTAAATCCTCCTAAGGCTTAGTAGCAAGGAGTTTGTAAGAACTATAAAGTGAGCTGGATAATCCTGATAAAATTTAAACTAAAAATTTATATATATGAATATATTATGTAGATGTGATCTACTTGATAACCTTTGAGACCTGGAACAATCAAGAGGAAACTATCTTTTGTAACGAAATATGATAACTTATTATTATTATTTTTTTTTATTCAAGCCACTAACACATGTTCCACACCTCTGTTGCACAGGTGAAGGCATAAGTTCCGATTGAGGAAAGTACCGCTTAGGGTTCATAACAATAACCTTCTTGTTTAAGGGTCAAATTTTGACATTTCTTAAGAAATATCACCATGAATTAAGGCATGGGTTAACAGAACAGGACAACAGAATTTAGCTTTAGGGTCACATGGTTTACTATCCGTCTTTTATTGAGGTTAAGGATTTATCAAGATTGGTTAAATGTTCCATCTAGACTTTACTTAATTAAGTTTGACAAAGGAAAACATTCCAAACGATAGAGAGAGATTTAAGGTTTAATTAATCGATTTCCTTCCTACTTATTAAATCCTATCATCTTCTAAAATCTAACCATTGCTTTCACCAATGAGGTCATTTAAGATTTCACCATAAAAGGATAATGTTTATTAGCTTGGCTCGAATTAAAAAATAATAATAATAATAAGTTATCATATTTCGTTTCAAAAGATAGTTTCCTCTTGATTGTTCCAGGTCTCAAAGGTTATCAAGTAGATCACATCTACATAATATATTCATATATATAAATTTTTAGTTTAACTTTTATTAGGATTATCCAACTCACTTTATAGTGCTTACAAACTCCTTGCTACTAAGCCTTACGAGGATTTACAACTCAACATTTTAACTCAAGAGCAAAGTTTAACAGTACTCGTTTGTGGAAACAAAACAAGGTTATATCAATTCATTCCAACATGATGCACAAATCAAGGGACATACCATCTCTATTGAACCATGACTAGGGAGCAGGAGAGTAATAACATGGGACATGCCCCGCTACTATACTAAGGGTTAAAGTTCACTAGAATATACCATAACCAAGCGGTAATCAAACTTCATCTTTCACCTGATAACTAAACAAGCCAAAGTTTCAACAGTTACAACAAGAATACTCTACAATACATTTACTAGGCATTGACCCTTCTTCTAAAATGTCCAAAGGCCCTTTCCAAATTTTATAACATAACACACATTCGTACAAAGGAACATCATAACCAAGATTGATGCAATAATCTACATGTCTTTCCATCATCTAACCACGTAAGCCATCTGCAACAATTAATAACCTGAGTCAATTCGCGAGAACTGAGCAAGATAAGACTATACATAGCAACAATAAGCTACTAGCTAACAATACCATGAAAGGAAACATTCTATTTCAGGAAATGGATCAAAGTTCTAACCTCTAACAACCTTTTGAAACAAGATATAATTTTCAACATATCAACTAAGAAGAAAACCATAAGTTTTAGTTATGAAGATACCTCTAAAACTACAAAATTTTGACAACCAAATACGCAAGACTATGAAACTTAAATGATTTTACACAAGAGTTGAGAGTATTAGGATTTCAATCATATAATCCCGTAGATTAGGTGATTGAAATCTAAAGTGTAAACCATCAATCCACATCCTCAAGGTCAAGTCAAAAGATAAAAACCAGACCCGATCTTAGCTACCAAAAAGAATATAGTTTTGGAATCGTTCCGTAGGGCCATAGGCCAAATAGGCTATAAACGAACAACGAGGGTAAAAACAAAGTTCCATCATGTAATCAAAAAGGTTTAATGGATGAAAATCATATTTTCAAACCCACAACCATTATATCTTAGGTAATAAGTGACTTCATAGCTAATAAGGATGAGTGGAAAGGATGGTAAGAATGTCCGGAATAGGTATTGCCTAACAGCTTACCTATTGAACATAACCAGGGCCGGAATAGCGACAAGCCTCATTAATACCCAAGTTGAGTAGGAAATCTAGCATTCTAAACACATCCTTGCAATTTTCATAATACCTTAGATTTATAATCCTCCCGTTTTAGAGGAACATAGCCATGAATCTAGACTTGGTTCAAATTTTCCGACATCAACTCACTTCCTAATATCATAAACGATGTATACAAAGGAAAAGGTCTCTCAACTCTCCTTAATTTACATCTCATCACTAATTTTATGGTAACCTATGCAGAGATTAAACACATAATATACCATTGAAGATAGATATCCTCCAATAACGAACTTCTATAACGATGTAATTACAATTATTATGTTCGACACATAAACAAACTATTCCATAGCTTCTTTTCCCTTTTGAAAACAAAATATATTCACGACCTTCCATCACAATCATTCTAAATTTGCAATGAAGGGTCACTCATCAAGAAGGAAGTACAAAACAAGTTTGACTAAATTAAGGAACTTCATGTTACCTTAAGCAGTTGATGAAAACCTTAACTTTCACGAACCGTGAAAGATATTACCTTACTCCATCAAGGCATTATGTCTATACATTATTAAATAGATCACACAAGGAATCATCAACATACCATATCTTAACACCATAAAGGTCATTAATTTTATCAAATTTTACTCATAGAAAGAGTAGAATCAAAATGGGGTTCTATCAATAATTTATGCCCTTCTATCAACCCATGACATATTTTCGGCCCAAAACTTCCTTCTTAACAAGCATATATATTGAACTTCTAATTTCCAAAAGCCCTAATAATTTGCAGAATACACGAGGTGCATAATCACGCTTATCATAAAATAAAATAAAAAAATTTAACTATATGTTTTCCTCTAGGGCAATACTAGTAAACGCTGTAACGTTCTAGGGGCAATTACATACCCAGGTTCACAAAAGAAACAACGACATTTTTGCAGAAGGAAGTAACTTTAAAATTATATATATATATATATTTCATATGATCAATCAAAGCATACACTGAGAACCTTTGTTTGTTTTATATATATAGATGGGTTGATCACGTCAACAAGAACAACCAACAGAAGAAAATCTAGAAGTAACAAACTGTTAACCATATACTGAATGCAAATCCACAAAATCACGGATTCAAACCAATTTCTAGAAAGGAAAAGTTTCATTTTAAGAGGTTTATTAGATACTAGCATATTATGTATATGGTTAGTCTATCTTGCATGTTTTAATGCATCCAGTAGGGTCTGCTACAACCACTAGCCCTCCACTTTATCCTCTGCTTCACTGGTCTCTTCTTGCAATATACCACACCAGGATTCCCTTTTGAAGGCACAACTAGAAGGATGCAATAGGTGGCTTTCCAAACACTAGATGGCTTCAATGCAGCTACTTTGGGGAGGGTACAGGCAATGAACTGTCACATGACCTATATCATCAGCCAGTTCTGGATTTGCCTCTTGCAATGCCTTCAAATCTGTATCAGTAACCAAATACCCGTCATAAGGGCAGGCCCTAGTAGTACTTAGCACATAAGCTAGGTAAGGCTTGCAGTAAAGATGTGTGCATCGGGTTTACACAGCCTCATTAGGGTAAACAAGCTACCTACAAACTGGATAGAAAACCAATTTATGAGAAGACAGAGGCCGTAGTCGGTGGAGCAGCTGAAGTGGAATAACTCAACGGAGGTAAAAATTGTGTGAAGGCGACGAAACAGAAGAAATATCTCCATTTCCACAGACAACAGCAACCTTGCTAGCAATCATCACATCAGTGGCTCTCATCAGACCATCTAGCAGAGAGTGCCTACATCCGTACAAGCTATCGAACTTGCTCTTGGTAATAGAATCATTGTCATTAATAGTAGGGAAGAGCAGCGATCCAATAGCTTGCATTTGGTATAGCCTATGAACACAGGTAGTTGTTTCCTTAGATACAACAACCAATCTTTCCTTCCTCTTGTGATATATGAGGACAACATCAAACTCTCGGTGCAAACAGTACAGCTGTAGCTTGTAAGTTGTGATAATTCCAACAGAACCCCTATGCCTGCCAACTTAGTGACTCAATGAAGAAGTTCATAAAATTGCAAAGCAAATAGTACTTCATGAATATTCTGATATGAAACAGATCCACGCCAATGAGATTCTCTTCCATGAGTTAAATCGTAGAATAAGCAAGAAGTCAAAAGAGAGTATTAACAATAAATTTCATCAAGTCTTCTGGTAACACTCCTACTGTACTCACTCTACTCCGGCTAGCTGAACAGAAATTCTGTTCCAGATCTACTAGTATTTGAGCATTCATGCACTGGTTGTGACTGTGAAAGTTCATCTATAGCACCCTGTGCTGTACTAATAAGCCAATCCAGAGTTTTACTTGGATGATCAAGCCCTAATTTGTACTACACATCATAAAACTTAATAGCCATAGAAAGAGAAAGCCTCACCCTCATGTCCCGAAGTCCTTTTGTAGTATTCACTCTACTGTGCCGATCTTTTGGCGGGAAAGAGCGAACTCGCAATGCTTTTGAAGCGCCACCACAAATATTTTCTCACTCTGTTTCACTCGGAATGTTTCGTTCCTTTTAGAAACAGATAAGGGTTGGGGCTAGGAGGAATACCTGTAGAATTTCGAGATGATGTGCGCGTACCGTAGAGAAAGATCAGGCTGACTGCGAAGAACTCCTTTTTGTCTTGGAAGGACTACCTGCAAATAAGAACACAAGACCACAAGATTTTAATTAGACAATAAATGAGGAAACTGCCTTGGGCCCAGGAAATATAAAACTTCCTTTCAAAGGTGGTCAGTTCCCTTGCTAATATGAATTAACACAAAAGACTATAAAATATCAATTAAATTGCTTTGTTGAACTGGGTAGGGGAAAGGCTGGTTATTGGTTATAGTCAGTATAACCGATGGCGGTTACTGATAACCGATGGCGGTTACTGATGACCGATATCGGTAGAGTCTAAGATCTAAAGGTTAGTTGTTTTGTGGGGTGGTGGTGTTATTTGGTAGTTGTGTCATTTGTAGGGCTATATATAGGTAATATTAGGAAATAGGGTGATGAGATCTAGATGAATGACAGTTAGATGCAATGACACATTGGGTAGTGGATCCAAGGATGGATTTGTGGGGACTTATGATTCAAAAAGTCAAAGAAATGTTATTAAAGAGGACATGCAAGATGGAACTTACTGATTATTCACAGAGATGCAGGTCCAAGAGCTTTGATGGCAAAGGCAGAACTGAGGTAGGATGGTCTGGCACACAGCAGATCAAATCAGCTGAGTATCACAAGGCTCTGGTATCCAGTTGCAGTCCTGGGCTTGCTCTCCCTTGCTGCTAACTCTCCTTGTCTCTTCACTTTTCTCTGCTCAGTCAAGTAAAGATCCGGGTTTTCTCGATCGCTCCTGATGCTCTTTCTTGATTCAAAGAATCCTTTTCTCTGATCCAAAAATGAAATTTTGATCCTTTGTTTTTGGTTTGGGGAGGCCATTTACAGGGAACCGACGGCAGTTATGTAACCGACGGCAGTCGAGTAGGAACCGGCATCGGTAAGGAAAAAGTAGGCTATTTTTAGTAAAACAGCCCACCTTCCCTGCTTTTCTCCTGAGAGATTAGTTGCGGGCTTGGTCAAGTGACTAGAAGGTCGGTTTTAGGTGCAAGAAAGGGGTCCTTAGTCATGGGTGTAGGTGTAGACAAAGTTTTAGGTTTTAATTAGGTTAGTTTAGGATTAGGGCTAGGTCATGATGAGGTGGCAAAATGAGGTGGCAGGTGAGGTGATGGGAATTTATCAATTACAAGGTAATTAATAAATAATTGTGTAAGGTTTAGGTAATGAGGTTAGGTTGTGAAATGGGATGCGGGTCATAAGGGGTTGTAAGACATGAATTTGGTGTCTACATTAGCCCCTTATTGTCGTGTAGCTTGTGTTGTAAAGCTGCGCGGACAATAATATGAAGTGGTTTCTCCGGTTAAGGATATAGGTAATCCCCCTCAAATCTATCACGGATTGAGTGAACAGTAAATCAGGGATAGGGTTGATAAAGGGTACATGTTGTAGAGAGGATGGTAAGGTGGTGGGGGAGGTCCAAGGCAGTAGACACATGTTGAAATGCAATAGTGTGACTAGGGTACATGATTTGGCGAGCAAACCAGCAATGTATAGGCAAAGGTCGATAGTTTATCCAAACAAGGGTGATATAATCCTGGTATCCAAGGCATAGGAAGTAGCTCCAGGGTATATAATAGGTAAGGTACAGGAACGTTTAGGCGTGTTCGGCAGTACCAAATGGTTGGTTTGGTTGAGATAAACGTTACGGTCTAGGTCTAGGCAAAGTTGGTTGACAGATCAAGTCAAGGACCCTAATCATGCGAAAACACGAACAGGTGAGCTTGATTGAACAAAAGGTACAGGATGGATGGATAAAATAAAACGTTGATTGTGGGTATGGTATTGAAGTGATACGGCCGTGGGTCGAGCCAAGTTGTTAGGTTACAGCCTTGGGTTGGGCCGGATTGTTAGGGTGAGGCCTTGGGTCGGGCCAAGTTGTAGGTTGAGGCCTTGGGTTGGGCCGAATGGGTAGGTTGAGGCCTTGGGTCGGGCTGAATGGGTAGGTTGAGGCCTTGGGTCGGGCCAAATGGGTAGGGCGAGGCCTTGGGTCGGGCCAAATGGGTAGGTTGGAGCCTTGGGTCGGGCCGAATAGGTAGGTTGAGGCCTTGGGTCGGGCCGAATAGGTAGGTTGAGGCCTTGGGTCTGGCCGAATGGGTAGGTTGAGGCCTTGGGTCGGGCCGAATGGGTAGGTTGAGGCCTTGGGTCAGGCCAAATGGGTAGGATGAGGCCTTGGGTCGGGCCGAATGGGTAGGTTGAGGCCTTGGGTCGGGCCGAATGGGTAGGTTGAGGCCTTGGGGTCGGGCCGAATGGGTAGGTTGAAGCCTTGGGTCGGGCCAAATGGGTAGGTTGAGGCCCTGGGTTTGGCCGAATAGGTAGGTTGGAGCCTTGGGTTGGGCCGAATAGGTAGGTTGAGGCCTTGGGTCGGGCCAAATAGGTAGGTTGAGGCCTTGGGTCGGGCCGAATAGGTAAACAAATGGTGTTTAGCAAAGGTGGATATTGGCGATATGTGGTTAAAAAGGGCAAAATGGTAAATAAGGGCAAAAAAAATTGGGGGAAAGTTGGAAGAAAAAACCGATGTCAATTCTACATGACCGATATCGGTTAAGGGACCGATACCGGTTCATTAGGGCAAAATGAAACCGATATCGGTTAAGGGCGAAAAACCTATAAAAAGAAAAATACGGCTTGTCATTGTCACTTTTGTTATTTGAAAACCAAATTGATTTGTCTGACGTGGAGAGTTGAGATTGGAGGTTTTATTAAGTGAGGTGGAGCTATTTTGCTGGAGGAGTGAGTTGTTTGCGGGCCCAAGTGAGGAGGAGGCAGCAGTTGATTGGCCGGGGACCCAGCAGATCAGAATTGGAGCTATGGCACAGGCAGGAGGAGCAGGAGGGGCTGGACCAGCTGGACCACCACCACCCATCCCACCACGACGACATTTCGTTGTTCGGGTATGTTCGGAACTCTTTATTGTGTGCATTTGAATGGTATTAAGCTAAATTGGGGGTTTGGGTAGGAATTTACATGTTTTAGGAAATAATGAATAAATGGACGTAATTTGAAAAATGAAGAGGATAGATGGGTAAAATAGGGCAAGGCGGCTGGGTGGGTAGATTTTTAGGGTGTTTGGGTGGGTATATAAGTAGAAAAATGCAAAAATGTGGGTGGGGGGGCCGCGCGGGGGTTCGGCTCCAGGAAATGACAGTGACCGATGTCGGTTGCTAAGCGACCGGCATCGGTCGCAAAATTGTAGGGGCTGGATTCTGTGTGGGTGACCGGCGTCAGTGGGAAGAGGGCCGTGGTCGGTTGTTTGGGACCGGTACCGGTCCGGGGTTTATGGGGGGTTTGTGTGGGTTTGTTTTGTTTTGGGTGGGGTGGGTTTGGTTTTGGGTTGGGTGGGTTTTAGGTTTTGGGTTGGTTTGTTTTGGGTGGGGTGGGTTTGGTTTTAGGCTGGGTGGGTTTTGGGTGGGGTGGTTGAAGGTAGGTTGCTAGAGGGGGGGTATAGAGTTGGGGTGGGGTTGGGGGGATAAAAGGGGGTTTAGAGGGTAAAGTAGATGTTGTGATAAAGAGTAGGTCTAAGGATGTGGGTTGGTTTTGTAGGCACGTCAGCAGTTGACGATGCGGGATAGGATGCCCCGCTGTTGGTGTGGATGTAGCCACACGTATCTGCGGCTCATTGGGCGATCATGCGTGAGGTGGGACTCGGCGGAGTCCAGCGATACAGAGCGATTGATAGAGATCACAGCCTGATGGTTGCCCTCATCGAGAGATGGGATCTGGCGACCAATGTGTTCCATCTCCCGACCGGAGAGATGACCATCACATTGGAGGATGTGTATCGCATCCTTCGACTGTTGATCGAGGGAGAGGCAGTGTTGCAGGTAGTTTCAGAGACGGCGATGGACAACATCCTGCAGGTGTTTGGAGATGCAGCCGCGCTACTTACCTATCACAGCGCGAGTATCGGGTATGGTGACATGTACCGTGCGCACCGACATGAGACATGACTGGCCATGCTGATGATGATTGGGATCACCTGCTTCGCCCTCCCAGACTCAGAGGGAGGCTGTTTTCCACGGGCATTGATGGGGGTGCTGCTTGAGATGGTGGAGGAGCATACTTGCTATGCATGGGCACCAGTGTATCCGGTGCAGCTATACAGAGAGCTTTGGGGTTATCGCTGGATGTGGCGATTTAGTATTTGTTCAAATTTTTTACTTCACTGTTGGGCATATGAGCACATCATATGCATCAGACCAGTAGGGCTGCCCCAGCAGCCAGGGCCACAGGTTATATACAGATACGGCTTTCAGAGGTGGTTGGGAGTCGTGGGGCAGCCACGAGCAGTGCTTGCGGGCAGAGACGTTGCCTACTACAGGCATTTATTAGAGGGCCTAACAGCGGTAGATATTGTATGGAGACCTTACAGAGGTCATCACCCTCACGGAGGAGCCCGCATACAGTTGCGTCTGATCCAGTACACATTCTGGATAGTAGGACGGAGGCCAGGAGAGTACTAGAGGATACCCCTAGAGAGGGTACGTAGGCAGATGGGGTTGCGACAGGACGAGCCACCTCCCTTCCCTCAGTACAGGAGGGATGATGTAGAGGCCCCACTGCCTGCACCATAGCCCTTGGATGTAGATTGGGTTGCTGAGAGGCCAACAGATGACACAGTAGATGATGCTGGTTGTACATGAGCATACATGGTGTGGTGGGCTGGTCAGAGAGCGGTGAGAGTAGCACAGCCCGCACAGCCAGACTTGGCAGCTGTGACGGTAGAGAGAGATCAGCTTAGGGGTTAGGTGCAGCGCTTATAGGGGCAGCTTGCTACTGCGCAGGCAAAGATAGGGGTTTTACAAGGGCAGCTAGCCCAGGCTCAGGGATAGGCCCAGGCAGCACCACCACTAGCAGCACAGCCACAGGTGTAGGTACAGGTACAGGCAGCAGTACCAGCAGCAGCACAGGTACCGGCACCACCACCAGCAGCGGCACAGCCACAGCCCCAGGCACAGGTACAGATACCACTGCCAGCAGCGGCACAGCCACAGGCACCACCAGCACAGGCACAGGGGGTACTAGTATTAGGTGCCAGGGGACCAGTCCCAGCTCCTTCAGTGGCTCAAGAGCGCTATATGGAGGTTAGAGCGGAGGCCCGATACTATCAGGATATTCTTGATGGTACTGGAGTTGAGTATCAGCCTTATGCAGCTCATAGAGCAGAGACCTCTCACAGCCAGAGATCTCAGGGAGGTGCAGCCACAGCCGGCGTGTCTGTGACAGGCAGGAGGTGAGACGCACCACAGGGACCAGCAGGGAGAGGCGCTGAGGGCATTGGGGAGAGCTGAGGGAGCCCGACATGGTTTTTGTATTTGTATATTGGATATGGGCACCGGTCTGCGAATCGGTTATGTTTATAGAGGCCTGCGTGCCTATATATTACTCATTTATTCATTCATTCATTTATTGTATACCGGCCTGCGAGCCGAGTACGGGTTGTACAGTTGGTACCGGCCTACGAGCCGAGTATATTTTTGATATGAGGGACTGGCCTGCGAGCCGAGTCGAGATTATTGATAGTTATTGCAGCCTGCGTGCCGGCTTTGTTGGATTATGAGATCACAGAGGCCCCAATGTAGGGCAAAGTGTATATTTGAAAACTTGTATATATATATATATAGATGATGTTTTGATCCATATGCAGTGTTGAAAATGTTTTTAAGTATTTCGTCAATGGTTTGTGGTATAGAATATATGATGAGTTTAATTGACATGTTGATATATGGATGATGTGTTATATGATGAAATGTTGCATGTTTTGGGCTAGTTTTGTGACATTGTTATATATGTATCTGATGAGTTGGATTCAAATGAGGTATAGATAGATAGTTTTTTGTTTTGTTTTGTTTTGGTTTGGTAGCCTTAGCTGATGGCTGGTTTATTTTTGTAAAATAGATGATGTTAATGAAATTGTAATGATATGTGTGGTGGATGGACAAATATGGATAATGGTATTGTGATACAGGAAAAGAGGCGGGCGCGACAAAAATTAGGTAAATTAATGAAGAAAAGACCATGTTTCAAAAGGCCAGGTGTGTAACTGATATCGGTTAGATAACCGACGGTGGTAGTTAGTAGACCGATATCAGTTACATGACCGATACCGGTTATTTATGTATGAGCTTTTCTAAAAATAAAAAAGCTAGGGTGGCAACTTAAGTTCTAATTTTGAGAGCCATGTAAGATATTAAATACACGAACGCGACGCTGTTTTAACGACTGGGACATGTAATTGCATGAGAGATTTGAGTGATTAGAAGTGAAGAGACAGGGAAAGTGATTGTGATCTGAGATTCAGAAGACAGAAAGGTAGGTTTGAAAAAGGTGGTAATAATGACAGGACGAGGAGAAACATCCAACAGGTAGGGACAAGAGGGAAGACAAGGGCCACCTCAAGCTACTGCAACCCACGAGGTAACGTTTTGTTTGTGATTTGACTACTGCATGTTTTGTGAATAAGATGGGGGAGAGTATGTGGGTAGATATGAGAAAGAAAAGATGATAACAAGGGTTATAAATGGGGTGAGTGTACGTGGTAGGTAATCAAGGGTTTCAGGTATGTTTGTGTATACAGAGAGGAATAAACGAGCAATTTATTATCGTAGTTGGTTGTTTTAAGCAAGGTGTATGAAAGTAATAGTGACCGATATCGGTTAGGGGTAACTGGTATCGGTTACTCAACCGGTACCGGTTAGCTGTAAATGATACCGGTTGCTGTAGGAATTTCCATAATTTGAGAAAAAACTCGGGGGGGATTTGAGGAATTGAATGGTTGTTTGTTATTTGGATGTATGCAGGCAGAGGCAGGGCTAAGGATGAATGATAGTGTACCAGCGCTATTATCATGAATCCGAGCTGATGTAACACCAGCTGAATGGATGTTGATAAATCGTTTGGGGTTAAGTGGGATCCGATATTATTCGCGAATTGCACGGAACCATGCTATGTTGCAGGCGTTGATTGAAAGATGGAATCCTGAGAAAAATACCTTCTATCTACCAACAGGGGAAATGACAGTAACATTGGAAGATGTGTTCCGTATTTTGAAACTCCCAATTACAGGAAAACCAGTATATCAGGCATTACCTAGCGCGGCACGGGGAGCGATAACAACAGTATTTGGTCCATACGCACGAGATTTAACAACAGCAAGGTTTGTCATTCACATATGGGATAATGTATACAGCACACCCTGAGGAGACAAGGTTAGCAGTGATATTAATGATAGCGGTAGGGTATTACGCGTTACCAAGGGCGGATGGGGGAAGATTTCCAAAGGCATTGATGTGTGTTATTTGGGAGATGATAGAAAGGAATGTGACTTTTGCATGGGCACCTGCATATTTGGCGGAGTTATACAGGGGTTTATGGGCTTGTAGGTGAATTCATAGGACAACACTGGATTGTTCATACTTATTACACTGTTGGGCCTATGAGCACATTGTTTGTGTGTGACCAGTAGGCCGATCCATCCAGTCAGGAGAAACCGGAGTACAGAGGTTGGGATTCAGACGATGGGTCCAGACAGAACAAGAGGCAAGATCTCAGGCCGTGACGGGTGGCATTGAGTATTACAGGCAGGTATGGGAGAGGGTGACGATTGTTGATATCTGTTGGTGGCCTTACAGGAACTATATGGTAACAGAGAATATAGTTGAGGAATTGAGGGGTGTAGAGCGATTGAGAGGATTCCTATAGATCACGTGCGGCGACAATTTGGATTTGTGCAGGATATACCCCAGGCTTATAGACCCTATATGAGGATCGATGCAGAGGCAGTATTCTCACCTCCCCAGCCAACACCTCCAGAAGGGCCTGAAGAGGTAGCAGACAATCGCAGGGTAATGGATGCAGGAACGACAGAGGCCTATAGATTATGGTGGGTAGCAGAACTGCGAGGTGTACGTGATCGTCCTGACATAGCAGTGATTACAGCAGAGAGGGATCGTCTGCAGCGTTTGGTTCAGCAGCTCCAAACGCAGGTGAGTGAGACAAGAGGATTGTTAGTGGTTGTGGAGTCACGGGTGGAGAGACTAGAGGCTGGATTCCTCCATGCGAGAGGGGCATATTCATATGTTACAGGAGAGATTGGTAGATCAGTGGGCGGGTACTAATAGCCGTGGTACCTTTGAGGATAGAGAGGCTTGGCGAGAGGGGTCGATGATCACAATCATCACCTAGTTCGGGATGAGGCGTGAGGGTCTAAATAAATGTTAGCAAGGTATAAGAATAAATAAGAGTACCGACTTGCATGTCGATGATAGAGAAGATGTATTTGTTTAACATCTAAATAAAACGAGATATGTACTGTTGATTTGAGTTATAATAATAAGAATGTTTTTGTTTTGACTTTCGGTGTTTTAAAAAAAGGATAAAGAGGAATGTGATTAAATAGAAATACACAAAAATATTTATATTTACCACACATGATAAGTTATGGTAGGGGATGGTCGAGCTAACCTTGGGAGACCCCATGTCTCCGAAGTGCTACCTACATAGCCCATTGCACAAAGCAAGGAGGGGCCTCAGACTGATGTAGTTCTCCCTTAGGATCAGGGAGAGGCAAATTCAGGCAATTTGGTACGGATCAGGCAATTGGTTAGTTGGTAAGAATATTGATATTAATATTGGTAAGGTAAGGTTGTTGGTGTCGGTAATGAATTGGTGATGTTGTAAAAGGTATAAGGGAAGCGAAAGTTAGCCTACCCAAGTAGAAGGTAACTATGTCCTGATTAAGATCAACACACAATCCTAGATGCGAGGCAAAGCGGAAAGAGTGCTCCGTAGGTGAAAAGAGCTAAATAAACCACACAACATAGAACGAGCTTGAAGCCCTAGGTACCGTGCATAGACGAGAAGTCCATAGGTGAAAAGAGTTGTATGATCACAATATATCGGGGGGGGGGTGTGGTACGGGTTACATCCCTTGAGTAAAAACAAATGGTGAGGTGAGGTGGATGATATAGCTGAGGTACAGAGAACTTGTTACAAAGTGAGTGTTCTGACGAAAGAGAACCTACCCTAAATAGACAAGTCCATGACCCAAAAATTTCTTTTTGAATGAGGCTTTTATTTGACTGAATATAGACTGATCGATGTGGGAAGTCTACAAGGGATATTGATGGTATTATTCTTGAGGTCTTCACGAAGCTGATCAATGCGAGAAGCTTCTGATAAAGGCTGACTGTGTATAGCTGTCCTTCGAGGGAGCAGTCTATTTATAGTAGCAGATATGATTTTAATGCGTAGCTATCCTTCGGGGGAGCAGTCTATATATAATAGCAGCAATAGTTTGGCATATATCTGTCCTTCGAGGGAGCAGTCTATATATAAATTTAAATAGACTAGATGTTCTTTTGGCGTGAAGCATCTAGTTTGGTAGGAAGTTTGACTCAAGAAAATCCCATAAGAAGGTGGCTTATTTTAATACTTTGAAGTCACGGACTAGACTAAAAAGGGGAAGGCATCGTTTGAGGGGAGGTGAGAATCAAACTTTGTGAGCTTGATTTTTATTATGGAGATGTAGGAAACAAAATGTATGTAGCGGTAAATGAGCTCAAGGGACGAGCAGTAGGTAGATAAGAAGTGATATAACACTAAATTCAATAGTAGAATGGTTGAAGATGCAAGGCATTAAGGGGTTCAGACTCAGGTTTACCATTAAGCGAAGCTAAACGATAAGTGTCTGATCCATAAGTGTGAGTGATTATATAAGGCCCAATCCAATTGGGAGCAAATTTTCCACGTTTGCTCTTTTCTAGTTTGGTTACATATTGATTCTCTTTGAGGACAAGATCACCAACCTTAAATGTGCGCTCATGAAGTCGCTTATCATAAGCACGCTTGATACATTTTTGATAGATTTGAAGGTGATCAAGAGCTATAAGACGACGCTCGTCAAGAAGCTCCAATTGGGCTAACCGCTCTTGGCGGAAATCATCGTTGGTGAGAATATCTTGAAGAGATATTCTAAGGGAGGGTATTTGTACTTCGAGAGGCAGGACAACCTCGGTACCATATACCAAAGAAAAAGGTGTGGCATTAGTGGAGGTACGAATGCTAGTACGATAAGCCCAAAGGGCAAAGGGAATGTGATCGTGCCAATTTCTTCCGGATTCATTGACAACTTTCATGAGTATTTTGGTTAGGGTTTTATTAGAAGATTCAGCCTGACCATTGGCCTGTGGATAATAAGGTGATGAGAAACTAAGTTTGATACCAAAGTTGTCACAAAGGTCTTGTAACAACTTGTTTTTAAAAGATTTACCATTATCTGTTATTAGGTGATGAGGAATACCAAAACGACAGATAATGTGATGGTTAATGAATTCGACAATTTTTTCCTTTTTAGATCGAAATGAGTGGAATGGCCTCCACCCATTTTGTGTAAGATTCAGTGGCTGTGATTATCCATCGGTGACGTTGTGAAGAGGATGGGTGAATCTCACCAATAAGGTCTAAACCCCATTGTGAGAAGGGCCAAAGATCTCGAGCGACCTGGAGCGGTTGGCTAAGAGTATGTTGAAGGTTGGCATGTTGCTGACACATAACACAACACTTAACATATTCATAGCAGTCGTTATTGAGAGTAGGCCAATAATAACCAAGGCGAAGGATTCGTTTGGCCACGACAAGGCCGCTAAAATTTCCACCACAAATCCCATCATGGACTTGTTGGATGGTATAGGTGACCTCCGCGCCGGTTAGACAGCGAAGGAGGATACCATCAAAGCCACGTTTATAGAGGAGTCCCCCCATGACAACATAACGCGAAACACTTTTAAGAAAAGCACGTTTGCCGTTACTAGTAAGGTCAGGTGGGAGAACAGAGATTGTAAGATAGTCGTGAAATTGGTGGTACCAGGTATCCTGTGAATTAGTAGACACAATATTTATCGTACAAACAACCGGGGCTGAATAAGATGGGGCAAAGAGTTGTTGGACCACGACGAATAATTCAGAGTCAGTTGACGAAGCTGGAATTTGCGAGGCTAAGCAAGCCATAGTATCCACAAATTTGTTAGTGGAGCGTGGAATGGTTTGGATAGAATAGTGAGTAAATAAGGCTAGAAGCGAATCTACGTAGTGTTTGTACTTTTGAAGTTCCTCATTTTTACATTGGTAGATGCCCACAACTTGATTGACTATCAATTGAGAGTCGCCAAAAATATTGATGGATTTGATACCTAAGTGTATCGCAACTTGGAGACCCAGAACAAGGGCCTCGTATTCCGCTGTATTATTAGTGCAAGGGAAACCGAGTCGGAATGAAAGAGGCATAGGCTCGGCGTCGAGAGGAATAAGAACAACGCCGGCTCCTCCACTGCATTGGCATTTGGATCCATCGAAGAAGAGAGTCATTGGATACGACTCCTCCTTGAGTGAAAGAGTGGCGATGAGTTCGTCGGGGAATGTAAAATTGGTAAATTGTTCCCCAGGTAAAGGGGCTTCTGCAAGTTGGTCTGCGATGGTTTTTCCTTTGATTGATTTCTGGTGGACGAACTCAAGGTCGAGGTCGGCGAGGAGCATGAGCCATCGGGCGATGCGTTGGTATAGATGAGGTTTGGCATACATGTAATGGATGGGGTCCGTGTTGGTGATAACGAAAGTTTTGTGATTTAGAAGGTAGTGTCGGAGCTTGGTAGCCACGAATGATAGGGCTAGGCACAACTTTTCTACATGTGTATACCTAGTCTCATAATCCACCAAAGTATGACTTATATAATAAACGACGTGTTCTTGATTTTCAGAGTCACGATGTGCAAGCATGGCCCCTACAGCGTGGTCAGTGGCGGAAAGGTAAAGGTAGAAAGGGCAGTCGTCTTGAGGTGGGATAAGCACGGGTGGCTGCAAGAGATAAGTTTTGAGAGCTTCAAAGGCTTGGTGGCACTCTTCACTCCATTAAAATTCAATGTCCTTTTTAAGGAGGTGATCGAAAGGTTGACATCGATCCGAGAGTTGGGAGATGAAACGTCGGATAAATTGTAACTTACCTTGTAAGCTACGCAATTGTTTGAGATTAGTAGGTGGGGGCATTTCTATGATAGCTTTGACTTTAGATGGATCGACCTCAATGCCACGTAAAGAGACGATAAAACTAAGAAGCTTTCCCGAAAGGACACCAAAGACACATTTCTTTGGTTAAAGATGGACATAATATTGTAACAGGCGATCAAAAATGATGGTTAAAACATCGAGATGTTCACTGCGATGTTTAGACTTGCCAAGAAGATCGTCGACGTAATCTTCAAGGATAGTGTGCATAATGTCATGAAAAATGTAGGTCATAGCCCGCTAATAGGTCGCACCAGCATTCTTAAGACCAAATGGCATTACACGGTAACAGAAGGTTCCCCAAGGAGTTATGAAGGCAGTTTTGTGTTGATCGGCATGGGCAACCAAAATTTGGTTGTATCCTGAAAAGCCATCCATGAGAGAAAGCATTTCATGACCCGCAGTGAGATCAACAAGTTGATCAATACTTGGGAGGGGGAAGTCATCCTTAGGGCAAGTGAGGTTAAGATCCTAGAAATCCGTGCATATCCGAAGTCCCCCCGTTGCTTTAGTGACAGGTACGATGTTAGAAATCCATTAAGGATAGTCAATAGGCAAGATGAAGGAAACATAAAGAAGTCGTTGAAGCTCTTCTTTGACCAAGAGGGCAATGCGTGGATGCATTTTTCTCAGTTTTTGTTTGACTGGTTTGGAATCGGGGTTTAGAGTGATGTTATGGATGGCAATGGTAGGATTAATTCCTGGCATGTCAGCGTAAGACCACGTGAAATCTTGGTTGCGAGCACGGAGGAAAGTAGTAAAGGTGACTTGTTCTGATGTGTTAAGGGATTGTCCGATCTTCACAATGTGAGGATCCTCCTCCATGTGGATGTTGATTTCTATAGTGGATTCGTTCAGCATGGTTTGGGTTTCAGATGGTAAGGCTTGTTGAATATAAGAATCATCCGCGCCAAGGTAAGTGAGGATGGAGTCGTCATCCTGGCACTCAACAACGTTAATTGAAGGCGAGTTCTCTTCGATCATGTCTGGATACAGAAGGGGAAGAGAAGATGGGTGCTCATTATCACGTTGATAAGTGAGAGGACCTATGAAGATAGCATTTATGAAAAAAAAAAGTTAGGAGGGATAGATTCAGGGTCTATAGATTCTGTGGGTGATGATGGCAAAGTGGGTGATGATGGTTTAGTAGGGGTGACGTCGTCTTCTTCTAGAATACAGCTGACATGAGGTGTCTCCTGTGTAGGTGTTTCAGGAAAATCGAGACCACTACGATCATTGTGTTTGTGGGTAGTCACGGGAATGAGTGTATGTCGGCCTTGTTCGTAAAGACCAAAACCAAAGCCTTTCCAAGCACAGCGAGTCAAGAAGGTGAGGGCGAAACGATGATTTGTCAAGTATTGAAAATCAGATTGGAAGGGAACCACACCAAGAGGAGGTTTAGGGGTAATGGAGGATGCGTCAACACCCCCATACATTAGGTTGGTGCGGCAATGGGGTGGTCCGTAAGAGATTACCTCCCCCACGTAATGGTCGTAGGTGGGATGTGCATGTAATTGTCCGTACTCCTACGGGGTAGGGAAAGAACTAACGTTATATAGGCGGTACTCCCCCAGCATAATGTGTTGAAAAACATCTACTAAGGGGTTGGAGGTTTGGATGTTAGCTGCGGGAAGGGAAGTGGTTTTTGTGACGGTGGTTTCATCAGTTGAAGGCGTAGGCGCTGTTGAGGTGGATGGTTGAGGTACATTTGAAGAGGATGGTTGGGTTGAATGTATGGGTGTCTTGATTGGTATAAAGCACATCGTTAGGGCGGTATAACATATTGCAGGTTTTAAAGGGGGGAGGATCAGCTTTTACGGTGTAGGACTTCCCCTCGTACTCAAATTTTATGCATCTATGTAATGTTGAGGGAACGCATCCGATGGCCCAGATCCAAGGACGACCCAGCAATATATTATATTGGAACTCTCCCTCAAGGACATAGAAAAGTTCGGGTAAAGTACGTGGTCCTACCCGAATGTTGAGGATCACGGTGCCTAAGGTAGAGGTAATAGCATCATTGAATGACCGCAACATGATGGGGTTGGCACACATGTAGCTAGAAGGGATATTCATTTGTTGAAAATATTTTGAAGAGATGATGTTTAGGATATCACCCCCGTCAATCATAACACGACGTACACGAATGTCCCAGACGTAAGCTGAGATGAACAGGGCAGGGTCAGGATCTTCTGTACCAAAATTGATAATTTCATCTTTAGAGAAACTGACTGTAGTAGCTTGTGGTATAGAGACAGAAGTGGTTGGTGTGGTGGGTTTTTTGGTGAGAGAGGGCAACGTGATTGGGTGTTAGAATGGAGGAAACGGGTAGGGTTTCATTAGGTAAGACCTCGATCCCCTGAAGAATTTCAACGAGAGCTTGTCGATGAGATTCAGAAGTCTGAATGAGATCATATAGTATCATTTTTACAGGTGATTGGTGAAGCTGTTTGATCATGGCTCGATGGGCAGCTCCATTAGAGACGGGGTAAGTGGGTCCACGAATAACCACTTTGGCTGGTGGTGCCATCGGGATGCTGGACGGAGAAGGAGAGGACGCATGTGTGCTTTCTTTTGCTTTCTCATTGTTTTTCTGCGCTGGAGTAGCAACACTAATCATATTAATCTCGTAGACCGGAGATGAAGAAGATGATTGGGATAAATCATGGTCTTCAAGAGGTGGGGTTGTAATAATGATAGATCTTGGTGAGGCGGGGACAGATGGTATAGGAGAGGGAATGGAAACTAAAGGTCTCTCCCTTCGTAAGTTGTCTTTCTTAACCTTTCTATCTGGGAGAGGTGACTGACGAAGGATGGTTTTTAAAGCATTGCATCCCTCCACATCATGTCCTGGTGTGCGGTGATAAGCGTAGATCTTAGACTCATCATAACCTATAGGTCGAGGTTTAGATGGGTCATAAGGTCTAAGTGGGGGTAGGGAAATGGTCGCATTCTCTACTAACATAGCAAGGATTTTGGCGTAAGATCCTTTGAGTGGGTCAAAATCAGAAGAGGATGAGGGTATTGATTGCGCGGGTTTTGGTAATGTTTGGGCGTGGTTGGTTCGTATGGGTGGTGGTTTAGCCGAGGGGTGTTGACACGTGTTTTTCACTAAACGTGGTTTCTTTGACGCAGAAGCTATATTGGATGATGAGGCCACAAATGGTGTGGTATTAGAAAACAACCACGGGGAAATAGGAGTGACCGAAAACAAATCTTTTGATGATGGAATTTGTTTAGGGTTGATAGGTGGACAGGATACGCGGAGTGATAATGTTGATATACCCTTTGATCCCTGTATGGGTGCAGAAGGCGTAGGTCGTTTTGAAGAAAACGCAGGAGGTATGATATATTGGTGCAAGGTGGAAGGATGATGTCCCAATATGGAAGGTAGGTATGACGATGATGGTTTTGATTGTGATAGAGGCACGGGTTGAGTGTATCTCCTAAGTGGCGGGGCGGCTTTATTCTTGGACAAATCTAGTCGCTTAGGCGGGTGTGTTAGACTGGGTATTGGCGAGGTCCCAAGTGTAGGGGAAGATTTGGTTAGGTTGATAGAGGTGGATGGGATATTGAGTATAGATACGGGGGGTGAGAGTGAGGACATAGGCATTTTGAGTTTCTGTAAACACTTCGGGTATATGGTAGAGGTATCGGGATCGGTCATCTGCATTTGAGTAGAATAGGGAGTACTCAAACGTTCCCATAGGATTCGTCTATCTTCTGAAGAATGACAGTCTTCAGGTTTGAATTGTAAATTTTGTACGGAAGAAAGGTGGGTTGTGATTCCGGTCCACTGTGGGTGTGATACAGGGGGTAAACGAGGCACTGTATCAATAGATGTCAAGAGGTCAACCGGTCGTTGAAAAGATTTAGGCGATGAAGAACTAATAGGCAGGAGGGCATGTTTGAGAGGGCCTGTCATGGTTAAAGAATTTGGTGATGTCGGTGCAAGAGATTTCTCGTCTAAGGATGTCAAAAGGAGTGGCGTACCTTCCTCTTGTGTAGCAAGAGGGGTAGAAGGGGAAATCTGGGAAATAGATAGGTTAGATAACATCCGTTCACAATCTTGTAGGGATGTGGTATAAGAAGACTCATCGATGGGAAGAGAAGTCTGGGCAGTTAACTCCTTTATGGGTAAAGGAATGATTTCTCTTTGGTTCGATGGTGGTAAAGGAGGTTCGGGCTCCTGTGTTAGTGAAGAGGCTTGATTCAAAATTTTCTCGATAGAGGCTTTGGGCTGGGTATCAAAGACTGCATGGATCTCATGAACACTCTCCTTCGGCTAAGATATCCTGGTTTACGTTGCTGTTGGAAGAGTGATTCGGGAATGGTTTGTTAAAGATTTTCAAATTTCGGTTGGCAGGGGCATTAGGATTATCGAGGGTTATATCCCCTGCATCAACCATTTCCTGCACTATGTTTTTTAACATCTTGCAGTTCTCATGACTGTGTCCCTTCAGGCGGTGGAAGTTACAGAAGTCATTTTCTTTGTACGAGGAAGGTATGGCGCTAGTGGAATCAGACCCGGAATGAGGTTTAACAGGAGGTAATGTAATGGCTCTTGCTTTGAGCAATTTTTCCAATATCACACCATATGTTTCTCCCAAGGGAGTGTAGTTGATGGGCTCGGCTTTGTACTTATAGATGGTTTTTGGTGGAGTATTGGACGGCGCTTGAGATTTGACCATCACCGCGTGGACAGCTCCTTTTGATTTAGAAGAAGTGGACGCATGAGGAGTGGTGGTATTTGGTTTATTGGTAGAATCAAGAGTTCGGAAATTGGGGGTTTTTGTTACGCAACCGCAATTTCTCTTCCTCTAAGGCTCGAATCTCTAGTTTTCGAGCCATAGTAAAGGCCTTCATCGAATGTACGGAAAGTTTGAATTTGGAGAGTAGGAGAAATGTGCTTAGCACATGCCCGCGTGAAAAGTTCGATAAGTTCAGTCTGAGGTAAGGCATATGTAAGTTGGTTGATAAGGCCGTGCCATCGTCCGACGAAATCTGCAATAGATTCGTCTTCGAATTGTCGAATGGCATAAAGGTCGGTGATGGATACTTTCTTAGCAATGTTAATGGAGAAGTTATCCAAGAAAGATTGGGCTAGTTGGTTAAAAGAGAAGATTGAGTGTTGGGTTAAAGCACTGTACCACTCCAAGGCAGGTCCTGATAAGGACATGGGAAAGGTGCGGAGTAACAAGGCATCATCATGGGCAATCAAATAACAAGCATGTCTAAATGATCGCAAGTGTTGTTGAGGATCCTCTTTACTATTAAAACGAGTAAATTTCGGCAACTCCCATTGACGAGGATATGAATGAAGGGGGACAGAAGGGTGAATGGGCTCCCGAAAAACTTGCTCGTATGTCAAGGCACTACGACTTCCTGAAACAGAAGCCCTCCAGGTTTTGCATTTTGTCCATCATTTGTTTAATTAGATCAGTAGTTGGATGAGATGATGGTGTGGTTGTGGTAAATGGAGGCAAATTGGGCCAAGGACCACCGCTAGACCCTGGTGGGGTTAATTGTTGATAAGGTGTGGAGGATGAATATGTTGAGGCAACCGAATAGGGATGTCCCATATAGGATGTTGAGGTCACTGGATACGTGTATGGGAATGAAAAGGTAGGCGGAGCTTGAGAAGGAAAGCTCGTGTGGATAGGTGCCAGAGAGCAAGTCATGAACGGAGCAGTCTGTAAGAGAGATGAGGTAGGGGCAGTCGGCGGTAATGATATGTGGGGTCCGAGGTTAACCAACGGAAAGCCAATTTGAGTCGTATGAACCTTTGAAGCCGTCGGATTGGGAGACGGGGCTAGAGATGCAGGAAGCAAGGCAGATATTATCAGGCGGAGTGGGAGCTAAATGAGCAGCTATACTAATAGGCATACCAACAAGGAGCTGACCATCAGGCGTACGGTCAGGGGTATGAGACAAATAGTATTGTACAGTGCTAGAATTAACATCCAAAAACTTGGCGAAGTCCTTATCTCCCACAGGAATTTTAGGAACCTCGCTGGTATCCGTAGGATTCCCCACAGAATGTGAAGGGGGTGATTCAGGCAAAGAAACAGAGCAAGCATGTGAAACCATGGCGGCGGCTTGCTTTCGAGTGATAACAACCATGGACAGGAGTTCACAGTAGGGTTTCAATCTTTCAGGAATAGAAACAAACTCAGACTAGTAAAATTGGTAGGTTGCTGGTTTGTCAGGAATTGGAAAAGACAGTAACTGATATCGGTCTAGTAACCGATGTCGGTTATACTATAGCCGACGTCGGTCAGGTAACCGATGTCAGTGTAAGAAGTCTGGGCTAACAAGATATAAAAAGGCTGCTAATTTGATTTTTAACAACGTTTAGTATACTTGTCCAATTATTGATCACAGAAGATAGAGTATGAGAAAGAAAACAGAACTAAAAACAAGCAAGATGCACACGCAAATCCAGAGATTAACCCTAGGGTTAATTTTAATTATCGTGGGCTTATGCCTTTAGATGTAGAATGATGTCAGAATCCTAAACAAGAGACTTAGGGGAAATGTCAAGTTGTTTTGGCTTATAAGGTTACCTCAATCGGGCGGAGGAATACCGCAGAAAAAAAGGGGGGATGTTTGAGCTGTTGTGTTAATTGTGAAGTGATTCGGTATGTGTTGTGCAGTGAATGTAAGATTAATTTCCTGTCAATACTGTGGATATCACCCCCACGTGTACGACCTGTTACTTAATCTACGTTCACTAGAATTGAAAAACAACAAGCAGGAATGCAATGCACGTGTTTTAAACCCAAATCGAAAATTATGTTCGATGAAACAAGAGAGATGACTTTCACTAATGTGAAACTAGGAAAGCAAGAAAAATTCTTTACGAAATATAATAACAAAAGCAGCAACAACAAGTATGCTTCCTAAAATGAAAATAAGCAAGAGAAACAGAAACCCAAAATGGGTCCCACCGGGCGTGCCAAAATGTTTCACTCGGAATGTTTCGTTCCTTTTAGAAACAGATAAGGGTTGGGGCTAGGAGGAATACCTGTAGAATGGCGAGATGATGTGCGCGTACCGTAGAGAAAGATTAGGCTGACTGCGAAGAAATCCTTTTTGTCTTGGAAGGACTACCTGCAAATAAGAACACAAGACCACAAGATTTTAATTAGACAATAAATGAGGAAACTGCCTTGGGCCCAGGAAATATAAAACTTCCTTTCAAAGGTGGTCAGTTCCCTTGCTAATATGAATTAACACAAAAGACTATAAAATATCAATTAAATTGCTTTGTTGAACTGGGTAGGGGAAAGGCTGGTTATTGGTTATAGTCAGTATAACCGATGGCGGTTACTGATAACCGATGGCGGTTACTGATGACCGATATCGATAGAGTCTAAGATCTAAAGGTTAGTTGTTTTGTGGGGTGGTGGTGTTATTTGGTAGTTGTGTCATTTGTAGGGCTGTATATAGGTAATATTAGGAAATAGGGTGATGAGATCTAGATGAATGACAGTTAGATGCAATGACACATTGGGTAGTGGATCCAAGGATGGATTTGTGGGGACTTATGATTCAAAAAGTCGAAGACATGTTATTAAAGAGGACATGCAAGATGGAACTTACTGATTATTCACGGAGATACAGGTCCAAGAGCTCTGATGGCAAAGGCAGAACTGAGGTAGGATGGTCTGGCACACAGCAGATCAAATCAGCTGAGTATCACAGGGCTCTGGTATCCAGTTGCAGTCCTGGGCTTGCTCTCCCTTGCTGCTAACTCTCCTTGTCTCTTCACTTGTCTCTGCTCAGTCAAGTAAAGATCCGGGTTTTCTCGATCGCTCCTAATGCTCTTTCTTGATTCAAAGAATCCTTTTCTCTGATCCAAAAATGAAATTCCGATCCTTTGTTTTTGGTTTGGGGAGGCCATTTACAGGGAACCGATGGCGGTTACGTAACCGACGGCGGTCGAGTAGGAACCGGCATCGGTAAGGAAAAAGTATGCTATTTTTAGTAAAACAGCCCACCTTCCCTGCTTTTCTCCCGAGAGATTAGTTACGGGATTGGTCAAGTGACTAGAAGGTCGGTTTTAGGTGCGAGAAAGGGGTCCTTAGTCATGGGTGTAGGTGTAGACCAAGTTTTAGTTTTTAATTAGGTTAGTTTAGGATTAGGGCTAGGTCATGATGAGGTGGCAAAATGAGGTGGCAAGTGAGGTGATGGGGATTTATCAATTACAAGGTAATTAGTAAATAATTGTGTAAGGTTTAGGTAATGAGGTTAGGTTGCGAAATGGGATGCGGGTCACAAGGGGTCGTAAGACACGAATTTGGTGTCTACACACTCCTCGTATTGTATTTTTTCGCACTGATCAGATTGAGTAGACAAGGCATATCGGGTATCCTTAGATCCACCAGAGCATCTGATTTCGGGCTGCTCCATTGGATAGATCTCCTTGTAACACTCTCACTGTCACTTAGTCAATTTTGACAGCAATATCTTGAAGGAGAATCCCGAATTTGAGGATGCGTTCAATATTGAACAGACAACAATAGATTTGGACAACCTGCTTGCTGGAAGCACTCAAAAAGGGCTTCTACTTATACTTCAACATGCCTGTTGCCTGGCTAATCATTGCGGCAGGCTGTTGCTTTGGATTCTCGAACATGAACACCCTTCGCAGCACCCAAAAACATGGAGGTAACATGCCTTCCTCACCAGCTTGAAGCTCCATGCCCCTCCTCCACAAGGAAACAGTCTCCAAAGGATCCCACACGGCCAGGAAGAATGCTCGGGCAAAAACCAGACTAAAACCAACCAAAAGACTCCCCAAAACAGGGGTTTCCTTCTTCCAAGACGTGGCAGACAAAGCAAGAGGAAGTCACAGAATAGCAGAGCTGGTCATAAAAGGTGACAGGACTGAAATGGTTGAAAAGTTGCTAGAGGAGACAGGCGGCCAACTGCCCCCCACTTGGCATTCAAACCATGGGAAAGACCAACACGCTTAGACTTCAATACTCCACCCTCCACGCCAAGAAGGAGATAAAGCATGCTGACCGAGACAAGGTTGGTTGGGGCATTACATTCTCCTCCCCTTAAGAAAGCATTGTCCTCGATGCGACATTACATAGAGGAAAGGAAATGGTACGCAACAAGGGATAGATAAAGAAGAAAAACACACCCTATGGTTTGAAATTTTAGGTGATTAAAGCACGGTCACAAGGTAGCCTTAGGAACATTTGGTAGAAATTTTAACTTTTAAGGTTCTGTGAAGATTGGTAGTTCTTTCTTGTTCATCATTCCATTAGTCTCTTTTCATTATCATTATTTCTAGTTTTAGTTTCTTTGAAAAAAAATATCATCATTGAAGAGTTTTGATTTTTTTCCTTATTGTGGGTGCCCAACATGAACTGCTAACACAACACCCTATCAGGTTCACAAGACACTACAGATTCACAAGCACACAAGTATATATTTCACAAATTGTATTACACCACAAAAAGTTACTCAAATACGGAATGGATTAGGCACAGTCCACATAGTACACGTCACACATCAATGACTGACATACCAAATACTCAACAAAAGAGTACTACAATCCACCATACATTTCCTCAATTTGCATCAATGAAAGACTCACATAACACCAAACCATGCTACAGGTACATAGTGCCCACAAGGGAATCAATGACATAACCACAACATCACAACACATATCCATCTGACATGAGTAACACATACATCAAAAGACCACTACCCAAACATCACAATAACTCAACATATATCCTGAAACATCAACCATACAGACAAATATCAGAAGCCTCCCTCAAACTATTATGCATCCCTCAATCTCTTATGCCTCCCTCAAACTCTTATGCCTCCCTCAATCTCTTATGCCTCCCTCAAACTCTTATGCCTCCCTCAAGGAGGCCAGTTGACCCTATGGTCCAAGACACATAGAGTTTGAACACTCCTAACCCAAGTGACATAATAATGCGTGGTTCAAAAACCCACTAGTTATATGTACCCCTTGGGGCGTACCCCCATACAACGAAATGGGTCCATAGGTCCAAACCAATCCATGTTGCATCCTATGACCCTATTCCACACATCACGACAATAGAACCAGCACAACAATCCAATCAAAGTGCCAAGTGGCAAAGTACAAGCCTTGGGCAAGGCGGTAAAAATTTCAAATTTAAAAGAAGACCCAAAATCAAGGCAAAAATAAATGACCAAATGGCCATAGTTAGTATCAAAATCCCCATGTTAGTGCCAAAAACCAAGGAAATGCCCAAAATTGTAAAGCATTGCAATCAAGAAAAGCTGCTGGTCCTTACAAAATAAAGAAAAAAAATCAATTACGAATAAAATCAACTTATAATGATGTCACATTACGATAACTGTGTGGCCTTATCTAGCCACCAAAGGGGTACTCAACGAGTTTCTAGCACTCGGCAACATCGAGCCTCAGCTCGTAAAATACATGTCAATAATACAACTGTCATCACCTCCATCTGAATCATCCCGCCACCACTTCAACAAGGGTAAACATAGTCATAGATAAACTAAGGTTGCATACATACAACCACATAGGGAGAGAGGAAAGAATCACATGTTATCTACTAAACTGAGTTTTGACTCGAGTTATTGACCCATGGTACACCATTCCTCACTCTCAACATACACTTCTACCGATTTCCCTCAGGATCGGTTAGCGTAAGGTTCACAACATAACATATAACAACATCACTAACATAACGGTGGCACACACATAACTACCATAACTTCTCACGTATGGTATGTATACAGGGTAGATCACAATCATACATCCACAGGGCGTAATACATCACTTTACCACATTCTGCACCCAAAGCGCAATCACCATACGATAGGGTTCATACACTCACCGTATGACCCCAAATCACAACATGAAGCATTACACATTTGCACAGTCATACATACGATGAACATAGTACATCTCAACATAACATTCATTGCTACATAACAAGGTGGTACACACATTTCTTCAAAACATGGTAAAAACATCATGATACAACTCATCTCTTTTAACATCAATCTAGTCATACAACACATTGATACACCTACATATCACAATATGTCACAATATTCCAACACTATGTCATCCACATTATAATTCTTTTCACACATCACAAACAACAATTCACACGTGAACTCTTCATAGAATCCACAAGAAGGAAAGAGAATACTCCCATCCCCAACATATCAACATGATCACAAACACGCACAATGTGACATACACATCATGTGCGTTCACAAAAACACAATTACGACAATAATCACATCACGTTTAAAGCACATTACTCTTCCAATATCAACCACCATCATGCAACATCATCATCATCATCATCAGTATCATCATGTAACGCCACCACCACCATGTAACATCATCATACAACACCAATCTGGCCCATAGGTTCGAGAGCATGAACCTATGCTCTGATACCAAAGTGTAACACACCAAAAATACCAACACAAGGACAACACAGTGAAATACAGGATAACTTTTTTTTTTTGACTTGCTTTGACACAACACGACACAACATGTCGTCACAAGGTTACAACCAACACTAGGAACCACTTGTTACGGGGGAGACCACAAGGTCAGCACGGAAACGTTCACACCTATCAAGGACAATGTACTCTTCTTTTGACAAGACAACATGGAAGTCCAATCCACATGACACACTCACAGCTAGGGCATCCCATGAGGAATTTCTTGTTAAATTTTCTTGTTTACTAAAGTGTCTCTTAATTCTTAACTTACGTTCTTATAAAATTTCATGTAATGATTCACACAATTCTTTTCACAAGGGAGAACTTCTTTATTTTCAACGGTTGACTAAATAGCTTAAGGCCAAGCTTTCTAAACTGGGATCATCAATTTGATGTCCAAATCTTTCTTATTCATTTGATTTTAGAACATTTTCCATTTCTTACAAGGTTAATTAATCTTATTCAAGCCACTAACACATGTTCCACACCTCTGTTGCACAGGTGAAGGCATAAGTTCCGATTGAGGAAAGTACCGCTTAGGGTTCATAACAATAACCTTCTTGTTTAAGGATCAAATTTTGACCTTGCTTAAGAAATATCACCATGAATTAAGGCATGGGTTAACAGAACAGGACAACAGAATTTAGCTTCAGGGTCACATGGTTTACTATCCGTCTTTTATTGAGGTTAAGGGTTTATCAAGATTGGTTAAATGTTCCATCTAGACTTTACTTAATTAAGTTTGACAAAGGAAAACATTCCAAATGATAGAGAGAGATTTAAGGTTTAATTAATCGATTTCCCTCCTACTTATTAAATCCTATCATCTTCTAAAATCTAACCATTGCTTTCACCATGAGGTCATTTAAGATTTCACCATAAAAGGATAATGTTTATTAGCTTGGCTCAAATAAAAATAATAATAATAATAAGTTATCATATTTCGTTACAAAAGATAGTTTCCTCTTGATTGTTCCAGGTCTCAAAGGTTATCAAGTAGATCACATCTACGTAATATATTCATATATATAAATTTTTAGTTTAACTTCTATCAGGATTATCCAGCTCACTTTATAGTGCTTACAAACTCCTTGCTACTAAGCCTTAGGAGGATTTACAACTCAACATTTTAACTCAAGAGCAAAGTTTAACAGTACTCGTTTGCGGAAACAAAACAAGGTTATATCAATTCATTCCAACATGATGCACAAATCAAAGGGACATACCATCTCTATTGAACCATGATTAGGGAGCAAGAGAGTAATAACATGGGACATGCCCCGCTACTATACTAAGGGTTAAAATTCACTAGAATATCCCATAACCAAGCGGTAATCAAATTTCATCTTTCACATGATAACCAAACAAGCCAAAGTTTCAACAGTTACAACAACAATACTCTACAATACATTTACTAGGCACTGACCCTTCTTCTAAAATGTCCAAAGGCCCTTTCCAAATTTTATAACATAATACACATTCGTACAAAGGAACATCATAACCAAGATTGATGCAATAATCTACAAGTCTTTCCATCATCTAACCACGTAAGCCATCTGCAACAATTAATAACCTGAGTCAGTTCGCGAGAACTGAGCAAGATAAGACTATACATAGCAACAATAAGCTACTAGCTAACAATACCATGAAAGGAAACATTCTATTTCAGGAAATGGATCAAAGTTCTAACCTCTAACAACCTTTTGAAACAAGATATAATTTTCAACATATCAACTAAGAAGAAAACCATAAGTTTTAGTTATGAAGATACCTCTAAAACTACAAAAGTTTGACAACCAAATACGCAAGACTATGAAATTTAAATGATTAGACACAAGAGTTGAGAGTATTAGGATTTCAATCATGTAATCCCGTAGATTACGTGATTGAAATCTAAAGTGTAACCCATCAATCCACATTCTCAAGGTGAAGTCAAAAGATAAAAACCAGACCCGATCTTAGCTGCCAAAAAGAATATAGTTTTGGAATCGTTCCGTAGGGCCATAGGCCTAATAGGCTAGAAACGAACAACGAGGGTAAAAAAAAGTTCCATCATGTAATCAAAAAGGTTTAAAGGATGAAAATCTTATATTCAAACCCACAACCATTATATCTTAGGTAATAAGTGACTTCATAGCTAATAAGGATGAGTGGAAAGGACGGTAAGAATGTCCGGAATAGGCATTGTCCTAACAGCCTACCTACTGAACATAACCAGGGCCGGAATAGCGACAAGCCTCATTAATACCCAAGTTGAGTAGGCAATCTAGTATTCTAAACACATCCTTGCAATTTTCATAATACCTTAGATTTATAACCCTCCCGTTCTAGAGGAACATAGCCATGAATCTAGACTTGGTTGAAATTTTCCGACGTCAACTCACTTCCTAATATCATAAACGATGTATACAAAGGAAAAGGTCTCTCAACTCTCCTTAATTTACATCTCATCACTAAGTTTATGGTAACCTATGCAGAGATTAAACACATAATATACCATTGAAGATAGATATCCTCCAATAACGAACTTCTATAACGATGTAATTACAATTATTACGCTCGACACATAAACAAACTATTCCATAGCTTCTTTTCCCTTTTTGACAACAAAATATATTCACGACCTTCCATCACAATCATTCTAAATTTGCAATGAAAGGTCACTCATCAAGAAGGAAGTACAAAACAAGTTTGACTAAATTAAGGAACTTCATGTTACCTTAAGCAGTTGATGAAAACCTTAACTTTCACGAACCGTGAAAGATATTACCTTACTCCATCAAGGCATTATGTCTATACATGATTAAATCGATCACACAAGGAATCATCAACATACCATATCTTAACACCATAAAGGTCATTAATTTTATCAAATTTTACTCATAGAAAGAGTAGAATCAAAATGGGGTTCTATCAATAATTTATGCCCTTCTATCAACCCAGGACATATTTTCGGCCCAAAACTTCCTTCTTAACAAGCATATATATTGAACTTCTAATTTCCAAAAGCCCTAATAATTTGCACAATACACGAAGTGCATAATCACGCTTATCATAAAAAAAATAATAATTTATTTAACTGTATGTTTTCCTCTAGGGCAACAACATAACAGGAAACCAATACTAGTCAACGCTGCAACGTTCTAGGGGCGATTACATACCCAGGTTCACAAAAGAAACAACGACATTTTTGCAGAAGGAAGTAACTTTAAAATTATATATATATATATATATATATATATATATATATATATATATATATATATATATATATATTTCAAATGATCAATCAAAGCATACACTGAGAACCTTTGTTTGTTTTATATATATAGATGGGTTGATCACGTCAACAAGAACAACCAACAGAGGCAAATCCAGAAGTAACAAACTGTTAACCATATACTGAATGCAAATCCACAAAATCACGGATTTAAACCAATTTCTAGAAAGAAAAAGTTTCATTTCAAGAGGTTTATTAGATACTAGCATATTATGTATATGGTTAGTCTATCTTGCCTGTTTTAACGCATCCAGCAGGGACTGCTACAGCCACACGCCCTCCGCTTTATCCTCTGCTTCACTGGTCTTTTCTTGCAATATACCACACCAGGATTCCCTTTTGAAGGCACGACTAGAAGGATGCAATAGGTGGCTGTCCAAACACTAGATTGCTTCAATGCAGCTGCTTTGGGGGGGGGGGTACAGGCAATGAACTGTCACACAGCCTATAGCATCAGCCAGTACCGGATTTTGCCTCTTGCAATGCCTTCGAATCTATATCAGTAACCAAATACCCGTCATAAGGGCAGGCCCTAGTAGTACTCAGCACATAAGCTAGGCAAGGCTTGCAGTAAAGATGTGTGCATCGGGTTTGCACAGCCTCATTAGGGTAAACAAGCTGCCTACAAACTGGACAGAAAACCAATTTATGAGAAGACAGAGGCCGTAGTCGGTGGAGCAGCTGAAGTGGAATAACTCAACGGAGGTAAAAATTGTGTGAAGGCGACGAAACAGAAGAAATATCTCCATTTCCACAGACAACAGCAACCTTGCCAGCAATCATCACATCAGTGGCTCTCATCAGACCATCTAGCAGAGAGTGCCTGCATCCGTACAAGCTATCGAACTTTCTCTTGGTAACAGAATCATTGTCATTAATAGCAGGGAAGAGCAGCGATCCAATAGCTTGCATCTGGTACAGCCTGTGAACACCGGTAGTTGTTTCCTCAGATACAACAACCAATCTTTCCTTCCTCTTGTGATATATGAGGACAACATCAAACTCTCGGTGCAAACAGTACAGCTGTAGCTTGTAAGGTGTGATAATTCCAACAGAACCCTTTATGCCTGCCAACTTAGTGACTCGTTGAAGAAGCTCATAAAATTGCAAAGCAAATAGTGTTTCATGAATATTCTGATATGAAACAGATCCACGCCTATGAGGCTTCTCTTCCATGAGTTACATCGTAAAAACAAGTAAGTCTCAAAGAGAGTATTAACAATAAATTTCATCAGGTCTTCTGGTAACACTCCTACTGTACTCACTCTACTCCGGCTGGCTGAACAGAAAATCTGTTCCAGATCTACTAGTATTTGAGCATTCATGCACTGGTTGTGACTGTGAAAGTTCATCTATAGCACCCTGTGCTGTACTAATAAGCCAATCCAGAGTTTTACTTGGACGATCAAGCCCTAATCTGTACTGCACATCGTAAAACTTAACATCCGTAGAAAGAGAAAGCCTCACCCTCGTGTCCCAAAATCCTTTTTGCAGTATTCACTCTACTGTGCCGATCTTTTGGCGGGGAAGAGCGAACTCGCAATGCTTTTGAAGTGACACCAAATAATATTTTCTCACTCCTCGTATTGTATTTTTCGCACTGATCAGATTGAGTAGACAAGGCATATCGGGTACCCTTAGATCCACCAGAGCATCTGATTTCGGGCTGCTCCATTGGATAGATCTCCTTGTAACACTCTCACTGTCACTTAGTCGATTTTGACAGCAATATCTTGAAGGAGAATCCCGAATTCGAGGATGCGTTCAATACTGAACAGACAACAACAGATTTGGACAACCTGCTTGCTGGAAGCGCTCAAAAAGGGCTTCTACTATACTGCAACATGCCTGTTGCCAGGCTAATCATTGCGGCAGGCTGTTGCTTTGGATTCTTGAACATGAACACCCTTCGCAGCACCCAAAAACGTGGAGGTAACACGCCTTCATCACCAGCTTGAAGCTCCACGCCCCTCCTCCACAAGGAAACAGTCTCCAAACTAGCCCACGCGGCCAGGAAGAATGCTCAGGCAAAAAACCAGACTAAAACCAACCAAAATACTCCCCGAAATAGGGGTTTCCTTCTTCCAAGATGCGGCAGACAAAGCAAGAGGAAGTCAAAGAACAGTAGAGCTGGTCATAAAAGGTGACAGGACTGAAGTGGTTGAAAAGTTGGTAGAGGAGACTGGCGGCCAACTGCCCCCCACTTGGCATTCAAACCAAGGAAAAGACCAACACGCCTAGACTTCAATACTCCACCCTCCACGCCAAGAAGGAGATAAAGCATGCTGACCGAGACAAGGTTGGTTGGGGCATTACACTATCTCAACACCTTTGCATGATTCCCATTTGCATAAACATCTACCACGACACTATCAATGTAGCAGCAAATAAAAAAATTCATTTTCCCTCTATGCTTTAATGGGCACGCATGCCCTACTAAGAACCACACATGGACATGTTAGATAGTGTTGGCATGGGGTTCTAGATCTAGGGTTTAAACCTGCCAAGTGATTATAGCTTCAACATCTCCGTAAAATCTCATCCCTTCTTCACCACAACCTTGCTGATGCCCATACCCTACTGCAAAGCTTCCATTCGACATAGTATGAAAGTATGCTAATGCAAGACGAAGGATATGGTTTTTACATAGACATATACTTTTCCTTAGGGATCTACAAACTCCCCAATCACATCATTTACAGCTAGAAATTATTCCCTAATGGAGCGCCATCTAATGATAAATATTCTTATTCTTCTTCTACATACAACACAACACAACATAACGCGGTAGTTTCCCTTCCTCTTAGTGTCAAATGAACCCGATTAAGATACACAAACAAATCCAGATCAATCAATTCACATATGCTGAAATGAGGAGATCTTTGGTGACAATTTTATCTCCATGCGTAGGATGTTTCGACACATAACATACTGATTTTTTTTTATTGCTCCTTTTAGCACACTTTCCATTAAGTTCTAATTATTTAATTGTGATAGTGCGCCCAACACCTGCTGCCACCATCCAATTACCGCTAACTCTACAACTTAGCCTAGGCATCCTAGGGGTTGATGCTTCTAGACCTCAAATAAAGTGCTTGTATTAATATGCAAAGAAATGACAGGTTGCAGGCCCTTCCACCTACCAACCCTGACAAAGACGGGTCGGTGTCTGAAATAGGGGCATTACATTCGTAATGAAGTATATTTACAAGAGAAAGAAAAGCAAGGGGAAGATGTTGTTGAAATAAGTAATTATAGGAAAGTATATAGGGAACTAAATGTATTTCTCAACTGCATCCAAGTAAACGTTTTCAAATTGTGTATATTACGTTTCCAACACAACTAAGTGAACAATTCATCTCCTTATTGCTATTTCTTTTCAACTAATATTGTTTTTACGTAATTTACAACCAAAATATTATAATTTAGAAAATAATAGAGGCTTTTATTTTTCAAAAAAAAATTAAAAATTAAAAATTTTAAAGGCTCTCAATTGATCATATGGGTTTTGTTTTTTGTTTTCCTCTAAATATTACAGCAAGGCATATTGTAAGAATGAATGAATCACATATGAGGTTTGACTTATGTGATTGGTGCTACAATGTTGAACAAAGTGACACATGATGTGACATTAAGTGAGCAGGTTTTATTCACCAGCGACTGTGAACTCAAGATTGTATCATGCATATGCTATGCACATGTAAATAAATAATGATAGGAGTTTCAAGCCCATGGGATAGCAATGAAGCACACGAGATAACAATGAATTGTCATAGATAAACAAAATGCCAATTATTAACCCTTAAAGGATACCACATGATGATGTCGACATGGGCACATATATAAAGAAAAATGCAAAACACACACTCAGATTAACAATAATGCGAAAACCCATACAATTGGCACCCATCAGACTTCATGAAAACCATTAAAAAAACTCTTCTTAGATCTGCAACTTGAATTTGGAGGCGGGCATGAACGACCAAAACATTTTATTCAGAATTTATGTATGCATGTGTTTTCTTAGGTATGGAAGATGGTGACTGTGTGACGGGTTTATTTGTCTTTTTAAAAAAATAAAATTAATTATAGTTGTTCTCACTTACTTTATTTCCCTTCATCATAGCATGACTGAAGGATTTTACATTTGCATACATAGAAGGTTTTCCTTATATGTAAGAAAATTCAATCAGACATCGAACTACATGACAAAGCGAGTTTTCATAGGCCAAGAATAAGGTAATATGCAACTGTAATGTTGGCGATGTGAAAAGGAACTGTGGATAGAGACCTTTATAAGTTGCAAGAGCTCAAGTTTAAGTGAAAAGAAATATCCGAAAGCTCCCAAGATGGGCTCGAATAAACGTAGTACAAATGGGTTATGAAATACAAAGTCTTAAAATATTGTGCAGATAATATTGGAATACCACTTGCCAAAATTCAATCTAACATGACCGGTATTATTAAAAAGTCATATTTTCTCGAGGCTTATGTTCTAGAAACAACGGCCCATAATCCCATAGAGTCTAAACGATTTAGGCGCAGGCTAAATTTAGCAGAGGCGAGTTGGCTAGGAGGTGGTAAAATTGGATTTATCTACGACTTTCGTACAAGCTACGACTTTCTACTTATTGGAGATCATTACACGCTTCACCATTTCTATTATAAAAATGAAAATGAAATTCAAAGCTCATTTTCTTATATCAATTGAAACTAAGCTCAAGAAAATCCAAGCGAGTTGCAGAAGACGAGCTCAAGGAAATTTCCCTCATCTTTCTTACATTTGTTTCATGGACTCTTCTCCTCGAGCAGTGTAGTCGTCTGTTCCAACTTCCACCTCGTCTGCATGTGCTGCCCAAAATATCCTATGTACATTAATGAGCTTCAAGGGACCGTCCGTACACCTCGCTTCTCAGACAGGTCTGCACCATTGATTCTCTCAACCAAGCTTCTGAATTTCTTCACAACAAAATGGGGCCTTCCAGAGTTTGCGTGAATACAAGCCCATTGTGTTAAAGGAAGGTAGGAATATTTTGAAATAGCAGAGTATCTACAGTGTTTAAGATCAAACGGAAGAGAATGATGCAATGGTCGTCTTGTGTACAACAAAATTTACCACTGTCGATCTACATCTTTCAAGCGAATACATCCCACAGTGAAACGCCTATTGGCATAATTATTGGCAAATGATACAACTAAAATTAGTGTTTCTCTATTGCAACATGGGCTCTTTATTTACTGTTCGGTTGTTTATCTCTTGTAATTCTGTTTTAGTCGGACATTAGTTGTGTTTCGTATTGTTGTTGTTATGCTGAGCAGTGTACTTCTTTTCTTTTCGATTCTCATTAGTTTATATGGATGTTGATCCTTTTAGATTATACCCATATAAGATCCCAGTCAAAAACAGTTTTACCATTAATAAAAAAAATTAGTGTTTCTCCAATGCCCGTTGACAAAAGGGATGAGAATCTAATTCAAACCCTTTTACATCACATAACAGTAAGCTGTAGAATAAGAAGGGAAGTTTTTTTAAGATCAATATTTATGCTGGTCTCGGAAAAGAAGTTGATAGGGTCTGCTGCCTTTAGGTGGACCGATCGCAACTCCCTAGGACAATATTATGTGTTAAGTCTATATGTTGGAGATGTTGGTTGTTATGGATTTTTTAGATCCTTATTAAAATCCAAGTATGTTGGATCAAGCTTCTTTGATCCTGTGTCAGGGTTTGTTTTATGTGTTTGGAAACATTTTTATATTTGACTGGGGTGGTTAAAGGTTTGAGGATCCTTTCAAAACCTCCTTATTACCTAATTCAAATTATATATTAGAAAATAAATATAAAAAATAATATTGCTTTATTATTTGTTAAGAGCATGACTAATACTACCTAGTTAAAGTTCAATGGAAATGTATAATAACCATGCTAAAGGCACAAATTAATAATGACTTAATGAATACATATCTCATGTAAAATAGTTGTATTTATGTTGGTGCATGGTGACGTCAATCTGTATGAAGGTGACAAAGGGAGGTGGTGAAGTTTGTTGTCAAATCATGTCAATGAATGACAATGCCAAAGAGAATAATTCAACATATAGGGTTTTCGAGACATGGAGAATATTCTAAGAAAAGGGTATCAGTAAATGAATGTTTATTGGTGAGTGGTTCCTCAATGAAAGAAACCTTTGGTGTACAAATATAAATTACAAATTTAGCGTTATGATATATAACTAGCAATCACATAAGGAGTGCAATGGAGATGTCGATAAGAAGTGTTCGGAAAATGGCAAAAAAATACCTTGAACAAGAAATAAATTTCAATGGCGAAAAATATTATTATAGAAAAAGCCGTGAAGAACATTATATATGCACAAAGTGGAATGGTGATTGAATTAGGAGGATACATTTTTATTCAAATAAGGTTGTACATGATGAAGTGCAAAAGAGAATTCTTCTTCCTTTTTCCTTAATTTATGCATAGACTCCTTGAAACAAGCTAGAGTATCGTTTGTAGTTAAAAGATGGTAAAGTATGAAATTGATTAGGGCTTCGAACTCTAGGAATAGATGTGAAAGTTAAACCTTGGTGTTCCTTATCTCCAATGTCAGTAGTTTCCATTTCCAAAGTAAGCACTTTATATTTTTGTATTGTGAGTGCCGAAACCATCTTTAGAGGAAGTTGATGTTAACAACCTCGAGAAATTATTCCTAATAGAACATGAATAGGAGTTTTTGGATCAAATTCTAGGATAATGTATCGTTCAAATTTGAGAACAACGAAAAGATGCAGACCCATGGCCCTGAACTACGCATGTAAATTGTGAAAACCACAATGCCAATTTGGACCCATTATCAAGAGTAGCCTGAACCAAAAGCTTTTCTCTAAGAATCAATATTTGGATAATGTATGAAAGAAGTCTAGGTTGTAACTAGTCATTGTTAGGGTCATAGGTAGTTACTCATTTTGTGTATTCAACATTTCAATAGGAAACTCGAGTGCTAAGGAGTGAAATGTCATTTTTTTACAATTGTCGATGATCTCAATATTGTCAAACAAATGTTGCACAATTTGGAACTCTTTAATATATTTATCATAAACAAATTTTACTCTGTGTTTCATAAGTGTTTCCAAATAATTGAAATTTGGCGCCACATTCTTAATGCTGATAAGAAGGCACAAAAAGAAAACTTTGTGTTTAAACCTTATTATCAAAAGATAGTATAAAGGGTGAAAAAAATTTCAAATCCTTTTCGCAAGGTTGTGTCATAAGAATGCCCAATATACATGGGCACATCCTTTATAACGAGAAGCTTCCCATGGTCCCCAAAAAGGATGACTAACCTTCCCCCAAAAGGGTATGTTTTTATCATGGGGGAATGATTCACGAAGCATTAAGTTGACTAGACAAAGCAATTTTGTCCCTACAAATTTCGTTTCAATAATAAGAACATTTTGGACATTTATGAGTGATTCTTGAAAAGTTGCAAGAACCTACCCCTCTAATGGTTTCATTTATTTTATTGTTATTCATACACATGCATGTACTGTAGTAGTTGAAATGTTAAACAATGCAACCTATGTGGGAACTAGGACAAGGAGGGGAGAAAATTAGTTATGTCAGGAAATGTTACTTTTTATGCATTAATGAGAAAATATTTTACTATCCACGTCATGCCCTAAATGATAAGATTTAAAGGCGGGATATAAATCCATTGTACACTATGTTGAACACTAATATGGAACAAAACCTTTTTTCCTTTTGAAATAAAATTGTAAATGTTAGCTAAAGAATGATGTACATCGTGTTGGACTATTATCCCCTTGTCAAACTCAATGAAAGAAGCTATAGCTTTTTGTATGGATGTAGGAAGGTTTCTTTCATTCTAATTACAATTTGTGTCAAAGTCAGGTCACCCAAGCATATCGATGTCATTAAGTTTGATATAAGGGCCAAGGTGGATTTGGGAAATAATATTCCATTCATCTAATGAGAAAAAATTTGTTTATGACATTCATCTATGGACAAATAGTTATCAGATGTTACACATTCCAAGGGTTATGTGTAAAACACATACCATGTATAGTCATAGGGTCACATTTTTTCACAATTATACATTACTTCATATATTTTTCCACTAATATCGGAGTTATTTCTGAGGAATGTCTTTTATTGTAGGATCTCTTTCCAAAAGAAACATATCAAAAGAAGAAGAGTCCTTAAAGGGAACAATATAAAAATATGGCATTATATGTATGATGGCCCTAGTTTCATGAAGCCTCCACTTATCACCTTTATTATGTGTTTTGTAAGACTGAGTACATGTTTCCTCAATGAGTGATAGGATTTCAAAAAATGTGAGTCTATTTTTGTATGCATCAAAGAACGATTTTGTTACAAGAGAAGCATTGGCATTGACCAACACATGTTGCAAAATTGTGCTCCATATATTTAGGGAAAAAATGTGAAATTTCAACTTTAACAAGGAGAATTTTTTATAATATATTGAAACTTTCTTTTGTACTAATGTCACATTCCATAAGAATCTCTAATCTATTTCAAAAGGTGATCGAGGGGGAATTAACGAGTTTGTATTTTTTGCAATCTGTATACACATTTGGTAATATGTTTCTAAATGTTTTTCTACCTTAGAAGAATATTAAGAAATATATTTCAATACAATATGGCATGAAAGTATTGGTTGGAAGTCAACATTTTCTCACCATATTGAAAACATGACCTTTTTGTGAATGTTCAACCTATCGTTGTTGCGGGATGCAACATATTTTATTTTCTCATCATTTTCTTTGAACAATGACGATTTGAGGTTTAGCTCCCAAAGTGCATTATATCAAAAATGAGTGGTAGATCCCATATTTCTCAAGAAAGTATGTTTTAAGCATCTAGTGTTGTGTTATACCCAGTTATGTAGTTCATGACATTCTCTTATAGCATTGATAGAAAAATATGAGAGGCTTCGAAAAGGAAAAAATCATCTAGGATGGGCCAATGCACTTTTTTTTCATGTGTAAGGATCCAAATGGATTCCATGAAATAACATACTTGTCAAAGTATGAACTTTCTTAAGTTACCACATTTGTGTTTCCCGAATCAATTGCATCAACATTGGGTGCACCCTCTATTCACAAGAATCCTTGAACATGGGAAAACCCTAAAGTGTTGTCGTTCATACCTAACACATAATAAATGAATTGATGAAAAATAAGCAAACAAAATTCTCAAAATGGATATAGATAAATAAATTTCTATGTTACCTTTACTACTAGCAACACGCCCCTAAAATATTTTCAATAATTCATGAAATATTGTGAACCTTTAGTACAAGTATGCAAATATAATGTGAGAATAGTCCTTTAAATTGCATACTCTCTACTGTTGAGCCCTGCATGAATCATGGTGGGATGGGATTTCCTAGCATGTTTTTGTGAAGATTACAACATTTTTTGTCACCATCACTAATAGTAAGGAAAAGAGTGGGAAAGCTAATTTGGTTGATCATGTTGATGCATTATGTATGGATTTTTCCCCAGTATTATATAGTCCTATGCAAGTTGGATCCAAATATCATAAATCTATCTAGAGGTATTTCCATTGTAGTTACAAGAATAAATTGTTGAAGGTTGGCTATAATTGGTGGAACGGCATTCCCAACCTTTTGTTTCATGGAAACCTGTTAAAGTGGATTTGTGTTCTTTGGTGCATAATTATGTTTAGCAGGAAATACTTGAAGAGGGGACGAAATCTAACTGGACATTATGATAGTGCATCAAATGAAGTGCATATTCATACATCTAGATATATTTGATGCAATGTTTTTTAAACATTTTCCACATTATTAGAAAGTAGGGGAAAACCATGGCAAACATCCCTTCAATATTGTATTCATTAATTAAAGAGAGGTCTAGTTCAAGAAATGATATAAACATCATAGTTGAGGTACTTGCATAGAGAAAGAATATTTGGATCTCTTCAGATTATGTCCCAATATTATTCATCACAAAAAAAGCAAAATCTCTTCATTTTTACCCAATCCTTGATGTTGTTTTTAAGAACTGACAAGTCTATGATTTAAAAAATATTGAAAGTAAATTCTAAATTCTAATTACAAAGAAACAACACAATGATATAGAAATAGAGTATAGATTTGACCTAAGAAATAAGTAATTTAATTTGAAATCGTAAGTGCAAGATAAGTTATAAGATACTTAACTAATTTCACAATAACCATAAAGTTGTACCGAGCTAGAAAGCTAATGAAATAGGAGGGTAGAATTTCACAAATAATCCATGAAAATTATGCGAGTGTTAGAAATGTTGGGACTGGGTCACTTGGACTGGGTCAAGAGCACATGAGAACTAGAGACCTTCTATAGGCACCTATGATTGTGTATAACCTTAGAAACTAAATTTTACACAATCACAAGATTTTGCTAGATGTTGTCATTAGTCACATGTATGTCGATGGTTGATCGCCTAGTTCACCTAAAACATGTAAATAAAAAGAGCTCCTACAAAACCGCAAAAACAAAAAATCCTAAAAAGAAAAATATGTAAATGGAGAGTCAGACTAACCCCAGTGGTCATCTGAATAAGTGAACTTATGATCCAGGCACTGCACTACATTCTAGGATCCATGTAGTTTTGTGTGTGTGTGTGTGTAGAATTGTTCCCAACGTGTTTCTTGTAGAAGATGCAATGAATAACAAACCGTATCTACATGTAGTAAATATAAGTAGATGTGTGCATGGAAAAATGTACTTCCCCTCCTATGAAGTGTATGTAGAAGAATACATTCACTTGTCCCTTCAATGAGTTCTAGATGGATGCTTTTGATTCTCTTGTAATTCCTTTGGATTCAACCTTGGGTGATAATAGTAGATGCTTAGAGCTTGGTCCTTTATTATGGTCACACATATTTACATGTATATGACTCCCTTTCTTGAATTTTTTAATTAACCACTAAAAGGTTGACCCATAAGAAACCAATATGCCCAACGGCTAGAAAGGACCAAAAATATATGAGTGACATATAAAGAGGTTGGGGGAACCTAGAGGGGCTGGGGGTGCTTGGGTGTTTCCATCATAGCTCGGTGCTGGTGTCTGAACTCAGAAAATTGAAAGTATCAAAATTAAAACTAGGAAATAGGGTGGTTAAGGGCAAGAAGGAAACTAGAAAGAAAGAAAAGAGGCCACAGAAATTGATTGATTAGTAATTTTTGGGCTTAGTAATCTTATGAATAGTGGTATGTGACTAGGACCTAGAAATGCACCCAAAGTACTTGCTTTAGTGTCTTCATTTTCCCCCAATCTATGTTGTTGAGTGAATGCTCGATAACATAAAGTAGATAAGAGGGTAAGTGCATGAAGTTGGTTGACAATTCCGTGGACATAAAAACCTGAAATAAAGGAACTGTGATCACGGTTTACATACCGCGATCGCGGTTCCTGAATTCTAGGTTCGTTAATTACCAAACCTAAAACTACGATCGTGGTTTAGAACCATGAGCGCGGTTATAAACTGAGATCACGGAACTTTGAGACAAAATTTAGCAGTCCCGAGACTCTTTATTTTCCTCATTTTTCATTTCAAACCGCGATTTTTCCTAAACGCTTTTCACTCGCGATTTCAATACCACCTCAAAATTTCTCATCAAACTTTTGGATAGCGATAGATTCAACCATGCCAACAAAATGAGGAGGTAAGTCCCTGATTGTAATCATTTTTTTGCGTTTTAGGTTCTTTTTTGCATTTTAGGTTTTTTTTTACATTTTCATGGGTTTTTTGAAATGTTTGTTTGTGTATATAATTTTCTTGTTTTATCAGTTGGTCGCCAAGCTCGAAATCATGCAAACCATAAAATCATTCCTCAAAACCCACCGAACATTCCTCAAAACCTTCCGAACATTCCTCAAAACCCTCCTCCACACATAGATCCACCTCCTGTTGCTCCTTCTGTCACCACTGAGCCAACAACAATGTAAGATAATATCATTGGAAGAATCTAAGAAAATAAAATTTTCATTGAGAACATAATTCAAAATATAAGACAAAACCATGCTACAAATCCATCCTGCATGACTTTAGCCAATACAGTGCAAACATTGATTGGCGAAGTCGAGTCTGCAATCAACCAAATACATAGATGGAACACCTTTAGAAGTGACTGTAGGTGGTGGTATGTGGATAAACTATCCCATACGGCCGTCAAAGACAAAAAAAATTGGAAAAGACCTCATTTGTGCATTATTTACCGACCCTAGAACCAATGCCTCCCCTTGCAGTTACTTGCAAATGGTTCCCAATCCATTGGTGCCATGATGACAGAATCAAAAAAAATTTCTGGGACCGATGGTGGATGGTTTTTTGTTATCCACCATGCAACAACAATGAGGTTCCTCTTTATTTTTTGAAGAAATTATATTGCGAGTTCATGCTCAATGAGGTCCCGAATTATTTTGAATTTTCTGACTATTTTGGTCGAGGAGGTGGCTTTGCACAGAGTAGACCTGGTGCACGGGTAAGTCAGCCTAGGATCCCCCATGCCCCAAAACCCCCACTGCCTTCAATTATCCCTCCTACAGTGAAGGAGGTTGTGGAGATTGATACATTGCATACATTGAGGGAGCTCAATGACACGCTCACCCAGCATAGTGACCAGATTACATCTAGTGATGTTGGTGGAGGCACCATTTCTAGTGCACCACACCACTGTGTATCATGTGGTGTCGTATGCACTGTAGGAGAGACATCATTTGCTGGTTCACAGGATTTATTTTCTATATATGAGATGTTGGAGAATGTTTTTGGAACTGGTGCCACTGATATTGGTCTTTCACAGGTAAATTTCAAATAAATTTAAATAATATATATATATATACAATAGTTTAATTCACATGTTTGAGATATATATATATATATATATATATATTTGATTGTACGTCATGTACATACATGTAAAAAACTAATTTTTTATTTTATCTTAAATAGCAAGAGCCGATGAAGGAAACATCCAGCGTCGACATGTTGGCTACTGTGGTTGGGCATGTTTCAAACGTAAGTTTCAAGTTGTACAAACTTACATTTTTAATTTCATTTGATTGCACTAGATTATTATTATAATTTTTCACGTGTATGTTGTACATGTATTAATATTTTTCTCTTTTATACAAAGGAGCCTAGTGGGTCATCATCTGCTCAGGGAACTGAGGCTACTAGCATGCCTCACATGATTTTTACACAGTTAGTAAATCTCTTTACACTTTGTTTCTAATTACTGGAAGTTCACGTGGATTACATGCTTTCAACCTCTGTCATGTAGATTTTAATATTGATTTGTACATGTTTTTTGTATAGCTTATGACTACTAGAGAGACTCCTCCATATATGTAGACTATGGAGGCTACTGTAGATACTGCCATAGCATCTACAAATCCACTAACTGAGGTACAATTTTTTAAATTTGTTAAATTTTGGAGTTTCATTAAATTTCTTATTAAAATTAAATCTACAATATCAAATTTTGTAGGTATATGTGAAATATTTAATTTGAAAATTAATTATTTGTATGTAGCTTACCCTTCGTGAGTCTATTGTTGTCCCTGTGACACGTCAACAACAAATTGATAGGGATCATGACATTGTGGTAAGATTTCACATGCATTTTAACTAAATTGTACAATTTTCTAAATTTTGAATGTATTTTAAAATTTCAGGTGTTAAAAATTTGTTGTTTGTGAATGTGCAGGTTAGGTTGCAGGCATGCTTAGAGACACCTAGGACCACAAGGATGAAATCCGTAGTGGCATCTCCCTCCACTACATCCCCAGGTCGTGGACGTGCTACTTCTAGCAGGGCGAAGAGAGGGAAGATGTTTCATGAGTAGATTTATAGTCCACCTGGATGTACATATGTGGTCATGAGTAGATTCATAGTCCATTGTATATATATAGTCTTTTGCGACCGCATGTGGGTCCCATATGTACATTATGACACGTGCTTAGTTCAAGATGTACACATACATTATGAACTTATACCTATATATTTTCAGAGATGCGAGTCTGGAGCACACTTTGTTTGATTCTTTTATATATATATCCATGTGTGTTGGTTTTCGTATTTATGACTTTTTTAGTTCTTCTTTAACAAGCAGTGTAATGTTGAGATGCATATTTCTTAACTTCTGCTTTATGGGTTTAGCATCTAATGGAAAACATTAATATTCATATTCTCATAATAATGCTATGAAAACATTTTTTTCTTTTGTTGAAAGTGAAGCTCCAAGATTTATCTATTTATTTTCTATATGTTCTTTGTCTTGTTTGTTTACTAATGAATCAAAGAGGATTTCACTATGAGACTTATGTTTGTTTTTCTTGCAAGGATTTTCAGAAGTAGTCTTTATTTTTCTTATACTCTTTTTATTCAAGTGTTCACACATCTGTACTTTTTATCCAAAGTATGCACAATCATCTAGGTTGATGGGAAAATATTTCTTATGATCCCCCTTCAAAATAAAATCCCTGATTCCCATGAACTCTGCAAATGTCTCATCATTATCAAAGAGACACTGAGAGATCTTATATTAATAAGGCATGTTGAGGACTTAATTTATCATCTAGACCATTCTTTTGATATGTTGCCTCCAACAATGTTAAGGGATTGACCAATGATGGAAATTTCTTATTATAAGGAGTGAGTACATTTATAAGTGTTTTATATAATATTTTCTTATGAGCAATGATGATTTTGAGGAGATATAGGATCAAAATTCTAGCTGGTGTCTTTTCCAATTATTCTATTAAGTTGTATTGGACTTGTTGCGGAATAGGTAGGGGATAAATGATATTACCAAACTAGAATGTCTTGTATCCACATCATAACTTTTCTCTAAGATCCTAATGGTATTTACTTCTTCATTAGATGAATGGACGCATCCTATAAGGGATTAAAATTGTTTAAATCATTTTTTTGGATAGATGTAGGTAGTATTCCGATAGTCATTACAAGCTTGTCCATGATCTGACTTTTTGTTCTATTTATCTCCATGGTTAGGAAATCGTTATTTGAATATACCCATCTTCTCATTAGGACCATGTCTAAATTCTTTGCAAATTGTTTGTAGCAACATATCTTTATCTAATGGGTAAGGAAATAGCTTTTTGTATAGATATTTTCTATTGTGTCCTACATTTCTTTCTTGTAAAGTGGTTAGCGTATTCTTCATTGAATGCAACTCTTGTTGAATCATTTTTTCCTTTGTGGGTGATATATTGGTCTATTCACTTTAGCAACTTTGAAATTTTCTTCATTAGATGGATAAATGTGAAATTCACCTAACTTTATCTTGAGTCTATCCTTGCATGTATTCCTATTCAAGTAACCTAAGGTCACTAATTTTTGAGCGAGTTTTAGTATTTGTATTTGAATGATCTCCTCTTCGAATAAGGGATCATCTTCATCATACAATCTAGGAGGAGGTGAGTCTTTGTGACTATGTTCAATATTGAATCTACGTGAAGCCTTAAAGTAAGGTTTTTATGAATCACTTGTTGGTTTTGGTGGGTGATCCTCAACATTTTTTTTACGTTTTATTGAAGTGGGACAATAACCTGTATTAAAATGGATGTCCATTTCTATGAGGGATGGTCATTTTGGATCTTCTGCTTTGTGATTCATGGTCTTAATCGCCACTTCATACTCTTGTAATAGTCTACCTCCTAACTCAAGGACTCTTACAAGTACTTCGTCTCTATTGTAGTAAAGGAGCTCATGAAAGAAAGATAGATCTAATTTGTTTTGGTATTTTTATGAATTAGATTCTTCTCCACTATGACCAACCAAAGGTTCTATGTCTTTGACTTGTGAGAATTAAAAGGATTTACCTTTAAGTTGGGTTCATCTCGTTTAGACATCATTTTTGTGATTTTTGGCATCACTTAGACTCCGTAGCACCTAGAGAGGCCTCATCTGATCTGACACCTTGGCGTAGGGACCCTCTACAATAGACTCTCTTAGTTTTTTCCTTCTCATTTCAATGCTCTTGTTGTCCTACTGTTTGCAAATGTGTGAAATAGTGTAAGGTTGTCAAATGCTATATTTTGCAAATGGTGGGTTGTGGCACTGAACCCAATGCACTGACATGTCTGAGTGGCCAGGTGAACACTATAGGAAGTGTTTTCTTGGTGCGTGAAAGGGTCGTTGCTTCTGGGCTACTTCGTTCAAGCGTAGTCCCTTAAGAGCCCTGAGACTAAAATATCATTCAACTTCGACGGGTAACTACTAGGACTCCATGGCACCTAGACAGGCCATGTCTGATCAAACACCTCAGCATAGGGACCCTCTACAATAAACTCTCTCATTTTTTTCCTTCTCATTTCGGTGCTCTCGCTATCCTACTATTTGTAAACGCGTGAAATAGTGTAGTTGGAGCCAGTGTAAGGTTGTCAAACGCTATATGTTGCAAACGGTGGGTCGTGGCATCGAAACGACTGTGCCGGTACGTCCAGGTGGCTAGGTGAATGCTATAGGAGGTAGTGTTTTGGTGCATGACAGGGTCATTTCTTATAGGCTACTTCATTTGGGTGTAGTCACTTAAGAGCCCTGAGACCAAAATATCGTTCAACTTTGACGGCTGACTACTCAGACTCTTTGACACCTAGAGAGGCCTCATTTGATCCAACACCTCAGTGTAGGGACCCTCTACAATAGCCTCTCTGGGTTTTTTCCTTCTCATTTCGGTGCTCTCGCTGTCCTACTGTTTGCAAACACGTGAAATAGTGCAGTTGGAGCTAGTGTAAGGTTGTCAAATGCTATATTTTGCAAACGATGGGTCGTGGCACCAAACCAACTTTGTCGGAATGTTTGGGTGGCCAGGTGAACACTAGAAGAGCTGGTGTTTCAGTGTGTGAAAGGGTCGTTGCTTCTGGGCTACTTTATTCAGGCGTAGTCCCTTAAGAGCCCTGAGACCAAAATATCATTCAACTTCGATGGGTGACTACTTGGACTCCATGGCACCTAGAGAGGCCTCGTCTAATCTAACACCTCAATGTAGAGACCCTCTACAATAGGCTCTCTCAGTTTTTTTCTTATCATTTCGGTGCTCTCGCTATCCTACTGTTTGTAAACTCGTGAAATAATGCAGTTGGAGCTAGTGTAAGGTTGTCAAATGCTATATTTTGTAAATGTTGGGTCGTGGCACCAAACTGACTGTGCTAGAACATCCAGATGGCTAGGTGAATGCTAGAGGAGGTGGTTTTTTGGTGCGTGAAAGGGTCGTTGCTTCCAGGCTACTTCATTTGGGCGTAGTCCCCTTAAAAGCCTTGAGACCAAAATATTGTTCAACTTCGACAGGTGACTACTCAGACTCCGTGACACCTAGAGAGGCCTCGTCTAATCCAAAACCTAAGAACAGGGACCCTCTACAATATCTCCTCTTGGTTTTCTCCTTCTCATTTCGGTGCTCTCGCTGTCCTACTATTTGCAAACGCATGAAATAGTGCAGTTGGAGCTAGTGTAAGGTTGTCAAATGCTATATTTTGCAAACGGTGGTTCGTGGCACCAAACTGACTGTGCCGGGCAGGTCCAGGTGGCTAGGTGAATGCTAGAGGAGGCAGTGTTTTGGTGCGCGAAAGGGTCGTTGCTTCCGGGCTACTTCATTCCGGCGTAGTCCCTTAAGAGCCCTAAGACCAAAATATCATTCAACTTTGATGGGTGATGTTGTCAAAATTTCACCCCCTGGGTAATTTTGATAACATGCATCAGAATATTCAAGTCCCAGGAAAATTGATTGATTTGGGGCCAAAAATCATGTTGCTAGAGTCCCCTCAAATATTTTCTAAGTTCCCTGTCTGAGAGGAAAAGAGCAAGCTCTGAGAAAATGTGAAAAAAGGTTGCAGAAGGCAAGTAGGTTGATCCAGGAAAAGATCGTAAAAATGACTAAGTCCTGGTCCTAGGGGTAGTCGGGACATTTGGGATAAAAAGGCCCAAACCGGCCGGCTTGGCCGAAGTAAGCACAAACAGCCCGCAAAGCAACAGGGACATCTAGGACAAAAGTACGCGGCGGGCGCGAAATGCCGGTTCGACCGATAAAAAATTGGCTAACTGCTGAGAGGGACGCAAATGGGACAATCGGGCCAAAAAGGCGCGAACCGGCCGAACCGGGCGAAAAAAGGGCCAAACAGTCCAAAATCAAATGGGACAATCGGGCCAAAAAGGTGCGAACTGGCCGAAAAGAGTCAAGTCAGTCCGAAGCAAAGTGGGACAAGCGGGCCAAAAATGCTCGAACCGGCCGAATCGGCCGAAATGAGTCCAGAGGGTCCAAAATCAAATGGGACATCTGGGACAAATGGATGCAAAATGCCCGAACCGGCCAAAATGAGTCCAGAGGGTCCAAAATCAAATGGGACATCTGGGACAAATGGACGCAAAATGCCCGAACCGGCCGAAATGAGCACAAAGGGCCCAAAATCAAATGGGACATCCGGGACAAATGGAAGCGAAGTACGCGAAGGAGCCGAAGGAGCCGAAGACCAATCAGAAACTGCCACGTGTCCTCACAGGAGAAAAAGTCAAAAGGTCAAAGGGGCGAGTTATCGAGCGCTAAACCGAACCAATGAAATGGCGCCATGTGTCCAAGTTTAAGGGGCCCACAAGTAATTTCAAAAGGAAAGCCCGTGAAGGACGGAGGAGAGAGAATTGCTCATCCAATCAGCACGTGCCATGTGTCATCCAGATGGCGAAGAGCGGGAAAACATTTTAAAATTTGTTTTGATCTGTTCCGTGCCCTAAATCTTCAGATCGCCATATCTTTTGATCCAGAGCTCAGATTTCCACGTTCTTTATATCAACGGAAGGCTGTTGAGATGCTCTACATGATTCTGGGATCAATCTCAAGTTTTGGTGTAGTCTGAAGAGAGAAAATCGAGAAACGGCTCTGACATGTGGTAATGGCCAGAAGTGACCTTTCAACAACCCGTTTTAATGCTAATGGGTCGCATTCTTCTTCTGCATGGCCAGAAGTGACATTTTAGCAGCCAAATTAATACAAATGGGTTGCATTCTCCTCCAAATCGGTAAAAAGATGGGTAGGGTATGGGTTGGTAAGGTATCCCATGCTGTTTTAATGCATCTGCAGTCAATGAGGAATGGGCTGGCACGTTTTCCTACGTTTCTGTCCCCTGGGCTCAACCCATGCAATGTAAAAGCCAGATTTGGCTCATTTTTTTAAAAAAAAAGAAGTTGTTCATTCTTTCTGCTCTACTCTCCCTTCTTTTCTTCTCTAGGGTTGAAAATGGAGTTCGAGCCTCCTCCCTGCTTTGTAATGGCGTTTTTGGCCTTTTACTAATGGAATGATGTTCTGTGCAAACTTCTGGAGCAACAAAACGTGTTCTGTGATGCATATGTCCATCCTCTCTTGTTTTTGCTTGTTCTCTCCTTGCCTCTCTTCATTTGTAGGTATCTGTGCATGTCTAAATGTTCATTATAGGTTTGGAGCTGTGTTCATGGAGTTTTGGGACATTTTCTGTGTGAAATCTATCCTTGGGCCTGTGATGCATCTGTCCATCCTTCCCATTGCTCACCTCTCTTTGTCCCATGACAGTTTTGATAGATGTTCAACATCCTCCTTCTCTGGTGTATCACCGTTTTAGTGTAGGCTTTTGTTGTTTTTCCCTTCTCTCTCTCTATGTGTCTCCTTGGCATGGTTAGATTAGGATTAGATTAGCTTGCCTACACTGGAATAGCTTGTGGCAGGTAGTTTAGGAGCAGGAACCAGCCTTCTCTGGAGATTCCTCTCTCGGTTTCACAAGTCCCACGCTTGGAGAGAGGTTTCCATGTTGTGCAATCACACTAGATGCCTGAACATCAACCTAGAAGCCTGATGTGCGTCCAGGGGTGCTGTGATTTTGCACTAACAGTTCTGGCATGCTCGGTGGGACCTTAGAGGTCTTTCACTTCATCTTTTGCAGGTTGGTGTGTTCCTATGAAGATTTCAGCCTTTGGAGGCACTTACAAACACATCTGGCGACTCCATCTGATCAACAACCCATTTCACTGAGCTTGCAGACCCGTTTCCATCCATTTTCATTCATCCTTCTTTCCATCTCTTTCATTCTTCCTCATTCTTTGAAGTTGTGCAATCATGACTTCATTTCCATCATGGATTTCATATCAACAACAGCAGTATATTCCACCTCCAATAGGTTTTACAAATCCTCCAGATCAGCATGCATATTCATATGAACAGCAGTGCCAAAGTTAGTTTGGCTATGGAGCTTTCCAAGAGCAAGAGTATGCATATAATGAAGACAATCAGATGCAAGATGCTGGTCTGTTGGAGAAAATCCAAAAGATGGAGGTAAAAATAGTGCAGTCCAGGGCTCAGGCACAGATGAAAGCTTTTGGAATTGGTTATGGAGCACCCTGTCCATGGGTGGGACCTTTTCTAAGGCATTACAGCCCTCAGGAGAAGCTTGACTTCATGATTGCAACGCTGCCTTTGCTTGCAAAGTGGATTGAAGAAATAGAGGTGTATGAGAGAAGTATTCAGCAACCTTGTCAACGGGTAAGCACACCATCTCATGCCTTTCTTTTTCCTCTTTCCCAATCTGTTTCATTTCAGCAGTGTCAAGTTTCAAACCCTCCATCTGCTGTCCCAAGTGTTGAATCCATTTCTCCACCCCCCAGTCTTCCACCTCATCTCGATTCTTCTTTCCTTTTCCCTTCCAAACAGTCATCCCCTCCACAAGAGCTAACAGAAATACCCCCTCCTCCAAAGAAACAAGAGGTTTCACTGCCTCCACCACCACAAAAAAGTGTAAAATTGGTTGAGTTTCAACCCATTCCTCCTCTTGCATTCCCAATTTCATATGGGGAAGAAGGAATTGAAAAAATCAGTCGTCAAGGATAGCAAGAAGAGGAGCCCAACAGAAAAGAAGTGATAGACAGTCTGAAGAGTTGGGCTCTTAGATTTGGGATGACAAATATCCCCTTGATGGTTAAGCCTACAGAAGAGGCTAAGGTTGAACAAGTGGTGGTGAGGACTGATTTTGTTGGAGAAGAAGATCTTGCAGTCCCAACTTGTCCTCTAGAGCAACAAATTGAAGAGTTTGACTTGAAAAACTTCATGCTGGAGGAGTTCAATCAAGAGCAAGATTGCCTTCAAACATTGGAGGAAGGAGAAGCTGCTCCAAATCCAAAAAAAGAGGAGCACAATCTAGCTGTGGAGAAGAAAAATGCAGATCCAAGGGCTTTGAGCACAAAGCAGGTTACAGGAGAACCTTCAGTTCTTCTTTCCACTTCATCTCTCTCAAGTTCTAACACTGAAAAGGAGTTTGATCTTTCAAACTCAATATTGGAGAGTGAAGGAAACCATGGTGGTCAAGTTGCAAATCAAGAGGACACCATGGAGGAAGTTGAACACGAGCAGCAGGACAACAATGAGGCAGTTTACCTGTCAGATTTGGAGGACTGTTTTGATGGAGAAGAGCCGGTTGAGCTTTCACCTTTCTCTCTTTCATCATCCACATTCCAAACACTAGAGCCTGCTGCCATGAAGGAGAGCTTTCATTTGCAGCAGCCTGCATCTTACAGCAGCTCTTTGGGATCAAGATTGGAAGATTTTTTTTTTATCTTCCATGTTATTCATTGGAGGAAGAGAAAGGACAAAAGAATTTCACCATTTCTTCCACACCATCCATTCAAGAGGGTCTACAAGAAGACTCCATTCTTGGAGTTGAAAATCAGAGCTATGGGCATATCAAACGGATCAGACGTTTCCCAATAAGGTATTTGGCTTCATTGGAGCCAAAGGAGAAGCCACAACCAGTCATGCTTGCTTCTGAGCATGAGGATGAGCTACAAAGTACCAAGGATCAACTGCCATACCTCTCCAATCTAAATGCAGAGCAACTAAAAGAGGTATTGGATTTTTCAGTTGATACCTTGATGATTTGGATAGAAGACCAGCTTCTTGTTGATTTTCCATCCATCCAAACAGCCATGATCAGTGCCAAATCAGTTGCATGGCTACCAATTTTGAAGAAAGGGAGCTATTTTGCACAACCAGTTGCAGGGTTTGTTTAGCTTGCCTTTGCTTCCATTTAAAGTAGAGTAGTTAGGTATGCTTTCAGCAGAAGAAGTGCTTGTGCACACTCTGCATGTTCCATTTGGGGCATGTATGTTTTTTTTTCAGTTTTGTACATAGTTTTGGTGTTGCTGGTTCTGCTTTTGCACAGTTCATTTCAGTGGCATCTTGGTGAAGACACTCCAGGTTCAATGGGTTTCCAAGTGGCTAAGAGGGAGGTTTTCAAAGTTCAGATCAGTTGCAGGTTGCAACTCACGACTCCATGCCCAATGGATGCTTCAGGCTACTGATCATTCATCTAGCAGGCAGATGACCCCGGTGAGTCACCAAACTGTTGTCAAAATTTCACCCCCTGGGTAATTTTGATAACATGCATCAGAATATTCAAGTCCCAGGAAAATTGATTGATTCGGGGCCAAAAATCATGTTGCTAGAGTCCCCTCAAATATTTTCTAAGTTCCCTGTCTGAGAGGAAAAGAGCAAGCTCTGAGAAAATGTGAAAAAAGGTTGCAGAAGGCAAGTAGGTTGATCCAGGAAAAGATTGTAAAAATGACTAAGTCCTAGTCCTAGGGGCAGTCGGGACATTTGGGACAAAAAGGCCCGAACCGGCCAGCTCGGCCGAAGTAAGCACAAACAGCCCGCAAAGCAACAGGGACATCTGGGACAAAAGTACGCGGTGGGCGCGAAATGCCGGTTCGACCGAGAAAAAATTGGCTAACTGTAGAGAGGGACGCAAATGGGACAATCGGGCCAAAAAGGCACGAACCGGCCGAACCGGGTGAAAAAGGGCCAGACAGTCCAAAATCAAATGGGACAATCGATCCAAAAAGGCGCGAACCGGCCAAACCGGCCGAAAAGAGTCAAGTCAATCCAAAGCAAAGTGGGACAAGCGGGCCAAAAATGCCCGAAACGGCCGAATCAGCCGAAATGAGTCCAGAGGGTCCAAAATCAAATGGGACATCTGGGACAAATGGACGCAAAATGCCCGAACCGGCCGAAATGAGTCCAGAGGGTCCAAAATCAAATGGGACATCTGGGACAAATGGACGCAAAATGCCTGAACCGGCCGAAATGAGTACAAAGGGCCCAAAATCAAATGGGACATCCGGGACAAATGGAAGCGAAGTACGCGATGGAGCCGAAGGAGCCGAAGACCAATCAGAAACTACCACATGTCCTCACAGGAGAAAAAGTCAAAAGGTCAAAGGGGCGAGTTATCGAGCGCTGAACCGAACCAATGAAATGGCGCCACGTGTCCAAGTTTAAGGGGCCCACAAGCAATTTCAAAAGGAAAGCCCGTGAAAGACGGAGGAGAGAGAATTTCTCGTCCAATCAGCACGTGCCACGTGTCGTCTAGATGGCGAAGAGTGGGAAAACATTTTAAAATTTGTTTTGATCTGTTCCGTGCCCTAAATCTTCAGATCGCCATATCTTTTGATCCAGAGCTCAGATTTCCACATTCTTTATATCAACGGAAGGCTGTTGAGATGCTATACATGATTCTGGGATCAATCTCGAGTTTTGGTGCAGTCTGAAGAGAGAAAATCGAGAAACGGCTCTAACGTGTGGTAATGGCCAGAAGTGACCTTTCAACAACCCGTTTTAATGCTAATGGGTCGCATTCTTCTTCTGCACGACCAGAAGTGACATTTTAGCGGCCAAATTAATACAAATGGGTTGCATTCTCCTCCAAATCGGTAAAAAGATGGTAGGGTATGGGTTGGTAAGGTATCCCATGCTATTTTAATGCATCTGCAGTCAATGAGGAATGGGATGGCATGTTTTCCTACGTTTCTGTCCCCTGGGCTCGACCCATGCAATGTAAAAGCCAGATTTGGCTCATTTTTCAAAAAAAAAAGTTGTTCATTCTTTCTGCTCTGCTCTCCCTTCTTTTCTTCTCTAGGGTTGAAAATGGAGTTCGAGCCTCCTCCCTGCTCTGTAATGGCGTTTTTGGCCTTTTACTAATGAAATGATGTTCTGTGCAAACTTCTGGAGCAACAAAATGTGTTTTGTGATGCATCTGTCCATCCTCTCTCATTTTTGCTTGTTCTCTCCTTGCCTCTCTTCATTTGCAGGTATCTGTGCATGTCTAAATGTTCATTGCAGGTTTGGAGCTATGTTCATGGAGTTTTGGGACATTTTCTGTGTGAAATCTATCCTTGGGCCTGTGATGCATCTGTCCATCCTTCCCATTGCTCACCTCTCTTTGTCCCATGGCAGTTTTGATAGATGTTCAACATCCTCCTTCTATGGTGTATCACCGTTTTAGTGTAGGCTTTTGCTGTTTTTCCCTTCTCTCTCTCTCTCTGTCTCCTTGGCATGGTTAGATTAGGATTAGATTAGCTTTCCTGCACTGGAATAGCTTGTGGCAGGTAGTTTAGGAGTAGGAACCAGCCTTCTCTGGAGATTCCTCTCTCGTTTTCACAAATCCCACGCTTGGAGAGAGGTTTCCATGTTGTGCAATCACACTGGATGCCTGAACATCAACCTAGAAGCCTGATGTGCGTCCAGGGGTGCTGTGATTTTGCACTAACAGGTGACTACCCCTCAAAAAAATTGACTCCGTGGCACCTAGAGAGGCCTTGTTTGATCCAACACCTCAGTGTAGAGACCCTCTATAATAGTCTCACTCAATTTTTTCCTTCTCATTTTGGTGCTCTCGCTGTCGTAATGTTTGCAAACGCGTGAAATAGTGCAGTTGGAGCCAGTGTAAGGTTGTCAAACACTATTTTTTGTAAACGGTGCATCGTGGCACAAAACCGAATGCACCGTCATGTCTGGGTGGCTAGATGAATGCTAGAGGATGTGGTGTTTTAGTGCGCAAAAGGGTCGTTGCTTCCAGGCTACTTTGTTCGGGCGTAGTCCCTTAAGAGCCCTGAGACCAAAATATCGTTCAACTTCGACGGGTCACTACTCGGACTCCGTGGCATCTAGAGAGGCCTCGTCTAATCCAAAACCTTGACGTAGGGAGCCTATATAATAGGATCTCTCAGTTTTTTCTTTCTCATTTCGGTGCTCTCGCTATCCTACTATTTGCAAACACACGAAATAGTGCAGTTGGAGCCAGTGTAAGGTTGTTAAATGCTATATTTTACAAACAGTGGATCATGGCACCGAACCGACTGCACCGACACATCTGGGTGGCCAGGTGAACACTAGAGGAGGTGGCATTTTTTTGGTGTGTGACAATGGTCGTTGCTTCCAGGCTACCTCGTTCGGGTGTATTCCCTTACAGAGCCCTGAGACCAAAAAATCATTCAACTTCGACTGGGTGACTACACAGTACTCTATGGCACCTAGAGAGACATTTTGTTTGATCCTACAACCTCAGTGTAGGGACCCTATACAATTAGCCTATCTTTGTTTTTTTCCTTCTCCAATTCAGTGCTCTCATTGCCCTAGGTATGGTCTTGTAAACACTTGCGCCGAATAGTCGTAGTTTGAGACAGTGTACAGGCATGTTCAAAAGGTATAACATTTTGCAAAATGGTACAACATTGTGGCACCAATTTACCGACATATGCTAACACATCCAAGACATGGCCAAAATTTACAACTGCTTCAGAGGAGGCATCAAATTTTGTGTGCGACATTTACGTCGTTGCTTCCGGGATTTACAACATTGTTCGGGTGTTAGTCAACATTTTCAAGAGCCCTGATGACCATTTTCAAAATTGTTCAACATTCGACCGGTCACTATTTACAGACATCTGTGGCACCTAGAGACATATCGTCTGATCCTACACCTTGGGGTAGGGACCCTCTACAATAGCCTGTACTCGGTTTTTCAAAATTCTCCAATCAGTGTTCTCAAAATGCCCTACTTGTTTGCAAAATGCGCCGAATAGTGTAGTTTGAGAATAGTGTAAGGTTGTCAAACGATGATATTTTCTCAAAGCGGTCGAGAATCGTGGCATTCTCGAACCGACTAGTGCGGACCACATTTGAAGGTGGAAGCTTTGAATGCTAGAGGACCACTTGTTTAAACATAAAAGTGTTAGTGACAAGAAATCGTTAAGCTTCCAGGCTAAACCATATACGTATCTAGACGTATGTCCCTTAAAGACAATCCCTAAGACCAAAACATCGTTCAAACTTTGAAAGGTTGTTACGCAGACTCTGTGGCACCTAGAGATATCTCGTCTGATCCTACACCTTAGCATAGGGACCCTCTACGATATAACCTGTCATCTGCATTGTAAATTCCTTCCAATGAACCAATCAGTGCTCTCGAATGCCCTATTGTTTGAAAAGCACACAAGAATAGTGTCAGTGTCTGAGACAGTGTAAGGCTGTCCAAATGGTATATCTTGCAATTACGGCCTGTCCTCGATGGCTATACAAACTGAATATGTTTCTGACTACATCTAGGTGGCCATGTGAACACTAGTAGAGGTGTCATTCTTGTGTGTGCGACAACGTCGTTGCTTCCAGGCTACCTCATTTAGAGGCAGTAATCTCTTAATGGAGCCTATTGATGAAAAAAAATCGTTCAGCACTTCTGACGAGTCACTACTACAGACTCCATGGCACCTAGAGATGTCTCTTTGTGATCCTACACCTCAGCATAGGGACCCTTCTACAAGTAGTATGTCCTTGCGTTTTGGAAAAGCTTCTCCGGATCGATGGCTCTTTCTGCGCTATTCCTTTGTTCAGATGCACATGTCGAATAGTGTAGTTTGAGATAGTTTAAGGCTGTCAAAACGGTATATTAACTTGCAAACGAGACAGGGTAAGAAGATGCACCAAATAAAACCTAAACTGTGCAGACATGTCCAAGTCACCAGTTGAATGAAGAAACAGGTGTTGTTTCCAGTGTACGACAAATTTTTTACTTCGGGGCTACCTCGTTCAAGATCATAGTCCCTTAAGAGCCCTGAGACCAAAAAATTGTTCAACTTCGACTAGATCGCTACGCAGACTGCAAATGAACACCTAGAGATGTCTCGTCTGATCCTACACCTTGGCATAGGGACCCTCTACAATATACATGTCTCATTTTTTTCCTTCTCCAATCGATTGCTACTCTCCGCCACTATTGTTTGCCAAGATGTGTCAAAGTAGCAGTACAGTTTAAGACAGTGTAAGGCTGTTGAACTCCACGGATATCATTTTACAAAGAGAAGAAGGGTCATGGGCAAAACAAGAATGTCCAACCTTTACATTGACACCCCTCCTTACAGTTTATGAGGTGGAATGCTAGAGGAGGTATCATTTTGGTGCGTGAAAATTTCAAATGCTTCCCCAGCTACCTCAGGTTCGGACGTAGTCCATCTCATAATGATGGTAGGTGAGAACCCAGCGAACCCAAAATTGGCGAACTTCGACAGGTCGCTATGCAGACTTCGTGGCACCTAGAGACATCTTGTTCTAATCCAATTACACATATCCAGTCATAGGGACTCTCTACAATATTATGTCTCTTTTTTTCCTTCTCCAGATTAGTGCAACCTGGCATGACCCTATCTGATTTGCAAATGTGTCGAATATTGTAGTTATGAGACAATGTAAATATCTGCGCAAATGGTATATTTCCTGCAAACAATGGGTCATGTTGCACCAAACTTGACTGTGCACATGCATAGGCGCATGCATTTCTATGTTGACATACACTTGGGGATGTGCATTTTTCAAAGGCTCTAAGCTCCAGGTCCTGTCTGAGCAACCTCCTCCGTGAGCCAAAGAACCCCCTGCCACAGGTACATAAATCATTGTTACATTGCTTCTCTTTTCTTGTAAAACAATGCACAACTCTTACTCTTGGCTTCAAGAATTTATAATTCTCTACTAAAAATGTGCCAAGGCGCATCCGTCCTCATGTGGACAGCTCCTTTCTGTGCACCACTAGGGCTGCATACTAAAAGTGTTAGTCAAAAAAATTTAAGTTTCAAATGCAAAATGCCATACTAGATATATATAAAATACATGAATTTAATAAAATCATATCGACACTTAAATTTATCTAACTAACAAATTTATATATACGCAAAGGGCGCAACTTATACCTATACTAGACACTGAGCATTGTAAATTCGCCATTCCATGTGAACCATCAGGATCGGATCCGTACTCATGAATAGCGGATAGGATTGCTTCATGATCTGACCTCTCTAACCTTCCAAAGAATCATTGTTATTAGGCCTTCCTCGACACTCATCTTCATACAACTAGGTAATAAATTTATCGGGGTCTGAGTTTCTAATGCGAATATAAGATTATTCTTCCGCTGTGTGTCTCAAAGTCTTTAGACACCGGGGGGACAGAGGAGTTTTTACAATGGATACTGTCAAAGCTAAGTTCCGGTAACTACCACTGACCCTATAGGGTACTCAATATATTTGCCATCTATAATAGGAGAAGTCAACTTCTTTCTTTCCTTGACGCAACGACATAAGAAATATTTTGTTCTTTCTTCATTGTCTTATGTCGCAATAACTGCAAACACATGTCCTACAAAAAAAATAACCAAGGTTGAATCAGCTCAAATTTAAATTGTACATATTAAAATTTCAATGGACATAACTCAATACAAAAATTAAGTAAATAGCCATAAATACCTTGTCGCACCAAAACCAAAATTTCATCAAAGTCCTTGGATGTTACAACTTCATCTATAGAAACAAGTCGTAATGCTTATGGAGGTTTATAACTAGGAAGCAGAGTTAGAGGCCTACAAATCCATCCATCCACCCATTCTTGTGAATCACACTCAACAGTGACAAATTCAATACAAGATGTAAAAAAACATGTCAACTTTCTTGTCCATATGGCCCACAAAGTAGCGTCTAAGCTACAAAATGAGTGCATATCATAGGACCCAGTGAGTGTCATACAATCCTCATAGTTAGCAATTTGTTGTTCCTCTATCAACCAAAAATATCTGTGAACTAGTGGAAATTTCTTGAGAACCTCGGGCCATGTTTTCAATACACCATTCCACTATTCTCTTTGCATCTTTCAATTTAGCACCATATTTTTACTTCAACTCTTCTCTTGCAAGAGCTCTTTTCACACATGCCCCTACACCGTCATGCTCTCCTTTTCCATGTCCAGCCTCAATGAAACTCCAAATATGTTGCACACCTATCTTGACGTGCATCCTGCTCATCCAATAAAACATTCATGCATTCTTAAACTAGAGACGTGCAATTATCTTACCATATATAATGTTGTTTGAAGTGGATGACCCTATCAGACAAGTTTCCATAAAATAACTGGAAACACCCTTGCACAAATTTAGTAGAATGAGTATGATCATCACTGATATAAAAGTGGTACTCTCTTTAAAAAAATTGATCATTCTCTGTACTTTCAAAAGAATGTAGAAATGTTATATGCACAAAAATGGCAACTTGTACTGAGTTGTAATATTGCGATTGAACCTCCATTTGTGGTTGCAATGTGTAATTCTCTGCAAAATCGACCACTGAAACAATAGTACCAATAGAAAATGTGTCTTTGCATAGCTTGAATTGTTCATCCAACCATCGAGCTCTATGTGTATGCTTCGCATACTCATAAACAATTTCATCCTTCAATTTTCTCATAAATTGAAAAATGGACATTTATTCTATAACTAGCTCACACCATTTCGACTCTTTTCCATCTTTCAACTGGTATGCAACTGATTTATATTTATCAAACTCAACTAAATTATGTCCTATTGTACCTTTAATTTGCTCATGGATGTAACTTTCCAATTTAGGTAATCCGTTACATGTACTACAACTTCCATCTAAACAATCCTGACTATAAAAAAATTGTCCAACTTCTTTTTCATAAAATATAGTAGGAATGAAATCCTTGGAAGATATTGGTGGAACTTGAACATTGCATTCATATAACATAGTTTCAGAATGAAAATTATAATGAATACGTAAAAATTTAGCATAATGCATCACAAATTCAAGATGTTGCGTACAACAACAAGTGGTGCGAGCATGGTTGATTTTCACATAGAATGGTTTCAACCTTTCAAAAAAAAGTTGACTAATTTTAATTTTCAGATTCTCTTGTTCAAACTTACGAATAAATTGAGTTTGTGTCATATCTAAGAAATGCTTTGGATGTGGTTCACGATTAGTAGAACCAACTCTCCATTTTATAACATCTCTTGTATTAGGTGAAACTCTAGTGTTATCATGCCAAAATTTAATAACAACTTCTCTTATAGCATCAAATTTTTTTTTGTCCCTACGTGGTGCTCTAGTAGAAAATGCCCAAAAATCGGCATTATTGAGTGATTGAAGGATATTACGTCTTTCAATTGCTTTCATTAGTGTTTTTCGATTAACTTGCAACATTCTACTTGTTTGCGTAATCAAATGTTGTTTTTCTATTGATTCACTTACAACACTAGTAGCAAGTACACGACGCACAATATTACTATCCCTAGTGCGTCTCTTGACACCAACAGTGTGATATGCATCATGAAGGTTTTCAACAATTGTAGAGGTTTGACCACATATATTAGATGTTGTTAATCCTAAGGTGTTTAATGTAGGTCTCATTTTAATCAATTTCATCAAACTAACAAACAATTGACATCCTTGAGAATCATTTAAAATTTCAAAATGATTATCCCAAATTTTAGTTGTTTTTCTTCTGATTTGTCATTCAGAAAGTTTGTTAGACATTGGTTTCAAAATGTTTTCATCAATTTCAATAAAAAAATTAGGTTTCTTACGTAAAATCCTAGGAGGTGTTTTTGTCAAATTTTGCTTCTCTACAGTTTCAACATGAATTTCCTTATTCACATTTTCATTGTCTCCTTCAATTTCAACATTTGCTACATCATGAGTATTTAATTCTTCTTCAACATTGACAGTAAAAACTTCTTCATCACGAGTATTTAATTAAACTTCAACATTGACAGTAGAAACATTACCTAGTTCTTCATTGCTTACAGTAGTTGGGATTGAAGATGAACCTCTTCTAGATTCACAAAGTTTCCGCATTTGCTCAGAATTTTGAATTTTGTTGGCCTCTAATTCGTTTGGTGTTTTTTTACTTAATGACTTTCTTTTTTGACTTTGTTTTTTGTCTCCCATGATGTTTTGCTTTCGGTGATAAGAAAAAGTGTAGAAAAAGACAGAATTTCACAGTAATTCATACGGTAAGGTCAGAGAGTAAAAATCACATGGTAATTCAGACATTGGGATGTGTAAATATGATTTATGAACTACGAGCACGCTTTATAAACCACGATTGGGATGTGTGTAAATATGATTTATGAACCGTGAGTGTGCTTTATAAACTGCGATTGCGGTTTATAAAGTGCGCTCATAATTTATGTTAAAAAACCATGATCGTGCTTTATAAACCATGATCGCGGATCTGTCTACCGAACCTAATCCTTGGAAAATATTTTTTTTTCCCCAACCAAAGCTATGGAAGGTCATTATGAAGTGTAAAAGGTCAAAAAACCTCAAATCTGCTCTTCCAAAGACTTGAACCATGCTAAAAAACTAAAAACATTTCACAAAAATGGTGCCATCACGTAGGGGAGACTCTTAGCTTCATAGAAATATTGTTTTTAAAGTGAATAGAATAAGATAAATATCATTTTATAATTTTTTACTAACAATAGGTCTTTAAGACATTTTTTCCCGTGAATGTTCATGTCTATGTTTAAGACTGTAACTTTTGTTTCACTTATCAAAATATGATAAAATTTATACCATCCCAAGCATGGACAAATTCTATACACGTTAAAAAAATATATATTTGATTTCGATATTTTTTGATATATTTATAGCAGGCAAAAGGAAAGCGCTCCGTTTTCTAAATATTTTTAGGAAAAAATCATAAAAAAAAAATATTGCTAAAAAAAATACAAAATAAAATCCATCCCAAGATAGAAAACTACATCTAACGTTTCACCAAAGGAAAAAAAATAACAAGATTTGGTTATCGAAAATCGGGCAAACGGACTACAATCTTATAAGTTTTTTCAAAAAACAAAACTAAGTCATATAATTTTAAGTGTTTAATATAGCTAAACTTGTCTGTTTTTAAAAAAAATAGTATTTTAGAAACTAGATTCCGAATTCTACGATTCATATTTATATAATTTTTTCTAATTTAGAGTGCGTGTATAGCTAATAATCCCTACAAGTTGAGATTTCACTATTTTTTGCAAGATGACGTCCATGGATGACCCTATATTTGTCCATCAACTTCCTGCACTTACCCAAGAGATGCATACCTAATAACCATGTAGATCGATGAAAAAACCATTTTTAGGAGATAATAAAAAGCGTGAAGTGAATAAAAATGAAGAGTGAAAGCTAAAGAAGAGGATGTGACCCTAGGGTTGAAAATCATATGTGTATATGTTGTGTTGTACCTATTGTTGATGTCTCTTAACACTTGATGATGTGACTACTGCTTCCCATAAGGATGAACCTATAAACAATAAGAGCAAAAGAGTAGTCAAAGTCGTGTATATGTGAAAAATTAGATCCAAGTATGCAAAAATTATGTAAAAATGTGAAAATGAAAATGTGCACCTTATCCGTGATGAGTGAAAAGAGTAGATAGGATCATCAAAATGCTATAGAAGAACAATTTTTTTGGGTGATCTCACGGCAAGAATGAGTTTTTGGGCTATCTTATTGATATAGTATGCACTCAAAAGTCAAGTGTGAACCTTAGCATGAGAGTGCATCATAGGGTAGTGATTGTACAAGAGGTGTATTAATTCATGTATGATGAATAACCAAGACTAGATGTGAAACACCTGATAATGTTAGAAGGTGGGAGAGTAAGTGTGATTCCCCCCAAGTGTATAATGATGTGTAAGCTATCTGATAAAACTGAAGGGAAATGGTCCTCCACCCGATGTTTGCAGAGATAAAGGCATGTGACCATGTTATGAGATTGGTGATGTATGCAATAAATTATGTATTGGTGAATGAGGCCTATGTGCATTAGTCCTAGGAGGAAATGAACACCTATGTGAAATAGATAGGTGAGGTGATGTGCACCGATGTGAAGAAAAATATGGAGGTAATGTATATCTATGTGAAGGAGACCATGGAGGTGATGTGCACATAGGTAAATGATTTTTCCAAGTGGTAGACCTAGGCTGATGAGATCGACTAGTGGACTGATGAGACTGAGTCGGTTGTGTACAAATAAGAGAGATAAAAGGATAGTACACTTCATATTTGAGAGGTTGTGGGTACCTAGATTCTCTAATGAGTGCAATGGTAACTTCAATTGGAGGATACAGTCACAACGTGCATGGTGGAACACCCTTACTGGTGATACTTGTTTGTTGTGAATGAATTTGAGACAAGAGTGGTTCATGGAAATGATTGCTTGAGCAACAAGGATCCGAGGAAGAACTAAGAGGATGTCATACCCTTTCTTTAAAGGTTCCACAATGAATGGCACAAGCATTGTGAGGAGTCCAGTTTTAACTGGAATCTGGATGAAACCATAAGATTGAGCAACTAGATATGTAATACATTAGATTGGATATTTGATAGCAACCAAAAGTGTAATAGAACACACACTCATATGAATCAATAGATTGATCATTTTATTATTTATAACATGAGCTCCTATAGAAGCATGAATATACAATGTTTTAGAAGAGAATGTGGCATGATAATCATGATCAAATAACGTAATGAATGGTGGATATGCATCAACATTAACAAAAATAAAATCAAGAGTCCTCGATGAAAGAGGAGGATTTGAAAGATATGTATGATTGGCTGAATAATCAGTAGCATGATTTTCATGTTTAGGGAGAGGATCATTAAAAAATTTGTGCTTTTTATTTTCATTGACTGACTTAGATGTCGAAGGCTCAGGGAGATCAATTGCATTGTTTTTTATGAGATATTGAATAAGATTTCGAAGTTTGAAACATCGATTTTCATAATGCCCAATGTGTTGAAGATAGTCATGTCTAAAATTTTCATTATAGTTTCATCCTTTAGATTGAGATGGATCCAAATTAAATGGAGGAGGAAGCATAAAAATATTTCTCTCAACAAGTTTTGGTAATATATTGTGTGGAGTAATAGGCAATTTTGTAAATGTACACTTTGGAGGTTTCCATTTAAGCTTTTCAGGAGTAGTAACAACATTAACAATTGTTTTGGCTTCAATGGGCTTATTATATGGGTTGAAAGTTTATTTTCTTTGATATCGAGTAAAAGATGAAGCCCGATCGTGATACTTAAGATTTCCCATAGTTATCAGTTTGCTTTCATATAACTTAAGAGTATGACATGGTTGATCAAATGAAGGAGAGGTATCAAAGATTACACTCTCTATTAATGGGGGTAAAATACTTTGGACAAATAGATCTTGTAATTTAGTGTCTGTGAGCACATTAGACATCTTAGGTAAGTTGTTCTTATATCACAAAAAATAGTCCGCTAGATGCTCATTAGATCCTTGTTTAATTTGTGTCAATTGAGCATAGGATATCTTAGAGATGATATTGATTGACAAGTAGATCATAAATGATAGTACCGAATGGACAGGTAGATCATATAACCAATGTATTGCATACTCTTGGAGGTTTCTAGGGAAGATATTTTCTAGTAAAGTATGATCATATTCATAGTCTAGACACGCTACATAAAATTCGTAGAGATTCTCTTGAGGATCACCATGACCATTGAATGTGGGTAGTTTGGGAGTGAAGAACTTTTGTGGAAGTGCATAAGTGGAAATGGCAAGTGTGAAAGGAGTATGAATTAGTAATGTGGAATCAAGAGATGGAGATGCACAAGAAGTAACCTACTATAGTTGACGGGTTCGAGCTTCTAGATCTTGATAGAAGGAGGCTAGGCCTTGAGTTCCAGTTGAAGATAATTTCCACGTGTGAGAAACAAGAGGTGAAGTGAAGTGGTTTGTGGGAGAAGGAAAATATACAGGAACAATGGAATTAGATGGAAGGGTAGAAATATGGGGTTGAGTAGAAATAGAAATAGAAGTGGGAATGGATGCATGAACATTAAGCGTAGAAAGATTATTGGCCTCCTCACAAGAAGAAAATAAAAGTAGATCTATATCTTGGGGATGCTCAGGGAGATGATCATTGAGCTCTTGAAGGTGGGATTTAGTAAATGCATCATAAGATTGAGCCATGATAAGAAGATCCAAAAATACCTAAAATTCACATTGGTTTCGAGTGATTGGTTAACCAAATGATTTAAGAAATATTGAAATTTGTAAAACCCTAAATATTTCAGAGTCATATGCAATAGATCTATACTACAGTTAAGTATAGACTGACCCATGTAATAAGCTAGATAAAAACAAAACCCTAGGTGTAAGAGAGGGAATGGAAGACTTAGTTAATTTCCCAATAAAGCTTGAAGTGTGCCAAACTAGAATATTGATTAACATGATGAAGGGAAAATTGCAACCATGCTTAGAAAATTGTGTTACTAACAGATATGCCTAGATTGGGGCACCTAGATTGGGTTAGGGGTTTCTAGGTGCTGGAGACTTCTTCTTGGCACCCATGAATGTGCAATACCTCAGAAAATGATTTATTTTGTGTTGCAAGATGGTCGATACCATTCCATGTTTGTTTCCTACATGTCGCAGTATACTTGTAGGATTCACTTGTAATCTACAAAGAGAGAGATAACTTGCAAAACCCCAAAACACATCAAATCCTAAAAAGAAAAACATGTAAATGGGGATTTGGACTAACCTTGAAGGTCACTCAACAAAGTGAACTTACAAATGAGATTTTCACTACCTTTCAGATTCCATGTAGTTCTTGTGTGTGTGTGTGTGTGTGTGTGTGTGTGTGTGTGTGTGTGTGTGTGTGTGTGTGTGTGTGTGTGTGTGCAATAATCATGCCCTAGGTGGATCTTGTGCAAGAAGCACTTGATAGTGAAAAATAGATATATTTAGTAATGTAGATAGATGTGTGGATGATAAAATGAAATTCCCCTCCTATGCGTGTATACAGGAAATTTAGTCCCTTGTCCTTTGAAAGAAGCTATATGGATTCTTTGATTCTCTTGAAATGCATTTGGATGAAACCTTAAGTTATTGTAATAGATTCTTAGAGAATGGTCCTTTTATTGTGGTCATATAGCTTGATATTTATATGAATCCCTTGGTTGAATTTTGCAATTATAAACTGGAAGGCTGACCCACAAGAAATGTAGTCCCTTGTCCCTTAAATGAAGCTATATGGATGCTTTGATTCTCTTGAAATTACTTTGGATGTAACCTTAAGTTATTGTAATAGATTCTTAGAGATTGGTCCTTTATTTTGGTCTTATATCTTGATATTTATATGAATCCCTTAGTTGAATTTCACAATTAACAACTGGAAGGTTGACCCACAATAAAACAAGATGCCTAAATGATAAAATATGACCAAAAGGAGTGAGTAAAGTAAAGAGATGTTTGGGGTGCCCAGAAGGATGGGGGAGCCTGGGTGTTGGCATCCTGGCTGGGCTGTATGGTGTAGGAGGCCAAAAAGAAGACATGAAACACAGCCAAAAGGCCAAAGGTAGTTGTCACTTACTAGTTTCCTCACTTAGGAATCATATGGATAGTAGCATGTGACTAGGACCTAAAAATGTACAGAAAGTGTGTGATTTATTGTCTACAAGTATAAGAGAAGATAAGTATACATAGCACATGGGTGATCTTGGAGTGTAGATCAGTGATCTAACAAATATTAGAAGTGACCAATAAGTGCTTCAATTCTATAAATGTGACTGTAAATTGAGCTAGTATGGAACCATATGAATTTCCTTGAGTGTGATATGAATCTCTATGTAACTATGACACATGGTCATGACTTTTCCCTAAAACCCTTAGTAGTAGATATCAATGTAACCCTCTGTGTGATGTGACACACCTTTAGATACTAAACATATATGGGATACCCTAATAACAAAATAGTGTTTGGGTTGAAGCACACTTAGACCGCCTAAGTAGGTATTATTCCAAAGATTCCTCATACCATATGTAGTTCTTCACCTAACATTTGATATCTATGTTTATGCAACTAACTTGGCAATATGATTACATGGAATTGAGTAATAACGGTGTGGCATGTTTAATTTTCGCTTGGATCTAGTTTGAAGGTATATATAATGAGAAGTATGCCTCTTGAACATGCTTTCGATAGATTCAAACCTATGTATGGGTTGCTCTTAAGAGAGTTATATTAGTGTCAACTATCTATAAAATTGAATGAGACTTTGTTTTATAGACATCCTTATGTTTGATTTAGCATTAAGGAAAATTAATGGGATATGAATAAACCCATAAAAAGATATCAAATTAGAAAATTAATCATTTGGTGGCCCAGGAGATAAGACCATTTTTCTTTCGACCAAACCATGGGATGGTTTGGTCCCATTGACATAGCCTTGTATAGGGAGCTTGTGGGATTTTACTACTTTCTATGATTGAATTAAGAGATTATAATATTGTGGACTAATGTGATTTGATCTATGAATAAATGAGAACCGTGAGTAGATAAGAATGTCATTAAAATAAATAACCATATTCTAGCTAGGCTTGAAATGTGTGCACAAGTCATCCATTACATGCAAATCCAAAATTATTGTTACCAAACGTTAAATTTCCACATTTAGATGTTTGAAATGAATTCATTTTTCTTTTAATTTATCCATCGCTCAAAATTTTTATGTTTACCAATTGTTTAAAGATATCATAAATTTTAAATTGTTAGATAGATAATATACTTTGTGATTGAAAATTTCTAGCTACTATTTTTTAATCAAAAGTAGTTGGAATATAGAATAGGAGTGGAAAGTGATTATATGTACAAACATACAAATTCACATACTAATCACAATTAACAGTTGACTTGACATAACCAAATATTAATAAATAGCATGTGAATTTAATTTTTACAATTGGCTTAAATCTAAATATTATAAAGCAGTTTTCCAAGAAGGCACTAAGTGGTAATTTTTTTACGTGAAGGAAGAATTGAGTTAAGGAGATCATTTTTTGGGTTGAAATTTACATGGATAAAGGATTGAGAATATGTTGAAGTTATGATCAAGAATGATGGTCTATAATGAAACATAATTTTTTATTTTACTAGCAATCATATGCGAAATGTACAATGGAAACACCGAAGGGGGTCTTTTGAAGGAGTCAAATTTGAGGGAGAGAAAAAATAGAAAAGGAAGAGGGGTGACGATGAATGGACTAGAGGGTGAAGTAGTGATGGGGTGGAAAAAATGGAAAGGGGAAACAATCTAAAACTTTAACATCCAACAATGACACAAAAAATAAGTCAGAGTACAATAGCCAAGTATTTTTTGATTCTAGAGTTATTATGATGAAAAAAGAATTTGGTTTTATTTGAACATTAGGTGGTCATACCCAAATTATTTGGGCCTACAATTTTGGTCTTGGGAATGCACGTTCAACATAAATATGAATGAATGCGAAAATATATAAATCATTTTTATAAAAATGTTAGAATAATGTCAAGGCACGTTATCTTAGATTTGTAAAAAACTTGTAATCTTTGAAAATATAAAATTTTTATTGTGGTTTGAAATATTGGGAAAAAATAAAAAATACATACAAAATTATGTAGTTGTGTTTGATAGTGCATCGACATCTATCCTTGAATCTTCTACAATTCAACGATCTTCCAATTGGGAATACGAAGCACGAAAAGATTACTTCCCAGTTGAGCTACCCAACCTAACAAAGAATTTAATTTATCTTCTCTTTCCAATAGAAAAGAAAGATGGAAGTTGTACTGTGAACAATAAACTAATCCATAACAATGCACTCATTGGAGCACGAATCGAGCGACACAAAAAAGGAGGCCGTAGACCCATGGTTGTAATTGGTGGGTCCTAGTTACCAACACCATCAATAGGGAAGATTTCAACCATTTCACAAATAAGAAATCCCACATATTTTGTTTCTTTCATTATAAAATATTAAAAAGAGAAATAAACCTATACAAACATCGTTGACAATAGAGTTTCCCGAGAACAAACAATTTCCCTCCTTCAACTAGCCATAATCAAGAGATGGGAAATATTGCAATATTGAAAGTTCTCTAATTTGTTACCTACATAATTTCTAACCCAAAAATTAGTGAGCCAACAACAAATATCTCACAAATAATTAATTGAAATCGTGCAAGAGGACAACATATAGGATATCCCTTTAACACGGTTTGAAAAATTTAAAAGGAAATAGATTAAAAAAATAAAATTATTTAATAAAAATAAATCCTATGCAATTCAATATGTAAAAAATAAAGACTCTTTTTCAATATCATAAACTATCAATTCTCAGACCCACTTTAAAAAGAAATGTGGCATGGAAATCAATAAAACCAAACATTTTGATTAACCATAACTAGTGTGAGAGAAAAATGCAACGATGGTGATAGCAATGAAAGGAGACACCACTTGGGTGGAGAAGTTGTTTGGGGAGGCAAACCGGGCACCTCCTAAAATCTTTCCGTTGTGGAAGGAGATAGATCCATAGTTAGACATTCCAAATTTCATTGTTGATAAAGCCGAGAAGAGATATAAACATGCTCTCGTAGGAAGGTTTGTAGGTTTATGACCAAATATTGACTCTATGAGTGAGTGGAGTATAAGAAAATGGAGCTGCAAAGTGGAAGTTTGTGTGCTTGCTGCAGAGGGTTTTCTGATTTGTTTCCAGAATGAAGCGGATTTTTTGAGAGTGCCTTGGGAGGGACCTTGGTGTTTTGGAAATATTGTCTTTAGCTTCCAGCACTGGGTTCCTAGAGTGTATCAGGATCTTCCTCCCAGGGCTTCAATTGGATTTCTTGTAGAAACGATTCTTTCCGGGGATCTCTCCGTCAATGGGTATGTTGATTGCAGTTGATTCGAATACTAAGGCTTGGTCCTGGCTGATTTTTGCGAGGATCTGCATAAATGTCCCTGTGGGGTTCAAAGTTCCAATCAGAACTTTTCTTCACTCTCTTGCTAGAATATGTGAACAAGAGATTATAGTTGAAAATTCTTAGACTTTTTGTTGTCATTGCAGGAAAGTGATATTTGATGCAAAGGAATGTTGTGTTTTAAGTGAACCATCTCGGGAAATCACTTTTCCCTAGGGGATGATGATTTGTGCAGTATTTCAAAGAGTTGTGGTTCACACTCTCAGTCAGGCATGTCGTCCAAGTCTGTGGATTGTTTGGCAGATGAATCTGAGGGAGAGGTTGTGGAGGAATATGGGGCAGAGACTGATATTTCTAAAATGGCGGTGGGTGCCTCTCCCACTGCGATGCCTGTGGAGAACGTGGATGATTCAGTGAATTTGTTGCTGAGTGGGCAAAGCAACTGTCTATGGGTTCAAGGCACAAGGTTCATGTGGAAGGTGTGAGAAAAGGTGGGATGTTTTTGTGGGAAAAAGTTTGAAATGAAATTTCAAATTCTGTCTTGGATGACTGTGCGATAGTTAGTGGAGTTGGTATTGGTTGTTTGCCATTTGGTAGCTCGTCCTTTTCCTTGGATGGAAAACATGAAGTGTTCTTTATTTTGGGTGATGGGGGGCCCTCATCCCGCAAGAGCACCGAGGATACATTGATAAATAGTGCACATGTGGGGCTTGTTGACAAAGGGTGGACTATAGTCCAACACAAGAAACATAAAGTAAGTATGTTTGATCATGTTCTATGGAATCTGCCATTAATGCACATGTGGGGCTTGTTGACAAAGGGTGGACTATAGTCCAACACAAGAAACATAAAGTAAGTACGTTTGATCATGTTCAGTGGAACCACTTTATGGCGGATTCCACAGGTGTTGTTTAAGGCTTTTTCTCTTTCTTACATTTGGTTCAAGTCTCCTTGATCGGGATTTAGGATCAGATTTCCTTTGTTTCTAGTTTTTCTTCTCCGACCACTGGTAGAGGTCATTTTTGTCACTCCTCATTGTTTCATCTTTCTCTCCTCGGATTATCTCAAGATGTATTCTTTATTGTACGGCTTCTAGATGCCTTAACCCTACTTTTTACCTAATCTAAAAATAAAACCAAATGTTTTTCCAAAACCCTTCATATGTCCTGCTCCTAATGGTAACAACAAAGATGGATGCATAAGAAAAGTTTGAAAAAACCACATGTAAACTATCACATAAACTTTTTGAATGAAGAACAAAAAAAAGTAATAATTGACTATCAAACCATAATCAAACCCACTTCAGACAAAAGAAAACAACATGTCATTATATCAACATTTAATGTTATGGTCTATTTATCTTAAATGTTGGAGAATCCGCAAAATCAATGGAAATAAATCTTGGGATTGGGGATTTTTAATCCACTACAAACATTTTTGCAGATTGTAATTGTTGTTGTAACAATTGTGCAAGACCCTGCAACCATTGTAGCTCATTTTTCGCAAAAAAAAAATGGCTAAATGACAGGAGGATTAGGAGGATTGAAATTCCTTCTCATAAACAAAATTACAAAGCATAACACCCAAACCAAATTACTATCCTAGAGCCTACTTGAAAACCAGCTTGCTTCTTGATTGACATTGATACTGCCCAAAAGTCTACTTGTCAATTGACACTGAAATAGCTAATAGTGGCAAAAATTTGGTAGAGTAAGCATCCCCAAAGCTTACTTCTCAATTGATAATGTGGGATTCCAATAGGCTTAGGACTAGAGAGAGGGTTACAAGTGCTAACACACCAGCCCAAAAACAATTGCAAGTTTTTCTACTAAAGAAACTCCAAACTATGTTAACATATTAACTAGGGAATAGAAGTTTGACAAAGAAATAGTTTACTGCCACTACCATAGGTTTGAGCCATGCCCCCTTTGAGTTGACCTTGAGTAAAAAACAACAGCATATATATTATACATGGAATGCCATTGAATGTACCGATTTTCAACACTCACAAACACCAAAAAAATATTAAACAACCAATCAACACAAAACCACTTGACGTTTAAGCTCCCAGATATGAATCAATAAAGAAAATTGTACTCTAGAAACTAATTTTTCATTATCATTGAATAATGCCTCACAATGTTATCTCTAAAGATGTACCAACCCAAGAAAATAATTCTAACACATAAACCAGAGTACTTACGCATTACAACCTACTTGTTGAGTTAATAAGGGAACTTGGACTCTAAAGCCTACTGTTCCATTATGACTAAATATGGCCAAAATATGTTACCTTCCACAAAGCACCAACCAACACTACAAGTCAAACACAATACTTTAACATTACTACCAGCTAGATAAGCACCAACCTAAAAAAAGGAAACTAATGCATCAGGCAGAGTACTTTAAACATTACAACCTACTTTCCGAGTCAATAAGGGAATCAATACTCTTAATCTTACTTTTCCATTATCACTGAATATGACCAAACAATGTTACCCCTCATGAAGCACCAATCTAAGATAGGAAAACCAACAAAACACATTAAGAAAAGTACCTATTTTCTTCTTTTCTTGATTATGAAAGGGACTATAGTTTCATATGCAACAGGTGGCCTCAAAATAATTTTCCAAGTTTACAGCATTAAAAGTGGCGTCATGACAAATTTCCAAATTTTACAACAAACATAAGAAGGATCTTTATAATAATTGTTATCTATTCATGAAATCTTTATCACAAAAGTGGCCTCATGACAGATTTCCCAAATTTCCTACAAGAAAAACAATGGAATCATGACACATTTCTCAAATATACTACAGGAAAAACAATGGCCTCATGAAATTTTTTCCAAATCTACTATAGGACAAACATTAGCCTCATGAAAAATTTCCCAAATTTAATATAGGAAAAAACAGTGGTATCATGACATATTTTCAAAATTCAAAGAGTAATAAAACTAATCTTTATTACAATTATTAATTCTCCATGTACCATTTACTATAAACACCTGCCTGACATTAGGAACGTAGGGTTTTATAGAAGATTTGAGAACCCTTATGCAAAATATGTTGTAGACAAAATAAATCTATCCAAAAATGGGCAAAACCTTAGCCACCAGGCTTATTATATTGTTTTTCATATCAATACACGTCGCTTCAATCAAATAAGTACTGAGGGACACCCCCGTGACATCCTCATAATCTTCCCTTTGCACTATATTGTTGTAAGCATGATCATTACATCCCAAATGAGTCCTTAACTTCCTGATCAGCTCCATCTTAGCCCTGCCTTTATCCTTTGCCTTATTAGACAACAACAGTCTCAAACCCATAATGCGAAACAAATAATTCAACATCATCATGAACATATCATTCCCCTTATATTGATTCATTATTAAATTCTTTGTACTCACAATCACGACATAAGAATCTCCATGAACCCTGAGTAGATCCCTCACCTACCCCAAAGCAATAACCCTAGAGTTGCACCCCATTCCAGAAATATTGTATGTGCTAAAGTCTTCTTGTAGGTCGAAATGATTCACAATCCACGAAGACAACGACAGCGCTAGAGCAACGCAACAAACATTTATGATCATTATATCAGTATCGCATGATTAAATCTTGATATGTTCAAAAAGCCTGCGAAGAGTCACCGCAAAGGCCTCCTTCATTTCTAAAAGCCTTCACTCATGCTAAAGACCACTGGTTTCTAAAAGAATAAATTGGGGGTGTAGGTCTATTGTCCCAACCCGGATTTTATGTTCACGTTAACTTGGAAATGAAGTGATTCTAGTGCCGAATCACTCTTCCTTGTCACATACTCGGAAGTCTCTATGTTGAGTTTTCTTTCGTTTGGAGGCTTGTAGCATGTGTATGCTACTAGGTAACACTGATTCAACCTCCAACAAAAACATTAAATCACAAACATGGCCTACTACACTCTTTGTTGAAATATGAATTTAATGTAGACTCAGCCCACCGCACTTTCTTGAATCACCACTTCACACACCTCAAAAATTCATTTGTCACATGAATTTGCCAATTGAATGCATGCTACTAGGCATAAATATTTTGAGTCGTAAAATGCCAACATATTTTGACAAGATTTTATCCACCGTCGGATATCTGATTATTGTAAGACCCAATAGGTCTCATCTCTCTACTAAATGCCTTTAGCGTAATTATTCTTATTATTGGTCAAAAATATAAAAAATATTAATTTTGAGACAAAAAATTATGGATATGACGTTGAATTTTAGAGAATTAAATTTGAGAATAACAAATGCTACAAAGGGCGAGAAAAATTGATAAAAAGATGGATCTTGATTTCCTTGTATCCAATGAAAGGATAAGGTTCCTTTTCATATTATACATCCCATGGTCTTCCTCCCTCTTGCAATTCCCATATTATACATCCCATCTTCAAATATGGAGATTCTCTTAAACAAGAGAACTACTGTACCATCATGATTGGGCATACTTTGGCTAAGCCTTTTGCTACAATATATGATGATTATATCTCACAATGGGCATAAAAGAAACATATCAGGGCAAAAGCTCAAGCAGGTTTTAGGAGGAATCACTGAACTAATGATCATATATTCACTTTGGTTGCCATTATAGAGGAATCAAAGGCTAAAAAACAGAAGGTATATTGTTGTTTTGTGGACTTTGGTAAGGTATTGCTGAACAAAGTTTGATATAGTACCAAGACATATTTTGATCCAAAACCAAGGGGTTTCAGACTTAAGGAACAGATTAACAAATGTGCCAAATGAATTGCAAAACAACTATCTCTGAAAAAGAGATGTAAATTACTCAAAGATTTCAAAATACATCAATTATCTCTGCCAAGAGATGTCTATCTCTTCTTCCGGTTACATATGTATTTATAATAATTTTATAAATACGAAAGGACACCTAGAAAGATGTGGAAGGTCACCAGTCTCGAGGGAGACGAGGTGTTTCATCTTCCAAGACTTACATGTGCACTAATTTTGCGAAACATACTATTTTTAGAATTTACTATTTTTAGACAGCAGTACAAAAATCACAATTTGGGCCCCTTAAACGTGGATTTCGGGGGTCAAACATTGCTGAACAAAGTTCTGCACCTTCTCATCACATTCTACGCATTCCAAGCTTTCCGTTGCCTTTTGAACGGAGTCAATCGGAGCTACGGTGCAAAAGTTATGGTCTCTGGAAGTTGCGCCACTAGAATTGCTGCCTGGATCATATTTTCATTCAGAGGCTAAAATATTTGGATCTTCCTGAAATGGTAATTTCTCTTGTCATGACTTTATATGAGAGTTTTGGGCATATTCATACCAAATTGGACAATACTAATGACATTCATAGTGACATAGGTGTGAAACAAGATTGTCAACAATTGCCTACACTTTTTGGGCTCTATATTGATGAATTAGAGGATCTTATCTCCACAGACATAGGTACCATGAATGGTTGTAGCCTCTTTGGGATCTACATTGATATTTTATTGTTTGCAGATGACATTATTTTGCTTTTTCACACAATTACAGGTCTTCAAAATCAACTCGATGCACTGAGTGATTTTTGTGATAAGAAAGGCTTGGAAGTAAATCTTCCAAAGACAAAACTCATGGCATTTAATACAACCAAGAAAGTAGCATCTACAATGAATTTGTTGTGCAAAGGAAAAAAAGTTGAGGTGGTGTACTCTTACACCTACTTGGGTGTGGTTTTGTCTGGTCCACCTTTTCGCTTTGTTCCAGCAAGAGAAGCAAGACTGAGCAAAGGGTATGAAACATTGACGGTCTTGGAAAGACAATGTGTTTAGCTCAAATTTCAAGATATTCAGATGAAGATTCAAATTTTTCATATATTGGTTACACCAACACTTTTATACGGATGTGATGTCTGGGGTCCATATTTGAATCAAAATGATTTCAATCGTATAGAAAGAGTTTTCGTTTCCATGTTATCAAATAATATTTGAGCCAAAAGAACAGTTCCTCCCTTAATTATTCTTGCTGAGTTTGAGGTATGTCCTCTCTTTATCTCTTTGATTTTCAATGTTATCACTATGTTGCATAGGCTTCGATGCACGACAGATTCATTTTCTGGCCATAATAGGTATCCATATTTGGCACTTCAATCTTCTGTACAACTTGCCAAAAAGGGTTGCAAATCTTGTTGGTATGCAAGAATTACTACTCTCCTTCAAAAGCTAAATATTGATATTGATAGGCTGTCGCCTCTTGGGTTTTCTATTAATGCTCCTTAACTCACTAAAAAGGAAGTTAACATGGGTATTTGTGAGGAGCTCACTAAGTCTTATTTGAAAGTTACATGGTTTTCTCCAAAAGAGCCTTTGAAACCAAAAATTCTCCACTATTTTCAATTTTATTCCTGCTTCCATGAAGATCAAAACAAAATTCCATAATACATGAAGATGTTTTTGCCTTCATGCCTAAGGATCCCTTTAGCTCAATTTCGTATTTTCTCTCACCCTCTTCAAATAGAATCTGATCCTAGCCTTCCACAACATATGTGGATTTGTCAATGGTGTTTTCTAAACCCTGAAAGTGAAGAGCATTTTATATTCAGGTGTCCCGTCTATTATGAAATCTGTGGAAGATATCATTGTCTTTTTAGATATTCCAATGGATCTTTAAGGAGTCTCATTCGATATGAAGATCAGAAATGCTTAGCTTTATTTATTCGTGAAATACTTCAAATTCGGGAAAGAACACTCAAATTGTAGTCCTCAAATACAAACGAGTACAAAAAAATCTGTTCTTACTTTCACATTAATGATTTCAGGAATCTTAAGAGATCTCATATGCAGACAACCTGGTCCAGATGTGTTAGACAACGCACTTTCTTTTGGTTTCATGATCTGCAACCTTCTAGTGATTGATTTGTTGTTTCCTTTCTTTTTTTTTGGTTTCTGGAGGTGTTTTGTCACTCCCTTTATGATTTGGTTCTTGGTTTGTATTTTTTTGTCCCATAGACCATTCTTGGCCTTATGTGAACATTAATATCTAAATTAAATTAAATATTCATAACCCAGGTAGCACATATGAGCAGTATTTATGAAAGATGTAGATCGCAATCTTGTAATTAAAACTTCCGGGAAACTCAAAAGCGGCTAAGAATTTTTTACTCGTGATGCTTCTCGTCCGAAAGTCGAGACCAAAAATCAATCTAGCAGCTTTTGTGGAATTTTTTAGTAAAATATAAAATAGAAAAAGAAAATGATAGAGTCTGCGGTCCTTAGGATGCCCGAAATTCCAACGAAAACTCCAACATACATTGTTAAATAAATCCAGGAAAGAGCCTCCAAGGCGATGAACTGGCAAATATCGGACTTACAAACAGGAGCCCACTGTACTCGATGCTAATTCTGGGATCGAATTGATGGTGGGAGTGGCTAACGCAAAGTTCTTAATATAATTTGAGCTTGTATTCAAAGTTTCCCCTTGTCAATAATGCACTACTACAAGAGGGGGTCATTTGAGACAAAACATAGAGACAAAAATATAAATAGTTCAGCCCCTGTTTGAAAGACGGAGATCTGTCTCTAAAATATAATTTCGTCTCAAAAATTTCCCTCCTTTTTTCTTTTTAGTACATCGTCGGAGGGTATTATTGACATAAAAATGTTTTTTCCGCCATTTTGTTTGCTGCTACTTTTGAGAGGGAATTTTTGTATGCAGTGCCATGACAGTAAAATGCTTTAGAGGATTTATGATATTCAGAAGATGAAGAAATGTGTGATGGGTGTGCGGGGCCACTCCCAGGCGGCGAGTTATGTGTTGTCTTTTTGAGGAGGGAAGAATTTTTCCCGCTGCAATTTAAAACAATGTGAAGGTGTGGGATGTTTTTGATGAGCCCCGGTTCATGAGGAAATGGTTGGGGCAGCAACATCTCCCCGTTTGGAGGTTTTTTTGGGTTTGTCGGTGTCGGATGGGTGCGAGGCAGGGCACCATCTCATCATCTAGGGGTCAGAGTGCAAAATTTCCTTGACAGACGAGGTGGGCGCATTAGCTGGAGTTGTTTGCTGGAGACTAGGGCAACGACCTTCTCTCTGTTGTGGCTGTAAACTTAGACTATACTAGTCGAGCCATGGTCGAATCCCGTTGTCCGAACTCAGGAAATGCTTCTATCAAGCCAACTTGGTAATCAATTTTTTTGAGGGCAACTATTACTGAAATTACCAGATCTAATGAGCGTTTTGTGTTTGATTGGGCTATGAAGGTTTTGTGTGTGATTGGGAAACTATTATTGAAATTACCGTGTGTTCGAATGAGAGACAGTTGTGCGTGGTGTAGATTCATCCATCGTTGGAGATAATGGTTTATTTTCGGTATTATTATTTAATGTTTTGTGTGTAGACTATTTTTACAGCATTGTAGATTGAGGGTCGCGAACACAGTTAGATCTAGCAGCAGTATGGAGCTTTTCTCATCCGTGGATTGAATCGACGGGATATGTGCACAAGTTTTGTACAAAGAGTTTCACTCCTCCCAAATAAGAGAGTTTTTGTTCATTGTGCAGAAGGTTTGGGTATTCATTGCATCCCAATACAAGCGTTTGGGGTTCACTTTGGATAGGGATTAGGGAGTTTTCCTGGTTGTGGGCTTTATTGGTGATGGGAGTAGCATACGATACCTGGATTACCTTTGGATGCTTCCACCTGGTGAGTAGCGGGTTCAATAATTTTGTATTGCAAGAACAATTATGTATTCTCATTATGGTTTTTTTGTGGGTTTATTTTTCTCAAATGCCTCTATGTCTGCCATGCCAATCTATGCATGTAGCTAATGTTGTTTTTATTGGCGGTGAAAAGTATGCAGTTTATTTCTTATCATTACCACCGTTGAGGGTTAGAAGATAGGAGGTGGAAATAAGGCATACCACTCCATTCAAAGTGCGGCTTTCTGCACAACATTTTTGTCTTCAATTCTACAGACAAAGGCCTCCATTCACTTTCAGATGGCCATGTACAGAAACATTTTGTTTATTGCGCTGCAGGTTATTGGTAGGTGTTTGTTTGAGGTGTCTGTGTGTAAAGGCAGCTAAATCCTTTTGTTCTCTTCTCTTCAACCCTAGAAATATTCCCTTTCGATTGATTTATGAACCCGGACAACTCGTTATTTTGTTTAGGAACAAGGTTTTCACTTGAAAGACTGTTATTTGTTATTAGCATGCACATATTTATCCTACGTTTTTGTTTTTGTTATTTAATGAACTTCCATGTTGTTCTCACAGGTTCGTTCTACATTTTGGTAAGACACACTATGGGAGAAAGTTACATATATGTTTTTCTTTCTATTATCTTAAGGGACTCTGACCACCTAGCTCGTCTATACACTGATAAGAGAATAAAGAGTTTTGATTTGGAAGCCAAACAGGGAGGGACCAACTCTTTCACATTAAATAACTAGCAATTGCATGTGCACTATGCAATGTGAACACCGAACGATATATGTTATTTGATTTAGAAGGTTAGTAATTATTTTTATATTTGATTTAAAATTGTTCTTAGCTCTGCCAAACATATTAGCTGATTTAGTGTGGGTGTAACAGACAAAGGAGCTCCAAGCAAACTTCGTTCATCTGACTGTATTGTACAAGTAAGTACTTAACCTGAAGTAACTAGGCTTATGACTCATCTTGTTTTGGATGCCTTTTTGCCCTCATCCTCTTTACGGGTCTTGGTATGCTTACATCTTGATCAAATTTTGCAATGAGTGGTCATGCAAAGCAAAATGAATACGGCTATAATATGCATGGTATTATCCAAGATACAATCATTTTTTCTCTTCTTACTGTCATTTGCTAGTCTGCGTTGTATGGCTTGTTGCCAAATGTGATTGTTTTCATGGTCACATCCTTGTCTGTTGAGATTTATATTTAAATGGTAATACTTAGCAATTCCTAGATTTATTACTTATTTTTTCATATCACAGCTTCCAGGTATTACAAACGGTTGTACCAGGATTTCTTCTTGTTAGGGGAAAATAATCAAGATGCAGTAACTGGTACTGAGTCTGTTTCAATTTATCTTAGATTTGGTTGGATGTTGTTCTTGGCACTCAGAATCCATGTTTTTAGCCGGTTCAAAGACCTGGTTACTTGCACAAATGGTTTAGTGTCAATTCTGGTAAGTTGCAGAAGACAACACATATTTTTTTGGTGCAATTGAGTTTGTGCAAAAGTATGCTCAAATTCATTAGTTAGATATTTGACATGGCTTATTGCCCTTTGGTTTTTTTAATTGGAAGGAATGTCTATATGGCAGGCTATTCCGATTTTGCATGTTCCCATCCGATGCAGAAGCTTTTCCCTGAATGATTCTACACTCTTTGGTAATGTCTTCTGGATGTTGCTTGGAAAATTGGTTTTGCCTGCTGTTTGTTATTTTGGATTATTTTTCTTATTTCTCTTTAGCATGATTTAGACTAACATATCTGTTCTTTCAGTTAGGAAAGGTACTAAGGGAGTTGATCTTATATCATCGCTGTGCAATATCTATCAAACATCAGAAGATGATTTGCTAAAGATGATTGAAAAGGCTAATACCCTGATAGTTGGTATTCTCAAGAAAACTCCATGTCCTGCTTCAGAATTCCAAACTGAAGAGCTAAAGAATATTGATACAGGTTGTGATTTACACCTTCCGTTACTTTTCATTATCCCATGGAATGACTTTGAAATGATGAACTGTATCGTATTCCTTTGAATCTTATAGATGGCTTTACGTATTTTCAAGATCTTGTGGAGGAGATCTCCATAATATCAAGCATTCGAATTCTAGAAAGGGATTATGAAGATGCGATCCATGATAGAGGGGAGCTCGATGAGCCAATGTTTGTAAATGAAGAAGACAACTTGTTTGGTTCAGGAAGTGTTTCAGAGGGTGCTGCTAATATATCTGGAGTAAAGGTATGAAATATCCAACCTTGAATATGTGTACATTATAAGGAAAACCTCCAGTGTTTCTCAATGTAGGCATCCTTTTTATTTTTTGGTCAATTATGTATGCTACTTGTAGTAGAACGCATGCCTAGTTAATTTGTTGAATGTTGCAATGTTGGTTGGTCTTTACATGATTTAAAAGCAATTGAACATAGATTATTGTAAATTTATGTAGCCTGTGTTTGCATATTTTGTTTATTCTTTGAAGTCATCACTTGATTTCTGTTTTCCTTTTTTCATAGTTTTCATTGCAGACATCCAAACCAATATTTTTGTTTCCCTGTGAATGTTACCTTTCCAGGATAAATCATAAGAACTTACTGTTTGTGTTGTCTTTAATATGGTGATAACATTTTGGCTTTTGCGTGTTTAGTACTGAATATCTGATGTTTATTAGGTATAAGTTTTATTTGATATTTTGTTTATCTTTTATACGCATGCATATTATGATCTTGTTTCGTACATTTTCCACCATTTTTTTATGTCGACAGTTTTGCCAACATCCCATGATTTATTGAGCATATTGTGTAAATATGGTCTGTACTTGCGACCTTGCGGGGAATTATATCACATGTTTACTGAATGCTTTTAATGGCACTCTGTTAGTGGGTTGTGTATGGCAAGCTGTCGCGTGGGGGTGATACTAATCTTATGTATACATTTGATCTATGCAGAGAAAGTATGATGCTATGTCTTCACCTACCAAAAAAAATAACAAGTCCATTATCTCCACCAGGCTCTCCTTTGACATCACCAGTAAAAGAAAGCTCCACACCCTCCAAAATTAAGATGCCCCCACCTGCTACACCTGTAAGCACAACAATAACAACTGCAAAATGGCTATGAACTGTCATAGCTCCTCTTCCGGCAAAAACCTCTTCCGAGCTTGAGCACTTTCTTTCATCATGTGACCGGGATATAACAGCAGATGTGATCTATAGGACACAAATAATACTTGAAGCAATTTTCCCTAGTAGCGCACCTGTGTACAGATGTGTTGTTGGAAGCCTTCAGAGTGCTGGCTTGATGGATAGCATATGGCCAGAGCAGCGTAGATTGGAAGCATTAAAACTCTATTATAGGGTTTTGGCTGCCATGTGCAGAGCAGAGTCACAAAGATTGCGTAACAGTAACTTGACATCTCTGTTGATTAATGAGAGATTTCATAGGTGCATGCTTGCTTGCTCTGCAGAACTTGTTTTGGAAACACACAAGACAGTAACAATGATGTTTCCTGCAGTTCTTGAAAGAGCAGGGATTACTGCATTCGATCTGGGAAAGGTGATAGAGAGTTTTGTAAGGCATGAGGAAACTCTTCCAAGAGAGGTAAAGTGACATCTGAACTCTTTAGAGAAAAGATTACTTGAAAGCATGGCATGGGAGAAAGGCTCCTCAATTTATAATTCCTTGGTCGTAGCAAAGCCCGGCCTTTTGGCATTAATAAATCAGCTAGGCCTCTTGGCAGAACCAATGCCATCTCTGGATACCATTGCAATGCATCATAATCTCACTTCTGGAAGTCTTCAGCTTTCTTCCATTCCACATAAGATTGAGGCTACATCAGGTAATTTTATCATCTGTTTACTTTTGGATGTAGTACAAGTCTTTTGGTTAGCTGAGTCTATTAGAAAGAAATTTTATCCCCATGCTTTTCATCAAGTATAAATCATAAAACTTTTCATCTTTTTTTACTTGGAAAAATATTGAATTTCATAATGAATTGGATGCACGCCTGAGATTTTAGATTTTGTTTGTTTTCTTTTGATAAAAAACTATCTTGCTCATCCAAAATTCAGTTCCAAAAATTTCTGAGCTAAATAGAAAGAAACCGTATTCCTATGCTTTATATTAAGGCATGTGTAAATTGTAAAACTTGTAAACTTTTCTCGAAAAAATATTGATTTTCAAGTTTGAATTGAATGTACACCTGAGATTTGCAGTTTGGTTGTTTCCTCTTGATCAAAAACTTCCTTGAGTGTATTGAAAATTCAATTCCTCTGTCTTCTATCCTCCACAGTATCTGGTTGAGAATACAAAAGAATCCACTTTTAGATGGGGCAAGTATTGTAAAATGAGGAATACTCTGCCAGATTTCATTTTGAAATGGAGACAATGTCTCACGCATCATCGATGGACAATGATTGAATTTACTCCAAATTGTAGAACTTCTCAGTTGTGAATGTTTGGGAATAGTTCATATTCAATATTAATATATATTCTATGGCTATTAGGGTTAGAATAACATACCAATTATGCAATTCTTGATTTATAGTAATATTTGTAAACAAATATTACAACATGTAAAGTCTAAAAAAATGTTGGTAATGTAACCATGTGTACACAAACAAATCTTAGAGAGAAAGTGGTAAGATTACAAGTAATTTTTCTACCTAACTGTAGTTCCTAGTTGTTGTTGTTCCAGTTATTTGAAATCTGTCAATTAGTTTAATTCTGCTTCTGGGCATTCTGCTATCTTTATAGTTATTTACTTGCCTCTGCTATCTTTACTGTTATTTACATGGTATCTGCTTTTCTTTGGGATTAAATTTTGAAGCATTGGAGTAGAGATTGATAATTAAAGTTTATTATATATGTTTACAATACGACCATCTCCAGTGGAAATGCTAGTCTTTTTATCTTCTGTATAGTGATTTTCCAGTGAGAAGAAAACTTTGCTCTATTTCTAATAGTGTTGAATGAATCAAATGGATAAAGAGGTCTTTATTTTCAATTGACATGAAGCAATTTGTTAAGAGCAAGTTTAACATATGAGAGTAGTATACTTGGGAATTCATGGTAGGCTTGTGACTTGATCCATTATTTATTCTAAAGTAGCAAAGAACTTTTGAGAAAGCATATCTTAGATTCAACATGAATGGATTTATAGAGACCTTTTAATGGAAGTCTCAGAGTAGGTTCAAATTATGGCAGACAAGTTTGACCAAACCCATTGCAATTTTCTTACAGTTATGTAGATATTTTTTATTTCCCTTTTCTCACCAATCAATCCAAATGAGTAGATGATGCTCTAGACATCAATCTTGAATAGGACATTAGAGTGATGCTCAAGTAGACACTTTTCTATTGACTGAGTTGTGTGTCGATTTTGTATGAGTTGAATTGTTATCTAAATCAAAGCAATACTTTCTTGTTAAACAGTCAATGCCATTCATAAGAAGGTTTCAAACATGACATTTACGAGGTCAATTTTCAAGTTTATTCACCCTAGCTAAAATTGAGGAAAACCGGATTGATGTTTTCTCTCTCTTCCTCTCACTGAATATTCTCCATGTTGGTTCTGGATATTTTCCATTGAAGGTAATGCAATTTCACATTCATAAATAGATGAGAGTTGTGCCTCATTTAGATCACCTTGATTTATTGTGTTATAATATTAATTTGGTAAATTGTGTGTACTCTTTTCTCTTTATCTCTGAATATTCTTCGTGTCAGTTATGATGTTAATTTATTAAATATGCTTGAAATTTGTTGATATATTTTTTGGATTGTTTATATTTTTATACTCTAGTACTCCTTGTGTGTGTGTTGTTGTGGTATGTTTATGTCCTGATGTTTTCCTTTGCATTTTATTAATCTGGTGCAAATAATCCATGCTTAATCACCATGAGCAACGTTAAGGAAATACAAAATTTATTTCCTAGATTGATTGGTCACATCAGTAGCTATGCAGTATTCTTTTAACATTTTAATTGCTTACTTTGTTAAATTCTACTTTCCTGGGCTAAGTTGCATGCAAAATATTGTGCATTGTGATTAGTGTTGAGAATTACATTGTTTACAAACATAAAGTACTGAAATTCTCTCCTCACATTTGGCAGTTGAGAAGACATTTCTTAATCTCGACTGTAAAGCTTCATGTGTAATTTCTGAAATTTGTGATATTGACAATTTTTGAAAGAAAATAGTACACCAGTCTTATTTTCAGAAGTGGAATTTGGATTAACAAATATTATGTTGTAGATAACAACACTGCTGCTCCAACTTCACCACAAAGGCATGCTGCTCCTGCTGTAGTTTCAAGTGAGACAACAGTTGGAGTTTCGGGTTCAAATAATAGCTTTGTCTCACCAATGAAGGACCATCACTAAACAACAATGAAAAGAGTTGCATACCATCTAGGGTTTGTTATGTCTATATAATAAGCGAGTTCAACAGGAATCTGATGCCATTTTGTGCACTTATCACATTGAACCCATGCACTCGGGGGCTTTTCAAGCTCAGTGCTAAGACGGTGTGGTTTTTCTTAGTTCAGGTTCTTCTACAGAAATAGTCGTTGTTAGAGCCCTCGTTCTAGTTTTATTTGATGCTTCCTTTCCAGAATGGCCCCTCCGCGATACCTCAACCTCTGATGTTCTCGATGATGTTAAACGGTCTTTGTTGACAGGATTAGCCAACATCTAGTGCCATATTTTTTTAATTGAAAACAAAATTTATAGCAAAAACTAAAAGAAACAGCCTACCTTTTACAATTTCTCTCTCAACCTTTCCCTTTGCAATATTTTCTTGAACCTTCGCTCCAGAATGTCCTTTACTCTGAGAAGTAGTAGGCAAAACACTCTTCGCCTTCTTTTTCTTACCGAAATCCAAAGCCTCCGCAGCGAATTCTTGAACCTGCTCTGTAATTTTCTGTTCCAACGGTATGGCCTAAATATGCTAGCTCCTGTTTAGAGTCGAGATTGTATTGTCCAAATGAAAATATATGTTGCACTTATACTCATGCCCCATGCTTTGAGTTAAGTATGAACAGTGATATTGGATTTGAAAACTGGCCCATTGTGGTACCTTATTTTGGATGTGAAAACTCACACTTATAGCAAGGGACCCCTATTGTTTATTTTCTAAATAGGTATATATGTTGCACTTACACTCATGCCCCATGCTCTGAGTTTAGTTTTTAATTTTATGTTTCCAATCTCTATGAAAATTTATATATGTGAGTTCTTTGATTGTTTCTAATTTTCTTCATGTTGGTACAGAAAAGGATGCCTTGTAATGACCTGTGCCATTTTTCTGGAAAAACTTTCTGCTACTGGCCCTTGGTGGGTAAGTGATCAAACTTGAAACACTGCTATTTGATTACTATTTCTTATAAAATGCATGATCCTTGTTTCCAAAGCTTCTTACTTGACATGCAAGGTTGTCTTAAACTTCTTTAGGATCCTGAGCTACCAGTAAGGTTTAGCAATACAAATAATTTTTATTTCCATTAAGGATGTTAGCTAATTAATACATTTTAGTTAACGAACAGTTTCATAACTGTTTCTTTCACTCGTTTCCTCCCTCACAGCCTATTTAAAGGCGTCACTTTGTATCATTTTAATATAGCAATACATACAATCTTCTGTGTGCGCCTATCATTGGTATCAGAGCAAGGTTGCCTGTCCCGCGTGAAGGAGGAGGTTTCCTATCCCGCGTGAAGGAGGAGTGTGCCTGTCTTGCGTGAAGAACGTTTGAGTGCCTGTCCCGCCGTGGAGAGTCCTTTGCTGGTGCGAACAGTGCGTGGAGGAGACTAGTGCGTGAAGGGAGCAAAGTTTGAGTGCCTGTCCCGCCGTGGAGAGTCCTTTGCTGGTGTGAACATGTGCGTGCGTGGAGACTGAGACCGCCGTTTCTTTGCTGTGCATGCATGGAGACTAAGACTGTCCCTCTTTGATGTGCGTGCGTGAAGGAGGAGAGGAGACTGGAAGACTGTCCCATTTTTGCTGTGCGTGGAGAGTGCTTGTCCTTGTTCTTCTGCCTGTGCGTGGAGTTCTTTACTAAGTGGAAGACAAGGAGAAAAATGAAAAATTGTGCTTGGTAGGAGCCCTCAAGGAGCCCTCAGTGACTGTTTTGTTCTTCTTTGCTCCATTAAAACTGTGCAAGTGAAGAAAGCCTACAAATTTCGAAACAGTGTGTGCGCGTATGTCGCAAATTTCCGATGCACAAAGCACCGCAAGCAATGCACCAAATATTTGGGCATTGAATGACAATGAAGACACCATTGGGTTGTTCTTTTCCTTGGTCAACAAGCTACACAACACTGGTAACATTCTCTTTGACGAGATTGTGCGCCGAGGACTGTTGGAATACTTTTGGTTCGACGTTCGATGTCAAGCACGGCGGATTCGTGCAGAACTTGAGAGTGGTTATGATGTAGATGACGAATACGAAATAGAACACCCACAGGAGCGTCGGCGTCTCACTGCACGAGCCTATAGATCCCATCTTTGGGATAGATTCCTTCAGTAAACATTGTAGCCATTTTTGAAAGATAAATAAATAAATAAGATACATTTTTGAGTTTTTGAAAATGTCTGCTCCAAAAATATTGCTATCCAATGCCCAACTCTTGAAAGGGCTAAATTTCACCGCATGGAAAACCAAAATGCGGACGATTCTTCAATTTGAATATCTTTGGGGGATTGTCTCTGGAAAATACGCCCCTCCCACAGACAATGATCTGTTGGAAAAATATGAAAAGGCTGATGTGAAAGCGCTAATGCTCATCACCCTGAGTCTTTCTGATGAGGTGTAGCCATACATTCGGGAAGCAACTGCTTCTTCTCAGGCATGGAGCGCATTGTGTACCATCTACGAAGCTAAGAATCTGACGACAAAGTTGTAACTTCAGAAAAAATCTTCATACGATGAGTATGCATGATGGCGAATCAGTAGAAGCCTTCTTGTAGCATGTAGTTGAGTTACGTGCAGAACTCTCTGCACTCGGCGAACCAGTGGACGACAAGTTGCTAGTCCTACTCACCCTGCAAGCTCTTCCTTCACAGTTTCAGACACTGATCACCACGTTGACAATCACTCAACAGGAGGTGAGTTTTGCAACCCTGGTGAATTATCTCCAGCAGGAAGAAGCCATGCAAAATGTACAAGAAGCCTTCGAAGACAAGGCTCTCATCACGAGGCAAAAACATAAGCCTCGGAAAGGGCAATCTGCCCCCCAAAATCAGAAGCAGCATGCTCAGCAGCCATCTTCACAGCGGCCACCACAGCGGCCACCCCAGAAGCAGCATAATCACAAGGTGGATCGGTGGTGCCACATTTGCTCCACGGATACGCACACGACTGCGAACTGTTATTACAACGGTCGCAAGTATGGAAATTCTGGCAAAGAGAGCACTTTTGGCCGAGGATATTCCAAGAAATCCCGATGGCATGCTAGTAATCAGAGGTAGAAGGGCCACATTTCTGCTCAGTAGGATGCCACCTCCGATGAAGAGGTACCAGATACGACTCATTCTGACATTGTTCTAGTCTCATAGACTTCGTAGCCGTCAGAAGATGTCTGGTTGATTGATTCAGGCACCAGCAAACACATGACTGGCAACAAGAAGTTGTTCCATACTTGAAAAAATAGTACATCCAAGAATGAGAGTAATCTTTCTTTGCCTTTCAATAGGATTATTGAAAAAATAGATTGAGATGTTGTCAAAATTAACTTTCTATCCCGAGGCTTCCTTATAAAATCTAAGGATAGTTTTGATAACCTTCGCTTCAATTATTGAGGCCATCAGAAGCAGAAGAGTGTCATCAGCAAACTTTTGGTGAGAGGAAACATGATTACAAGAAGTAGGTTGAAATCCCTTTATCATACCAATATGGATAGCTTTTGAAATAGATCGGCTTAAACTATCAGCCATTATAATGAACAACAAAGGTGAGATGGGGTCCCCTTGTCGAATTCCTCTATTCCTGGAAAAAAAAACCAACCGGTTCACCATTGACAACCACTGAGAATCTAAATGAAGATATGCAAGAATGTATAATTTTCCTAAATTTATTTTAAAATCCAAACTTGGATAAAACCTCATCCATGAATTTCCAGGAGACTCTGTCAAAATCCTTATGCATGTCTAACTTGATAGCCATCCCAACTTTGTTACTTTTATCCATTGAATGAATTGTTTCATGGACCATAATAACTCCATCATGAATAATTCTATCTTGTATGAATCCGCTCTGTTGTTGGGAAATAATTTCCATTAGAATAGGTTGCAGCCTAGTGGTTAAAATCTTTGCGAAGATCTAATAGATTACATTAACCAAACTGATTGGCCTAAAATCTTTGAAATCATTTACATCTAGCTTCTTAGGAGCAAGCAAAATATGTGTATTGTTTAACTCTTTTATGAGATTTCCAGTTCTATAGAACTCATTAACAGCTTTCAATAGATCTTCAGAGTAGATTTCCCAACATCTTTGGAAGAAGTTTGCATAAAAACCATCAACGCCTGGAGCCTTATCCCCTTCCAGAGCAAAAATTTTTTTTTTTCAATTCCTCGATGGTGATTGTTTTGGAAAGACTCTTAAACCTCTCGGCAGGTAGTAAATTATTAGGAATGGAGTCTAAGAGAAAGGAGGTCTCTTGCTTGTTGTAGGAATTACTCTCTATGAGTAGATTCTTGTAGAAATTGAGGGATTCATCTTTGATGTCTTTAGAATCTGTAGTAATGTTCCCATTACCCTTTGATACTTTAGTAATTCTGTTACAAGCCCTAAGTTTGAGGGTTGTCATATGAAAATATTTTTTATTTCTGTCTCCTGCTTTTAACCAAAGGGCTCTAGACTTTATTCTCCAAAAGGATTCCTCACATCTGTTTATATTATGCAGGGCAGAGAGAAGTTTTTTTTCCTGTTGATGATCCTTGAGGGTCATACCTTTCAATGAAACTTTAAGCTCAAACTCTTCCAGTTGTTGTTTAAGATCTTTCTTTTTTTCAAAAATATTCCAAAAAACCTCTTTATTCCAGAGTCTAACCTTTTGTTTCATATTTTTTAGCTTCTGAAGAAACTTGAATTAAGCAGTTCCAGTCCCTTCCCAAGACCACCACTCTTTAATTCTGTCCAGAATGTCCTCATGTTCAAGCCACATCTTTTCAAATTTAAAATTACAGTGGAAAGGTTTTGACCAATTGAAGAAATTAAGGGCAATAGGATTGTGGTCTGAACCCGTTCTGGGAAGGGAGGAGAGATGAAAATTCTGATCTAAGATCTAGTTAGCAGAAATGAGAGCTCTATCCAATCTAACCTGAATTAGATTTTTCCCAATTCTTCTGTTAGACTAGGTGTATTGATTACCATGAAGTTCAATGTCCATAAGATTAAGAGTCAATATGAAGCCAACAAAATCTTCCATTTTGATAGAGAAAAAAGAGTTCCCTCCAAAATTTTCCCCCAGATTTAAAGGAGTGTTAAAGTCCCCCATTATCAACCAGTTCATATCCTCAAAGTTATTCCAAAACAAGACTAACTCTTTCCACAAATTTCTTCTACCATCAATAGTATTAGGGGCATAAATATTGGAAAGAATCCAACTAGAATTATTCTCAAGGGTTTTAAAAATTATAGCTAAATGATTCTGGGAGGATGAAAGCACATTACCATGAATGGATTTAGTGTCCCAGAAGACCGCTAAGCCTCCGGAAGATCCTTGAGAATCAACAGCAGCAAAGGTAGCATTCTCCTTGAAAAATCTTTTGCAATCTTCAACAACGTTGTTTTTCATTTTCATTTCCTGAATTAGAAGGATGCTGGGCCTGCTTGATCTTTTGATTTCCTTAAGAATTCTTTGTTTAGGTCCCCAATTGAGTCCTCTAACATTCCAAGAAATAGCCTTCATTAAAAAAAATTTGGGGGATATAGTTGCTGGATGGTTCAAAAGCCTTTGAGTACCATCTGCAATTTCTTTCTCAGTCTCTTTTTCTCTTACTTCTCTCTTGGAGAGTCTACCTTTTCTATAGGTGACTCCAATATTTGTAGTTCTCCTGGTAGTAGCCCTTGTGATTCTTGAGGTGGAAGCTTCCCAGCTTCCTATCTGTTTCTTTTTATCACTATAGAGTGATTCCAGAATTTCTTCAAATCCTTTTAGTCTTCGTTTCTTACTTCTCACTGTGATGAATTCATCTTTATCACGTTCCAACAAAATTTTCTTTAGAGTAGGATTAATTTCCCCTTCCTTTTTTCCTTTATCAAAATCAAGGTGTTGAGCTATTTTAGGAGTGAGCTCCTCCATATCTGCAAACTCTTTATCTTGGTTTAGATCTCTTGCTATGGATTCCAGAATATCTTCGGCTTTTCCTTATCTCATCTTCTGCAGCTCCAGAGAGCTATTCTTACTTATCAGTTCTTGATGAGGAAAACGAGTAATTTTTTCCATCTCTTCTTCCTTAGAAGTGGTTAGATGAATGTATACTTTTTCATTTTCTTCATCCACTTCCATGTTCAGCTTTATCGGATTTAATTTCTCAAGTATCATTGTTTTATCTACTTCCATTTCCCTCTTGATTTATTTACCCTTTTTCGGTTCAGGATCTTTTTCCTTTTGGGCTTTATCATGCTTTTCCAACTGGTGGATTTTGGGTCTCCACAGTTTCCTATAAACCAGTGGCCTCTTTATTATGGTCTTAAATCTTTTTTTTTGGTCCTTTATCCTTAGGTTCGTCTGCATGTAGCAATCCCTTAAATTTTGGTTTTGTTTGTCAGTTAGAGAGACTTTATCATCCTCATCCATTTTCTTCTGCCCTTTCTTTTCAGAATGATCTAAGGGTTTTTCTAACTGTTTCTTCATTTTCTCGGAACATTTTCCGGCAAAATGCCCTAATTTATGAAATTTGTTACATCTTAGTTGGAAATCCTCATATTCTATTGGCTATTTCCATGCCCCAAATTAGGATAGTAGAATGATGTGTTCAGGAAGCTCCTGATCCATTTCAGATGAGAGACAAAACATTGCAAAGGCAAGTCTAGATCTATTTTTTGTAGGTCCATCTAGACCAATTAGTGAACCAATCGATCTAGCTACATCAAGAAGGATCTCATCATCCGATAGATGCAAGGGCAACGCTGGGAGTCTACACCAGATGGGTATGGCAAGAATATTCTCAGTATTTGGGTTAAACCTGGGATACCATTTTTTCAAAAAAAACCCCATATTGCCAATACACTAGGGACCACCCAATAAGACAGAGTCCACATTAGCTTGTAGATTGAATTGGGCTAGAAAAAAACCCTTGGCCCTGGTGGTGATAGTCAAATTTGCTTTTGGTTTCCATCTGTGTATGGCCCATTTTCTTATAATATCGACCTTGGGTATAGATCCCAAAAAATTTCCAACTAGGGCTAGATTAGTTTTCTCAAGAGCTCTATGCAGACATCTGTTAGGCACTTGTACGTGGGTCACCCCCTCATTATCTTTTGTACTTTTAAAATTCAATCCAGATGTAGGAGAAAGGGGACCCACATTTTTGTCAGGAGGTACTTTAACAATATCATCCCAGGCTCTAGATCCAATACTAATACCTTTATTCAGTTCTCCCTCTGTTAACGACACCTTATCAGCTTGTTCGTAACCTCTTGAAAGACATTCAGTGGCCATAGTGGTTGAAACCACACTCTCAAAACCCTCCCTCAGTCCTCCATGAGCTTCAAACCCGTAATCCTCCATTATTCACTGTGTGCAGTCCTCCAGTTACAATTCTTATCTCAATTAGTTAACTTCATTGAAACAAATGTAAAGCTATTGAGTAATTCCCAAATGTAAGGCCAGGTATGTTGGTTAACTAGTGCTGGTTTATTTTATTAATTATTTTTTAGTATAGTTAATTTATATTTGTACAATAAAAAGTCATGTCATGACTTTAAATAAGAAATTTTAGGGTTAAAATTAGATTTATTATGATATTTAAAAAGATATTAAAGCCATGTTCCAGTTATGTATGCTTTAAAATTAGATTAGATTATTACAAAAAAAGTAATAATTATATTTTTTATAACTATATATTTTTGGAAGGTATGTCTATATGCAAATCTATGAAAATTTGTAATTGTGAACTATTTCATAATCAAATGAGTTTAAAAGTTTGTTAACACTGTTTTTCTTGGGTTGTATATGGCAATTTGGCTATTGTTGTAAGTCATTTGATTACTTCATGTTTATGAATATTGCAGTTATTTTTTATTCCTTGTCAACAAATCTTCAATTGGTATCACATCAAGGTTTGGGTTGTAGTTTTTTGTTTCTGATCTCTTTAACAATTGATCATGGTAAACTCTATCACTCTTCCCATTCTAGAATTTAGTGGAAATAAATATTATTATTGGATGATGATTCTTTTGACAAGAAAAGAATTATTGGATGATGACTCTTTTTACAAAATTGTAGAGCACCATATGAAGGGATGGGAAGCAAAGGATCTTCCTTATTTTTTAAAGGAACGATGAATTTCTCCTTATTTCCACAAAAGGTATGGTGAATTTTTGATAGTGAGGGAAGAATGGAAGCAATAGGGATGGGTTTCCTTTGACCAACCTAAATGAGTATCTTCTTAGCTCACAGTGCAATTGTAAAAAGCTGAGGAAGAGTAATGCCTCCGAAATGTGATCAATACAACTAAATAAACATCCAAGGACCTAAAATAATACAAGAATGTCATACTTTGTGAGGTTCTGAAATCATGAGGGATTTTACGTCATATCCTTGTGAACTTGATGTTGAAATCCGAGATGAAAACCATTGAAGTTATTTGTATTTTGTTGAGGTGTTTCATGAGAGAAATAACATCTGCATTCTCCATGAACCAGTTGTGTATATTTTTCTCCCCAGCTAATCCCATGTGGAAATGAATTGAGAAGCCCAAGGGGGGTTCACTTAGTAAAAGTATGGTATATCACGTTAATTCAACGGGTACTAAAGAATACACTCAATGGTAGCTTTTACCTCTAATTATTCAATTGATAATACCCCCTCTTGTTATACTATTATAAAGAAAATACTCTGTATTTTTTCCATACATACCTTACTCTTAACTTCCATTACAATTTTATTTTACCCACTTTTTATTTCTACCATGATGTATCAAAATTAAAATATATCATGTTTCCCACTCAATTATTATTTTATTAATACAAATTTTCTCTAGAAAGAGAGTTTAAAGTCATTCAAGATCTATTACCAGCTACCTTGATTCCAAGATTTAATAATTTATAAATAGATCTTGAAATAATTAAGATGTTGAAATAATATCTTTTGTGTTGAAAAGTATACTCAATGCGAGTTGTCTACCATATTATTATTTCTTGCTTAAGAATCTCCTAAATGAGATTTTCATATTCAAAAAGAGATTATAATTTAAATTTATGACCACACTACTTTTGTAAATTTATGGTATTTTGTTTCAAAAAATTGGGTTCAAATGTTTTAGTTTTATACTAAAATTAACCCTACCACTCCTCTGGCCCACTTCTCCAACCTACCTTCAATACATAATACAAAATTTTAATAAATTAAACCCCTTCACCACCTAATGTCCACCGGTATATTGACTTTGATCTTATCATTTTTAATTACCTCAATATAAATGAATGTGCTAGGATATTTCCTAAATAATGAACCCCATGTGGAGGAGCCCTAATCAGGAGTCAATCTCTTGCTTTTCCTCTGAATGATGAAACTATAATCCTAAGGAAAATGTTCTTTTCTATTATATTGTGAATGACACAAATGGTTGGCTATATCTTGATTTTGATAAGTAAGATATTGATCTCCATTTCCATGGGAAAGAGGTATGGTTTTAGTGTCATTTTTGGGGATATCATCCCAGTACTATAAATGAAGGCGGCTTAAAATGAAAATGGGAGAATAGAAGAGTTTAGAAAGCCATGAGATAACTGAAAATGGGTGGAACGCTGAAGGGAGTGGTCTATAGAATCATAAAATGAATTGTTTGACCAATAGAGTTATCATATGTTTTGAGTATTCCTCCAAGGTTGAATATCACAAATATCACATCAACTTGATGATATGAAGCTATAAAGCGCTTCATTTTTTGTCCCACCGGGCATGCCAAAATTTTTAGTGCACAAAAGTAGCACCCTAGATTTGATCATGGAAGACAAAGAATTTTGGCTAACATGGGACTATCACCAAGTGTGGGACTTGCATGTTGAGGAATAACTTGAGATAAGGTTTGTTCCTCTACCTATATAAACTAATGTAAACAGTACTCCGTAGATATCCTACTATAAGAAATCTAAGGAGCTTAGGAGCGATGGAGGGAGAGAGAGATATAGAAAGAAAAACCTAAGCTAGAAGGGGTGGTCATAACACAAGAAAAGAACGAGTGATGAATCTCCGTGACAGGAAGAAATGGAAAAAAAACACAATAGGAGAGGGAATATAGATGTGCAAAAAACCAAGATCGCACAAACCAAGCCTTCCCACACATTTACAAAACATAAATATTGAGAAACATGTAAATGTGAGACACATAACATACCAAGGAAATAACACAGAGCTAAGAATGTAAAAAAACATATGGACATGGAAAAGGATAGCCACAAACATGAGGTTTATTGCTTAAATTATATATTGACGGTTATATTCATGGCTGAAGGAGAAAAATGCATTACAGAGACCAAATATGACGTTTATAACCCATGAGAAGTTTGCCTCCTTTTTGGCATGGTGTCATTACAACAAAGAGGATCATTTTCACAATTTATGAGTTCCAAATTTATAGAGAATGAGAAGAAGAAGAAGAGACAAGGATAAATAGGTGCCAATAGAAGATATTGAACTACCAAAAACAAATTTTCATATATACTTGTAGGAAGGTGTGGTCTCTTGACATGGATCCTATTGCAGGCCATTAGATTTTGCAGGAGAAGAAACGATGCCCCATACTTCATTTAATTATAGTTGGTGGAGTGGTTGAACGCTACTTCGAAAAAATTAGGTGTGACTTTGATGTTCCCTATTTGGTTTTCCCATTTTGATCCAAGGACCTGTTTTCATGTCTTCCTTGAACATAATTCCAAAAAATTTCATATTTCAAACAAAGTATGAAAAGGATGTGTTTGAAAAATTTAGTATGGTTGATTGAAAAACCAATCTCTACTCCAATTGTTGAAGAATTTATGTTATTTAGAGATGATGGTGATAGAAAAATCGATGAGAAAACATACATAATTATTTTTGGAAGCTAAATGTTTCTAACTCACACAAGACAAAACATTGCTTATTCGGTTTCTCTTGTTTCAAGGTATATGTCTAAGCCATATGAGATTCATATGTATGTATCCAAGTGTATATTAAGGTATGTGAAAGGCACTATAAATGTTAGTATTCATTATTATACTAATCAAAATCTTGAAGTTGTTGGTTTTAATTATTCTGATTAGGGAGGTAATTTGGGATGACCAGAAGTCAACATCAAGAAATTGTTTGTTGCTTAGTTCAAGTTGGTTATATGGAGTTAAAATGGGAAAAATCTCATTTTTTATTTCATCTACTGAATCAAAATATATTCCATTCACTTTAGCAGGTACACAAGCATTATGGTTGTGATTTTTTTAGAATAAATTGGGGGAGAAACAAAATCAACCCACAATAATTTTTTTTGATAACACAAATGATATCAAATCAGCCAAGAATATAGTCCATCATAGAAAATCAAATAATTTCAATTTGAAGTACCATTTGATTCAAGATAGAGTTGAATTATATAGATAATATAATAAACCACCTTTTTCAGTCCCAAAATGGATGACCGTCTAGATGGTCAATAGACTGTCAGATGGTTTAAACAAATTTAACAAGTGGGAGTGTTATCTCGCATCGACATTTTTGGCTAATATATGTTTCATCGTATGTTGGAATATTAGTGTTTGATACTCCTAACCTCTACAATAAAAAGTTAAATTTGGAAAGTATTTGGAAGGAGATAATTTTATTCATGTTTGTTCTCTTTCATAGAGTCTTCCTTTGAGTTGTTTGTTAGATCACTTGTCACTAACTACCGAAAAAATATATATTAAAGTGTTTTGTGTGGTATTTATTACATATTAAGTGGTGTGGTATGAATTGAAAACTCACTTGGATTTTGTCACATGTATCCATAATGTTAGCTCTCATGGTATATTGAATTGTGAGGTATTAATCACATGGAAAAGGGACTTAACAAGTTTTGATTTATTAGAAACATAACATATGAGCATGGGTTGATATTTATTAAGGTGTATGAAGGATTAGAAATATTTCTTAAATATATGAATATTAATACAATTGATTAGAGTGGATGAAATTTACCAATGTCATACTTTGCATTCATGCAATATACATAACAACCTAGCTTGGCTATCCTGGCATATTAAGTTATGTGGTATGGTGAGTCGGTTAAATAATTTGATAAAGCTAATGTGGAACATGTTTGGGAAGTTAAGAGGAGAGTGTGGCTTGTGGAAGTTGTATCGATGGGTTTTGGGTTTAAGTAAAATTAAATATAGGCTTGACTCCTTAGGAATGGTTACCTTCCTCAAGAATCCAACCCTAAATTTGGTCGTAATACTCCACTCTTTGATCGATTTCTTCTGTTTTTTGTCAAGCTATTTTTTGGGTTTTTTGGAGATAGTGGAATTTATCCCCCACTGAACATATTTTTGGCCATGAATACAATTATGGATATGGATGTATGGGAAAAAAAATTTAAAAAGAAATATTTGGATGAATACATGGTTATTTTTTATATGTGGAGAAGTTTACAAGAGAAAGAAAATAGAGTTGAATAGAAATGTGGGCATTACAGGAATAATCTTCTCACTGATACTCTAAATCATAATGATTAAATTTTGTAAATAGAAGTGAGTGTTTTGTGTTCTTGGTTTTTATGCTAGAACATTTATTTAATATCTATTTATTGGGATTTACATGTTGAATTTGTAGAGATTTATGAGCTTTAGTGTTAAATATTAGATGAGATTACAATTTTTTATGAGTTGGAATGATGTTTTAGTTTTTGGGGTTACTGTATTCTATACATGGAACTCGTTCTTGAGTTATTATAAAATATAGGACTATGTTTATTATGGGATAAATTTATTTTTTAAGGAACAAGTATGAGATTCATCTTGGAATATGATTATGGTTTGCATATTTTTACTTATAGAATAAAAATGAATATTCAATGATGGTATTGTGTATATATGACTGAAAATAATCATTTTAGGTAATATAATAAAAAACTCATAAAGGTTTTTATGTTGTATGTGGGTAAGTGCACCAAGTTGGGGGGCTAAAAAATAGACAAAAACCTAAGGGAAGAAAAAATGCGTACGCGCTCTATTATAATGTAGTCAAATTATGATTTTCTAGGTTTGGAATTTAGAAATCCATAATGGGTATGCGTTATGTCTGCTATAAATAAAAAAGAATCCTGAGCCTCTATCATTCTATCTCCCTCAAACATGAGTTTGAAAGCTTAACTGTGCCCTCCCGTTTTGTCATTCAGCTAGATCTCAAGCTCAAATGACTGTCTCAGAATCACTGAGAAGAACTGAATGGATGATGGTGCCACAGAGAAGAGGTAGGCATAATTCTTTTCTTAAAATTACATTGAAATTTGATAATTATAGAGTAGAATTTGAATTGAATACATTTTTTATTGTTACAGTTCAAGGTCGAGGGAATCAACCACAACCAAACCATGTCTTTCTTGTCATGCCTCCCAACCCTCCCACATTTTCTCAACATCCCCTGCGTAGTCAAGAAGATTTAGAAGCCTACATAGGTAAAAAAAAAAAAACTGAAACTTAGGATTTAATCAAATTAATGAGGGATTCACAATCTAAAAAACCCCACCACGCCTCTCTTGCAAACTAATTGGAGGCATTAGTTTCTCAATCTGACATGGAAATGGGGAAAATTGATCATTGGACATCTTACACAGAGGGTTGTAGGGTTTATTATTCCAAAAAAATGTCGTATGTGGATGTAAACAAAAAATAAATTACAAAAGACCTCATATGCACCTTATTCACAGACCCTCACACTAATTTTCTTGTTCTGTTGTCATGCAAATGGTTTCCTAACTATTGGTGCAATAATAATTTGATTGAAAATAATTTTTGGGAGCAATGGTAGATGGTTTTTTGAAATTCCACCTTGCAATAACAACAAGGTGCCATTATATTTTATTAGGAAACTATATTATAATTTTATCCTCAATAAGATCCCAAATTATTTTTATTTTCGATATTTCTAGGGCCAAGGAAAAGAATTTTCATAGGATCGACAAGGTGCACAATGTGCACCTATTCAATAGGGTAGAGTCGTTGCATGGAGGCCGCCTCACCCTGAGACTGCCCCCCTAGCAGTGAAGGAGACAATAGAGATTGATACACTCAACGTGCTTCAGGGGCTATTTGTGACCCTTGTTCAACATACGAGGGAGATTTCTGAGCCATATGTTTGTGGAGGTACACAAAGTATTCCATCAGGGAGTACTAGGATGAGGCCACATCTTTTCTCCTCATGTGGTAGCATATGTTTGGGTCCCGAGGAGGACGATAATTTCATGCGTACTGATTTTGGTGGATTTGGCACTAGGGGTGCACATGATAATGTCACTATTTCAGATGCATTTTTGAGTGAGACATTTAGATTACAGTCATCAGTGTCACCTTTACAGGTATTTATTACGTTTTATTTTGTGTGATACAAAAATATTGGAGTACTTGATTTACTTATATATATTAAAATTTTGAAATAATTGTATTTATACATGTATGCATTGATATTACAGTGGGTGGGAGGGGTGACTTCATCCTGGTACCATAGGCAGAAAGCACCATGCATATACATACATTCACATAGGTAATTTAGAATGTTAATTGTGTAAAATTTTCACATACATGCAAATATATATATATATATATATATATATATATAATATATATATATATATATATATATATATATATATATATAACTTTTGAAGTCAAATATATAGGTATTACATAAACAACATTTAATTCTCATTAAATTTCTCATAGTAATTAATATTATGTTCAATTACATGTTAATATTGTCCTTCATTGTAGAATAATTAAATTATGTTAATAAATTTCCTTCATAATGTACACGCAGGAGTTACCTATGCTAGGTAGCAACCCTGTTCATTCGATTCACAGTCGTGGCGAGGTAAAAAAATAGTTCTATATTGATAAAATTAGTAAAAATATTTTCATTACACATACACGTACTTAGTTCTATTTTGGATAATTCTGATGTTAGATTTTGTGATCTTATTTGTATGTAGGGAACTTCAACCCCCCTCCATTTTGAATTCTAGGGCACGGAGTCCTCCATCTCATCGTCTTCGTACCCCCGTTCGTACTGCTAGGAGCTCCTGATGACTCATATGAGCGTGAGATGCAGATTCAAAGTGATCGATAGCTTGTAGTAATTTTTTGTATTTATGTACACATACTTTCATTAGCATGGTCTTAAATACATGTTGAAAACATAAATAAATTAAGTTTTGACTCAAAAAACCATTGTTTTCATTTACAGGTTCAACTACAAGTGAGTATTCAGCAGATAGAGGACTCGTAGCATGGTCTCAGATGATCAAAAGTCATCTTATGGATCTCCATCTTCATCTAAGGGAGGGCCTTATTCAAGAAAGGCCAACAGAGGAATATATTTTGATGATTAGGAAATATATATGTCTTACATGACATTTTTTTATATGCCTATGTGTATGGCATTGTATGAACACCTATATGACATTTGAACTTGATGATATATGACCTATTTGGGAATTTTTATATTTATTATCGACATTAAATACTATTTGGAAATTAATATTTTTTGTATGAGACCTTACATTTTTGAGATTATTTTTTCATGGAACTAATATGATGTGCACTTGAAAATATTTAAGACATTATGGATTACTTTTTCATTTATTGGTAATGTACATGTACTAGCATTTTCAATTTATAATATGCATCAAACATTGGAAATCAATATTTATATTATGTATGCATATAAAGACTTATCTAATATGATTAACTATTCATTCAATTTATCAATGTGTATATGTGTATTTACCTTACCTGCATTTCTTCTTGCTCATGGTCTCTTTGTACTAGTTCTTATCTTATCATGCACCTACTACCTTCTTCAATGTTTCTTGGTCTTCTCCCCCATTAAAACACCTGAGCATAAAATCATTAGGACCATCATTAAGATAATGTTTTTTGCAACAAGCATGGATAGAAGGATCTAAGGATGCACACAAAGTCTTACAAGCTCCAATAGTTAAAATAAATTCATCACAGTTTGATGCCTTTCATCTGTTGATATTTTGAGAATGTCTCTCTCGATGCATTACTCCGATGCTCGAGAATGTCTCTAGATTCAATGAAATTCTGATTCAAACACTAAATGATTCTTGATTTTCTAATCCTATCCAATTCATGTTATTACCTCTAAATTTGTAGGCATTTCAAGTTATTTGGAAATCACATCACACCCTTCACTAGGATTAATGACTAGCCCTATATTTTTGAAGGCACTTTTGAAAGCATCCATGGGTTTATCATAGCATAAATTATAAATGAATGGATTGTAAATAATTCATAGGCTAGCTAACTCCAATTCAAAAGTAAAAAATAATTATTTACTAGGTGATTAATAACTCGTGTGTTCTTAGCCATTCCCCTCTCAAATTCATTCTTAAGCCAATCTAGTCATTGAAAAAGAACTCCCGAACGAGGTATCATTGAAGCACCTAGAGCTTTGGCCTCCAAAATGACACCACCCTTAGCATTTTCCTAGCCACCCCGATGTGTGGGTGTAATCAGTTTGGCACCAAGAGCTTCCGTTTGAAAATTATTGCATCTGACAGCCTTACACTTACTCAAACTGCAATATTTCATGTGTTTACAAAAATTAGGATAGTGAGATAACCGAATGGAGATGGAGAAAACCATGAGAGGATTTTTTATAGGGTCCTGACATAGAAGTGTCAGATCTAACGATGCATCTCTAGGTTCCATGCAGTATGAGAAATCACCTGTCGAATATATAGTGTGTTTTGGTCTTAGGGATCTTAAGGGACTATGCCCCGATGAGGCATCTCAGAAGCAACTGGATATTTTTCCTCTAAAAGGAAACCTCCCCTAGTTATTTACCTAGCCACTCTGACATGGTTGCACAGTCAGTTTGGCATCAAGAGATTTCATTTGTAAATTGTTGTGTTTGGTAGCCATACACTAACTCAAACTTTAGTATTTCACACATTTGCAAAAAATAGGACAACGAGAGAACCAAATGGAGATGGAGAAAATTGTGAGAGTATTTTGTAAAGGGTCTTGACATAAAAGTGTCAAATCTAAGGATACATCTCTAGGTTCCACGGAGTCTGAGAAATCACATGTCAAAGATGTAGCCTTTTTTGGTCTCAGGGATCTTAAGGGACTATGCAAGAACGAGGTAGCCCTGAATAACCTGGAGATTTATCCTCTAAAAATAAGCCTCACGTAGCATTTAAATAGCCACCTTCATGTGTTGGTGCAGTAAGTTTGGTGCCAAGAGCTTTTGTTTGCAAAGTTTTGCGTCTAGTAGCCTTACACTGACTTAAACTGCAATATTTCACGTGTTTTCAAACAATAGGATAGTGAGAGAACCAAATGGAGATGAAGAAAAATGTAAGAGGAATTTGTATAAGGTCCTTACCTTGAAGTTTTGGATCTAACAAGACATCTATAGGTGCCACAGAGTTTGACAAATCACCAGTCAGATATATAGTGTTTTTTTGGTCGAACAACCTTAAACAAAAGTCAATTTTACAAAAACTCATAAATTTAACAAATGATCTATATTTGACCTAAAATTTTGCATGAAGCATCATGACAACTTCCTCTATCATCTTATTAAGTTTCTATAAAATAATAAGTCAGTATTTTTCTATCCCATCTCATTTACATGCGATAATAGTGCATGTTAGAATAGTGTAAGGATATCTGATGCAATATTTTGCAAAAAGAAGCTCTTAGCACTAAACCCTCTACAAGAAAACATTGGGTGTGCTAGGTAAATACTGAGGGATGTGTTGTTTAAGAGTAAAAAGCTCTAGATTCTTCTAGGCATAGTCCCTTAAGAGCCCTGAGACCAAAACAATTTATATCTTTGACAGGTGATTTCTCAAACTCTGTGGCACCTAGAGATGTCTCGTTAGATCCGACATCTCCATGTCGGGACCCTATATGAAATATTATCATGGTTTTATTCATATCCATTCAGTTCTCGCGATGTCCTTTTGTTTGCAAATGTGCAAAATAGTGTAGTTTAAGTTAGTGTAACACTGTCAGGCACTATATTTATGAAAAGGTAGCTCATGGGACCGAACCATCTATGCCAACACATCTATATGGCCTGGTGAATGCTAGTGGAGGCATCGTTTTAGTTTCCTAAACTCCTCGTGCTTCCAGTCTACATTGTCTGGTCGTAGTCCATTAAGATCCCTGTGACCAAAACACGCTATATCTTTGACGGGTGATTATTCGGACTCCGTGGCACCTAGAGATGTCTCGTCAGATCCTAAACCTCCACCTAAGGAACTTACACGAAAGCATATGTTGGTTTTTTCCATCTCCTTTCGATTCTATCATTTTCCAATTGTTTTCAAATGTGTGAACAGTGTAGTCAAAGTCAGTGTAAGGTTGTCCATTGCCAATCACATGAATAATATAGGTGGTGAAATGAGAATTTTGATAAGATATTTTTACAATATAGATGGTGAATTGATAATTTTTGTTTGTTGTTCCTTTCTCATACTTAATTTCTCTTACTTCACTTAGCTTTGAGAATAATAAATTCTCTACGGACAGTGCCAACCACATGAACGTGGAAGGCTTTTTAGCACCACCAACTTACATAAACATGTTAGTAAGTAATTAAATAGAATTTTAAATCATACAAAATTTAAACAAAATTATTAAAGTAAATATTCAAATTAAATTCATGAAGAACATACCTTTGCAAATTCAATCTAATGAACCGCAATGATTAACTCTACTCTTGACAGTAGTAAGAATTACTTCATGGTTTGATTCACAAACCTTCCATGGATTCTTGTTGAATGACATACCTTGATATTTGATCAATTTAATATTTGTTGCAAGAACCAAATGTGAATAGTGAAGTATATTTCGATGTATTTCACAGTCTTGAAACAACAAAGTATTTGATTTTTTGATAGGATATCATCGAAGCTAAGTTCCATTGACTACCACTGACCCACTAGGATACTCAAGGTCTTCACCATTAATGACTGTGGAAGTGAAATTTTTTCCCCCTCTACACAACGAGACAAGAAGTAGCCTGTTACCTCTTCGTTAAATTCCATCGCAATAACTACAAAAACGTGCCCTAATCACAAAGTAAAACTTAGGTCAAATTCAAAATACATTAAGAGTGGACCATTTAATAATTTATAAGTCTAAAACATGGCATGTACATATATGTATGTACCTTGTTGTACTAAATTAGAGACATGGTCAAAGTCAGGTGATGTTGTCATTTGACCTAAAGACACTGCAAGTTGTAATTCTCATGGAACTTGATGTGTGTCAAGTGGAATTAGAGGTATACAAGTCCATTCATCCACCCACTGTTGTGACTCACATTCATTCGATGTAAAATAAATGCATGATATACAAAAATATGCCATACACCTAGTAGAAATAGTCTAAGCATTTGCATATGAACTACGAAATGAGTACATATCACCTGATCCTGCAAATTTCATACAATCTTCAAATTTTGCCAGATATCGTTCCACTATTAGCTAAAAATATCTAAGAACCATTTATCTCTCTTGATATTCATGGCCCATGTTCTTGACACACCAATCAACAATGTTATTTGCATCTGTAAATTTAGCACCATCCTTGAACTTTAAATCTTCTCTTGCAATTGTTCTTTCCAGACATGCTCTTGCACCATCATGCTCTCCTTTTTCATGCCCTGCCTTAGTAAAAATCTAGATATGTTGTACATTTGTTTCTTTATGCATCCTTCTTAGCCACTAAAACATCTGTACATTCTTGAATTTTCATGTGCAGTTGTCCAACCAAATGTAATTTTGATTGAAACTAATGTTCCTCTCATTCAATATCAAATAACACACCTGAAAACACCCTTGCACATATCCTATAGAATGTGTCTGATCATCACTGATGTAGAAATGACACTCTCTTCATATTTTTCAATCTTTCTCAATGCTTTCTGGAGAGTGAATGAATGTTATATGCACGAAACTAGCAACTTGTGGTAAGTTATAATATTGAGACTGAACCTCCATTTTTGGTTGTAATGTGTAATTCCCTGTGAATTCAACTACTGAAATAATAGTATCAAGTGAGAATGTGTCCTTTCTTAACTTGAATTATTCATCCAACCATTGAGTTCTATGTTTGTTCCTTGCATACTCATAAACAATTTCCTCTCTGAATTTGACTATATATTATAAGACAGGTAATTGTTTTGTTACAAGCTCACACCTCTTAGATTATTTTCCATATTTGAATTGATATACCACCGATTTATATTTGTTGAAACTAACCAATTTTTTTCCTATTAAATCTACACTCTGGACTCATGGATACAACTTTTCATATTTGGAAAGCCACCACATACATTGCATGTTCCATCCAAACATGCTTTGTTATAATAAAAAATGATCTAGTTGATTTTTCAAAAACTATTTTCGGAATAAATTCCCTTGAATATTTTGGTTGGACATGTAATCCACACTCCTGCAACATGATGTCAATAGGCAAAACATGATGTATTTGACAAAAACCATCATAATGCATTGAAAATTCAACATGATGTCTATAACAACAAGTGGTGCTTGAGTGATTCATTTTCATATAAAAGTGTTTTCTCATTTCAAAGAATATTTGGCTAATGTTAATTTGTGGATTTTCATTCTTAAACTTAGAGAACAATTATGTTTGAGTCATATTTAAGAAATATTTTACACACGATTCACGATTACGAGAACATATTCTTATTTTTATAGTATATCTTATATTCAGTCACACCCTTCTATTGTCAGTCAAAATTTTTTACAATTAATCCTTTTAGAATATCAAATGTATTATTGTGTTTTTGTGGAAGTTTGCTAGAGAAAACCTGATAGTTAGTGTTATTGACTGACTCAAGACATGTACATCTCTCTATTACTATCATTAGTGTTATTTTGTTTAGCTTCAAAGCATGACTTATTTTTCTAATCAAGTGTTTATTAACTATTTTATCACTTACTATACAATTAGTAAATGCATGCCTTGTAGCGTTACTATCTTTGGTGCATCTTTTGTCACCTATAGTTTGGTATGTTTATGTAGGTTTTCAACAATTGATGCATTTTGATCAGCAACATTAGATGTTCTTAACCCCAAGGTATTCATTATAGGTCTCATCTTAATTAATTTCATCAATGTAAAAAATAATTGACATCTTTGTGTGTCATTTAAATTCTCAAAGTAATTATCCCAAATTCCACTATTTTTTCTTCTCGGATTTCTTTCAGACATTTTGTTAGGCATTGGTTTTATAATGTTTTCATCAATTTAAATTAAGTGAATTGGTTTTATTCACAAAAGTGAAGGAGGTATTCTTAGAAATGAAGATTCGTTAACAAGCTTACTTTCTTCATTCGGTGTTTCCATACAAATTTTGGAGTTAACATTTGGATTCTTAGGTAAAGGTTTAACAATTGGATTCATATCAATTTCTTCATCCATACCAACATTATAATTCAATTTAATATCATTATTCATTGAAAAATCATTATTTGCTACATTTTCATTATGTATTTCATCCTCATTTTCTAATACATGAGCTACATTTGATATAGCAGATGTTCCTTTCCCTGCAAAATTTTTTCACATTCTCTTTAATTTCTTTATCCTCATCTCTTCCAATTGCTCCAATGTTTGTTCTTGAATTTCCTCTTGTCCTTAGCTCGAATTTTATCACCCATGATTACAAAAATTCAATTAGTGGGGTAGGGGACAAAATGAACCACTGACAAATCGTGTAAGAATGTATAGAAAACTGCAAACCAGACAGAATGGATGAAGAAATAACGTGAAAGAGATGAAAAGGACAATGGGGGACCATAATATATAAACAAAGAATAACGTTTACGCGTTATAATGCATACACGTTATGATTTTTCCCTTTTCCAACCCTTCCCTCAAGGCTTGGGATCCAGTTTAGATCCCCAAGTCTGAGGCATGGACCTGCACAAACGTAAAAAAACATGTGTTTTTGTAGGAAAATGAAAAAAACAAAATTCTTCCATGATAAATCAACATCAAATGATTAATTCGTTTTACAAAAATTATACCGTGACATAAAGTAGAGTTTCTTCTTTCTATAAATATAATTTTCAATTTTTTCTAACAAATATAAGGTTTCCATATTATTTATTTTCTAACTATGCCTTTTATAGCTATTTTTAAAAGTTTAAACATGTCTATCTTTTTTTGACTCATCAAAATTAAATAAAAAATATTTAAGCACAAACTAGGACTAATTCTATAAATATTAAAAAAACTAATTTTTGATATTTTTTGAGGTAGTTAGGGGGGGTATGGTCGAAGCTCCATTATTTTTCAAAACATAACATTTTTGTACTAGAAAATTCATAAAAAAACAATACTCGCTAAAAAAATCTAAAAAACATTCTAACACAAACTAAATGCTCCTAGCTATCTTTCTACAAAAGCGTTTTCAAAAATATTAAATGGTGCTCAAAAGTCACTCTATTATGTTTTTTAACAAAAATAGGAGCACCTGTTGGTATTTTAGTTATTTGACTGACTTAAACTCATCTGGTTTCAATAAAATTTAGTAGCTTAGAAACTAGACTGAAAATACTATGATTCATGTTTATACAACATCTTCCAATTTTGAGTGTAACTATTTCAAAAAACTCGTACAAGTGGAAGTTTTTTTATTTTTCAGAAAAATGCATCCACTTAAGAACCCCTTTTGGCCCCCCAACATGGTGCACTTACCCATTCTTTTTATGGAAGTATGTGTACATTTTTGTGGCATGAGACTTTATTTTAACTACTTCCTTGTGAACAATGGTTTTACCTTATCTAGGTATGTGTAACTCTGAGTGCAAATGGGTGTTTGTTTAATTTTTTTCCTTTTAGATCCGAGTCTTTTGTAGATTATAGAGAACATTATCTTCCCTTCTTAGGTCTGCATATTTGTAAAATAATATATTTTTATCTTCTCTCTTTTCTGTATTTGATCACAAGAAACAATGTTTGTATGCGTGTTGTACTTAAACATAGCTTTAGATTTATGTTGAGTGATAAAAATTGTTATCATTATAAGTAGATAGCGGTAATATGAAAGAATACTAGTTATAAAATTATAAATATATTCATGAAATGACTAAATTAATTATACTAGAAGTCTAATTAGCATTCATTACAGATTTTTTTTTACCCTTCAGAACCAAATGCAATATGAATTTCATAGTTTTTTATAAATTACAATATGAATATCATTTTTTGAAAGCTTAATTTGATTTTATGTGAAATAAAGTAATGTATAATAATTATAGAGTTTTTTTGGTCTGATGAAATTAGATGATGTTACTCTTATAGATATAAATTGTCTGATTCAAATTAGTAAGTCGATTTGATTTAGTACGCAGTCAAAATTGACTATTATTATCATTATATAATGATTCTTATATAGATAATGTGTGATTTGACTCATTCCATTTCTCTTGAACTGACCCATATATATATTTCTCTCTCCTAAATGATGTACAGGTAAATAGGACAAACTATGAAGTAAATTCTTGGATAGATTTAATACTTTTTTTATTGATTATGACCTTGTGATCATATGTAAAAAGGATCATTTTAATATTTATCTTATTTATATTAAATGATTTCAAGAATAAATCCTAATTGAAAGGATAGGCATATAACCCCAATGTGTAATCCTAATTATGGATTTTGTTGACTTTATAATGATGAAACTTGGTTTTGAAACTTCGTGTGATATTTTGTTAATAAAGAAATGAATGGCCTATTTAATCGACCATGGTATATCTATATATGAGTAGATATTATCTACATCCTTATTTTAAACGCTATGTCTTCATACAAACTGTTGTTGATCTATTAATTTAATAAGGTTTTTTATTGGACAAGGTAAAAAGATAGATATTATGGCTCCCAAAGGCATTACAAAAACAAAAACATCATGAGAGACACAACGGAGAAAAAAATGAGATACCTTTACCAGCAGTCAAAAGAACCACACCCAAACTAGAGTAAAGCTAGGCCCAAAGTCAAGTCAAGGGCACTTGACTCAAACCAAAGAAATAGAAGACACCACCAGATGCCACTCTAGAGTGACCATGCGTTACATAATGTTTTTTGGGGTAGACCTTCATCCAACCCACATCATCAATCATGGGAGGATAACAAACCAAATAATGTTTCAATTCAGCCGCAAGGAAAACTTCGACCCCCCCTTTACTAAATCAAATGACTTGTTACCAAATGGTGGGCTAGGATGTTACATATCTATCCCAAAAACCCCCACCCAAGAATCATTATTTTTATTATTAATTAATTAAGTGGTTAAAATACCTTTATCTGTATTATTAATTCATTACTTAATTTGAATCCCTTACTTAGTGACTCCTATAATAAAATTAGAACAACAACAAGCAAGTTGTTGAACACGATGTTTATCATGGAAATAATAGTAATGATCATTAATGACTTTATAAATTAAAATATATATCAACCATTGCAGACAAAAAATTATGCACATATCATCAATTTACTATGCCATCGGTAAGTTGTTATATGCAATAATCTTAAGTAAGAAAAGTACTCACTACTGACGCTGTCCCTTTTCCATCTACATTGTTTGATTGATTTCTACTATCACTCTTTTCTATATCTCTAATTTATGTATGCACTTTTGGTTAGGTCATGTTAGGAATATTTTAATATTGTGAACATTATTATTGTGCAAACAATGAATTGGTGACAACTCGCTAGAGACTCTTAGAGAGATTCTAGGTAGTTGAGTGAGAAATAGGTATTGGGAGCTCCTATCCTGGGATGTTGAATGATCATTTGAGAGATGAGGGATCAGAAGTTGACTCCTTACTTTAAGGATGTCATCCTTATCCCTATATATGTGTACCTCATATTTTGGTATGTTAGTGTTGAATTGAATTCAATCGAGGGAATCATTGTGTCTACATCACACACACACACACACACACACACACACACACATACTCACAATATGGGAGTTTCCCCAATAAAAAAAAAGGTATCACTAAGCAAGTTTTACTATGCTTGAGAGATATTCAATTTTTTTTTCCTCTTATTTAATGGCTATGCACTTTAGACCTCGTCCTTTGTTAATGCCATTTTTTTTCCATTCAACCCACGTGATTCTTGAATTTTGGATTGCATAGTTTTGTTAAAAAATAGTGTTTTCAATGACAAACCTATAATGGATTCTTCTCACCTGAATATATATTTGTCTTGTCCATCATGTTAGATTTATATTCGTAGTTTACCTATCCATCCTGTTATTCTCATTAAATTAGTTAATTAATAAAAAATGCTATTTAATTTGTTAGTTTGCAGCATAATGTGTCATGTTAGTACACCAAATCTGCCAATTAAAGAAATTATTGATTTTAAAATACAAGAATACATTTAGGGAAGTACACTAATATTTATTTACCACAAAGTGTAGTATATTTATTATTTAATGGATCAAAAAAATATAATAAAAATTTATTGCAGCCACATTTTATCTAATTATTTCCTTTGGGAGATCAAAATCCTTAATTAGGATTTGGTGGTAATCAAATCCCCAAGGAGAATCAACTCTGTCCATTATTTTACAAGTATGTGCAGAGGTTTCTTTTTTCTTATGTCCATGATGTTGTGAGGAGATTCTCAGATACTTACAGCTTTTTTCAAGCTTGACTTGGAATGTGACATCTATATGGCATTCCTTGGGAATTTTCATGGAAGTTCATAGATTCATTGTGACAACCATTGATCTAACAAAAATCCAGTTGCTCCGCCATCAATTAAGCTTTTTATCTCGCTCATGTATATCAACATTGCAAACTATTTTGGCATTGATTGTGTAAGCAATCGAAAAGTTTGGCACAATCATTTGAATTCCTCAATGAAAAATGTGGAAGGTATATTAGGCAGAAAAAAAAATAGATTCATCTGTGTATAAACACTAAACCATCTCAGATATCACAATGGTAAATTTTTCTTAATCTAAAATTCAAGTTTTCAATTATTTTATATTTTGCATTTGATATAGAATCTCACATGCTCATGAAAAAAATAAACAACCAAATATTGCATTGTCTTACATTCAAATGACTATATGTTTTGCCTTTAGGGCCACTGTCTTGATATTCCAAGATGGATCATACATTGGTTAGTTTACATTATTTACAACAACAAATCACGCATCTCGATTCAAACAGTATCCTTACAGAAGTCGTTTTAATGGAACTTGAACATCTTATTTTTTGGTTAGTGAGAATCTAGTATAGTTAGTACCTCCATGGATTCCTTTATCTTCATTTGTGACCTCACAATCATGGTGGTATCTCCTCCAAATTTCGTTAAATAGAAAACCGTAAAGGTATGTCTCAACATGCAAGATTAATATATGTATCATTGCGACAGATTAGAATCAGTGTTGGTATGCTGATCATCTCAGTCAATCCAGGTGGCACTAGATTGGCGTCAAATTTCTATCCTTTTCAAATGACATATGGTTGATCTGGGATTGTGGGATGAGTATGCTATCTTACTCATCCTTATCCTTCCTTTTTTTTGGTCTCACAATCCCAAAGGAAAAAAATTGTTGAATTGCCTCTAAATACCACCATCCAAGTGTTGATATATGCTTTTTCACTGCATATTATGAATCGATTCCAAGGATGCCTAATGTTTCTCTCCCTCATTCATTAGCATTTAGGGGAGTGTACACATAACCTTCAAAAAGGACCTCACAAATTATAATGTTTTGAACAAGAGATAGGCCTTGATTGAAAAAAAATGTTATGTTATATATACAAAAGTTTAATATTGTCAACATTATTATTGTGCAAATAATGACTTGGTGACACTACGTAGAGATCTCTTAGAGAATTCTAGGTTTGTTGAGTGAGAATAGGTATTGGGAAATTGGGATTACTGAATGATCATGAGAGATTATCAGGATAACATAGAACGTATAATCCTTACTTTAAGGATGTCATTTAAAGAGCTATATATCAAGTACCTCATGTGGTTCAATGGTATGTTGACCATGGTGGTCAAAATGTGTTGCTTAGCCATCCATCAAAATTCCAATTCTAAAAGATACCAATAAATAAGGGATGAGGTTGGAATTGGTGGAGTAATTTCATTATTTACATTGCTTGGTCTCTTGACTTTCCACCTCCACAACCCAGGTGTTGGGATATCCATTCCCTCTATGGCTTTTTACACATATAGATGTATTATAATTTTGGTCATCCAATGTAATTTAATTTTCTCATCCTTATCCCTAATTCATTAGTCATCAGAGCTTTGGTAATTTAGATGTTCAAATTCAAGCACTTTCATATTGTGTCATATTTAATACATTGTTTATTGGTATAGTACAGGAGGTTACACCTCCTAACCATTTATCACTATGTATTTATTCACCCCCTCACACATTCAATAGATCATTCACAACATTATTTTACATTTAACTTGTGCTAACATTGGTATCAGAGCGTGGAAGTGGGAGTAGCACACCAGAGTAGCGTGGAGAGATATCTTATGTGAATTTTGTTTGGTGCAAGAGCTGATATGAAATGAAATTTTGTTAAAAAATATTTCAACCTTCTCTCGTCTTTTCTCTACGTGAAGATATGTTTTGATATCTGAAATGTTGTTGCTCTCCCTGCACGTGTGATGGTCACATGGAGCTCGTCCCAGGCCCCTTCCTGTAAATCCGTTGAATGCCCTGTGTGCGACATTCTATAGGATTCGTTTGGAGTTCTCATTGCTGGAGTTCCCTCTTGCAAAGGATGCGATCTTAATCCCAGCACACAAAATGTGTCATGTTGAACACCATATTTGAAAATTCCTGCATTGAAGAAAGGAACCAAGGAATACGTGCAGTTAAGTAAGCTTCCTGATTTAATTACCAGGAAGATGTAGTAATCTATTTGCCGATGGCTCATATAATATAAAATTTATTGCAGCCACAGTTTATCTAATCTATTTCCTTTGGGAAAAAATCCTTAATCCCAGATTTGGTGGTAATGCAAATGGCGTTGGAGAAAAGACTGGGATGTTCATACTTTACGGCTGTGCGTGGCACTGAAGGAGATTAGAGTTCCTGTCCTGTTTTTGCTTATGCAGTTTTAGGAGAGCAATATTCATCCTAACATTGTCTTCCGTTCTATTTCTGCGTGAAAAGCAAACTATTCTTTTTCTGGACGTATTTCTTTGATGTACATAGCGTAGCACAGTAAGCAATTCCCCATTCCACGATTGAAGGGTGAATGAAATTTGGATTTGTCATTCATCTCCACAGTTATTTCGAAGTGAGAAGGGCCCATAACTGTCTTGAAGAAATGAAAGGTAATTATGAAAAAAATAAGATTCCTTCAAAACAAAATGAGAAGACCACAATGAAGTAGCAACAATCATGGAGAATTCAAGTTGTTGTATTATTTTATATTTTGGCATTTGATATAGAATCAATGCTCATTAAACTATTGCAAGTTTCTTACATGTCAAATTATATATTCTTTTGTTTAGCATTTTTTGTTTGAGGAAACAACAGATTAATCATACATTGGTTAGTAAATAATCAGGCGTAGTGAGCGTACTCAGAGGATATACAACCGTGGTACAAGCCCATCAGTTCAAGAATTCAAAAAAGAATCAGTCACCAAAGAGGGAGAAGAGAGCATGTGGCAATGACCATTGACCAACTTATCAGCATGTGTGGAGTTTGACATGAGTGGCATCGACCACCGAAAACCCAGGTGTGCGTTGGTAAATGCTCCTTCCCCCAACATCTTCTCAACTGTTGTTCGCAGACCATGCAATACATTAGCAAGCGCATCGTATAAAAGATCAGGAGACATGTGGAATTTGTTTGAATCAAATCGGAACAAAATGAGATTAATCCCCTTCATTCATTCATCAAATTTTTTGGTCTATCAAAGATGGATAGCGAATTGCCCTATGATCCCATGCAACAGTCTGAGAGCATGAAAGTCATGCCTAGAGATGTTAGCAACATTGCAAGCAACCATAGAGATGTGCCGCATTTGAGAGAACCGAAGAATCGGTATCATACTCTTCAGCCAGTCTCCAAAACTTGTAATCCAAGGACATAATGGACTGAGTCTTGTTCGACATATATACGGAGAAGTTTAGTTGTGTCGATCCAGATGACAAATGCGAGATTAAATGCCCTCAGGCACATCTGTGGCACACCACACGAGCTTTTGAGCTCACTTCTTCATCTATTTTTCTACAAACGAGAGCACATCTGTCATAGAGATTCAAGAAAATCTAGAGTATAAAGTCCTTGTTGCAAGAAGCAAATAGGACATGTCATGACGTAACAAGATGATGAATCTAAGGTAGATTTGTAAAAACCAATATATAAGGGATGGGCTGGAATGTTGGCATATTTCAATACATTGTTTATTGGTTACTTTCCACCTCCACAGGCGGTTACACCTCCTCTACCGCATTCACTATGTATTTATTCACCCCTGTCGTACATTCAATAGATCTTATTTACAAACATTATATTTACATTGGATTTGTAGTTCCCACTTCCCTTTGACACCTTTTGATACTGATCATGACATTGCTGATTATATTATGGATATTTTTATGGAATTTATTATAGTATGATGTTAGATGTTAGATCATGGATTATTGTTGACTTGATTCAGTTATGATGCCTGATGATTATTAGAGACATTTTGGATATTGATGTTGATATATTGTTTAACATGGATATATAATGGATGTTGTTTTAGACATGTGATATTTGGATATTGTGAGTAGGCCTAGAAATGAAAATTATTTGATGATGATAGAATTGTTGAGTAAAATTACAAATGATCTTGTTGGTTGCTTGAATGTTGTTGTGATTCATATATCTAGAAGATTTTAGAATTTTATTTATATTATTTTAGATGTTCTGATATGGCCACGAGGCCAAAGGAGGTACTGTGTTTTGTAGGTTAAAATAACACAACAAACATTGGGGGATTGGAGACAAACCACATTGGAATTCTAGATGAATTCAAGAAGGTCACCATGACAACTTGTATTGTTTGTGTGTGGTTGTTTTGTTAGGGGTTCCCATGGGGGAACCACCTTTAAATGTGACCAAGGGGTTATGTGTATTTATTTATTTGACCCTTTTATTTAATGTTGCATTTGTTTATTTTGTGATGCATTTTCTCCTTTCTTTATTTATTAGATGTTGTATTAATTGATGGACGCACAAGAAGAGAATGTATATTGCTATATTGCTATGTTAATGAATACAATGTGCACGCCTTTATATAGGCTGATAGGGAGACTGAGAGCCGTGAGGGAGACAGTTATTCAACTGTCCGTACTAACAAATACTAACAAATGTATTAATTTTAACTTGCTAACATTCCCCCCCTTAATACATTGCTCTTACAAATGTACCCCCTAAATAAATCAAACTTCACCTTGCCGAGAGGCTTGGTGAGAATATCTGCAACCTGAGAATCAGTAGGGTAGTACTGGAGCTGAATTTGGTGGTTCAAGACCTGTTCACGAATGTAGTGACATTCGACCTCAATATGCTTTGTTCGTTCATGGAAAACAGGATTCTTCACAAGCTTCAACACACCTTGATTGTCGCAGTGAATGATGGGAGGTTTCTCTTCAGGAATCCCTATATCTGCAAGAATGCGACGTAACCAAATTGCTTCACACACAGCTCCTCGTGCAGCGCGGTATTCAGCCTCAGTGGATGAGAGAGCAACAACAGTTTGCTTCTTGCTGATCCACGAGATAGGTCCAGATCCGAGATGAAAAACATATCCTGAAGTGGATTTCCTGTCATCAACGGATCCTGCATAGTCCGAGTCTGTATATCCCTGTAAGAAGAACTGAGTGTTCTTCTGATACTCCAGACCAAAGTCAACTGTACCTCGGACATATCTCAACACATGCTTTGCTGCTATCCAATGACATTTCTTTGGCTCCTGCATAAATCTGGCGAGATAGCTCACCGCAAAGCAAAGATCTGGTCTGGTATAAGTCAAGTAAATGAGACTCCCCACAAGTTGCCTGTAGTGAGTGCCATCTACCTGTGGTGAATCCTGGAATCTAGATAGTTGCAAACCTTTTTCCATAGGTGTGGACATTGGTTTACAATCTGACATCCCATACTTTTCCAGGAGTGTCTTGGCATATTTCATCTGGGAGACGAAGATATGATTCTTCTTCTGCCATATCTCTAAGCCAAGACAATAGTGAAGTAGCCCCAAATCAGTCATGTCGAAGGATTTCTTCAGATCATTCTTTACATCATCTACAAGATTGTCAGAACTTCCTGTGATCACAAGATCATCTACGTACAAAACCAGAATGACAATCTCTGTTCCTACCTTCTTGATATAAAAATTTGTATCTGAGGGGCTACGAGTGAATCCATGCTGCAATAGGTGATCATCAATTTTTATATAACCATGCCCTAGGTGCTTGTTTAAGTCCATAAAGAGACTTTATCAGACGACATACCTTGTGTGGTTGATGATCGTCTACAAACCCTTCAGGTTGGGCCATGTACACTTCTTCTTGTAGATCACCATTTAGAAAAGCACTCTTGACATCCATCTATTGAAGTTTCCATCCATTTTGTGCTTTCAGTGCACATAGACAACTCTAATGGTTTTGATCTTCAAAGTGGGTGCAAAGGTCTCGTCATAGTCAATTCCATCTTGCTGAGCATAACCCTTTTCAACAAGTCATGCTTTGTGTTTGTCGATTGAACCATCTGCCTTATATTTTATTTTGAAAATCCATTTGCAGCCAATGGATTTCTTACTTGGAGGCAGATCAACAAGTTCCCACGTATTATTCTGAATCAGGGAATCATATTCAGCATCCATAGCCTATTTCCACTGTGGTTGGTCTAATGCCTCACGAACAGTGTCAGGTTTGGTGCTCTCAACAAATGAACTCATGAGTGCAAAATTTACCTCATGTCTAGCTTGACTTCGTGTTCTAACTCCTATAGAAGTACCAGGAAGTGAGTTCAGGTGTGCATCCTTAATAGTACTCTGGACCCATTTCAGACGTTGGTGTTGCTGATGTGAAGATGTGTTTTCCAGTGTGCCAAGATCAACGAACAAGTCTCCACTCATCTCTTCTTCTCTCTGAGAAGAATCATCTTGCTCATCATCTGGATGTGTGAGCAATCTATGTGACGAGGTCGGTACTGGATCTCCATTGTGTGGCAAGGAGTCAAAGGACGACTCATCACATACCACATCTTGACTCTCGTAGATCTTCTTCGTCTCAGGATCCATGAGACGATATGCCTTTGAGGTAGTACTATACCCCAAGAAAATACATGGCAGTGTCTTTGGATCGATCTTCTTCCTTCTCTTATCTGGAACATGCATATATGCAGTACAACCAAAAACTCTCAAATGATAAATAGAAGGTTTACGACCAGTCCATACCTCTTCCGGTGTCTTGTTCTGGCAATATATTCATGGGTGCCTGGTTGAGTAAATACACTGTTGTTTGGACTGCTTCTGCCCAAAACTGATCCTCCAACTTGGCGGTCGAGAGCATACAACGAGCCATCTCCATGACAGTCCTATTGTGGCGCTCGGAAATCCCGTTCTGTTGGGGCGTATAGGGAGCAGTCAAATGTTGTTGAATGCCATGCTGCTTCAGGTATGCTAAGAACTTCTTTGACACAAATTCCACCCCTCGATCTGAGCGGAGGAGAAGAAGAGGCTTCCCAGACTGCCTGGTGGCTTGCTGGTAGAAGGTTTGGAAATTTGCAAGTGCCTCACTCTTCTTCCGAAGGAAATATACCCACATTTTCCGTGAGTAATCATCAATGATGAGCTGAAAGTACACAAAACCTTGAAAGCTAGCTGGCAGGGGTCCGCACAGATCGGTGTGAATGACCTGAAGATGCTCTGTAGAATGATAAGAGCTCTGTTTGAATGGACCTCTATGTTGTTTGCCCGCAAGACATCCTGAGCAAACAGGTAAGGAATGGGAGAGTGGAGGAAGCCCTCTTACCATTTCCTTCGCACTGAGTTGATGCAGAGCCCCGGCAGAAAGATGACCATATCAAAAGTGCCAAAGTGTAGTGGACTCTGCCGTTGATGCAGAGAGAGCAACGCTAGATGAAGTGACCGCATCTAGTGCAAATAGACGGCCCTTCAGAAATGCGTGAGCAATGACTGACTCTCCCTGGGAAATGATGCAGGACTTGACCCCTTTCTCAACAAAGAATTCAACCTGCATTCTATGGTTAAGAAGTTGACTTACAGACAAAAGATTTGAAGTCAAACCTGGAACATATAGCACCTTTGTCAGTGTACATCTTCGTGTTCCAAGAGGAATGATGACATCACCAATCCCTGCTGCAATATACTCTTGATTGTCTGCAATGGTGATCCGATCTCCAGTGGGCCGGTCACTTAGAGTATGGAACAACTTCTTGTTGCCAGTCATGTGTTTGCTGGCACCTGAATCAATCAACCAGACATCTTCTGACGGCTGCGAAGTCTGTGAGACTAGAACAATGTCAGAATGAGTCGTATCTGGTACCTCTTCATCGGAGGTGGCATCCTGTTGAGCAGCAATGTGGCCCTTCTGCTTCTGATTACGAGCATGCCATCGGGATTTCTTGGAATATCCTCGGCCAGAAGTGCTCTCTTCGCCAGAATTTCCATACTTGCGACCATTGTAATAACAGTTCGCAGTCGTGTGCGTATCCGTGGAGCAAATGTGGCACCACCGATCCGCCTTGTGATTATGCTACTTCTGGGGTGGCCGCTGTGGTGGCCACTGTGAAGATGGCTGCTAAGCATGCTGCTTCTGATTATGGGGGGTTGATTGCTCTTTCCGAGGCTTATGTTTTTGCCTCGTGATAAGAGCCTTATCTTCGAAGGCTTCTTGTACATTTTGCATGGCTTCTTCCTGTTGGAGATAATTCACCAGGGTTGCAAAACTCACCTCCTGTTGAGTGATTGTCAACGTGGTGATCAGTGTCTGAAACCGTGACGGAAGAGCTCGCAGGGTGAGTGGGACAAGCAACTTGTCGTCCACTGGTTCTCCAAGTGCAGAGAGTTCTGCACGTAACTCAGCTACACGCCGCAAGAAGGCTTCTACTGATTCGCCTTCATGCATACTCATCATATGAAGCTTTGTCTGAAGTTGCAACTTTGTCGTCAGATTCTTAGCTTCGTAGATGGTACACAATGCGCTCCATGCCTGAGAAGAAGCAGTTGCTTCTCGAATGTATGGCTGCACCTCATCAGAAAGACTGAGGGTGATGAGCATGAGTGCTTTCGCATCAGCCTTTTCATATTTTTCCAACAGATCATCGTCTGCGGGAGGGGCGTCTTTGCCAGAGACAATCCCCTAAAGATCTTCGAATTAAAGAATCGTCTTCATTTTGGTTTTCCATGCGGCAAAATTTGGCCCTTTCAAGAGTTGGGCATCGGATAGCAATATTTTTGGAGAAGACATTTTTCAAAAAAAACTCAAAAATGTATTTTATTCATTTATTTATTTTTCAAAAATGGCTACAATGCTTACTGAAGGAATTTGTCCCGAAGATGGGATCTATAGGCTTGTGCAGTGAGACACTGATGCTCCTTTGGGAATTCTATTTTGCGTTCACCATCTGCATCATAACCACGTTCAAGTTCTGCACGAATCTGCCATGCTTACATCGAACGTTGAACCAGAAGTATTCCAACAGTCCTTGGCGACACAATCTCGTCAAAGAGAATGTTCCCTGTGTTGTGTAGCTCATTGACCAAGGCAAAGAACAGCCCATTGGTGTCTTCGTTGTCACTCAATGCCCAAATATTTGGTGCATTGCTCACGGTTCTTTGTGCATCGAAATTTGCGACATACGCGCACACACTGTTCGAAATTTGTAGGCTTGCTTTGCTAGTGTTGACAGTTCTCCTCTCCATGCACTGACCTTTCTTCTGCACCACGCTCTCTGAGTGTGTCTTACACATGCCGAGATAGGGTGCCTCAGCAAAAGAAAACATACCTGTGCCTTAGAAGAATTTTGGATTCACAGACAGTCTTTTGCATGAATGATACATTCAAATGGGTTTACTGCTCTGCTTGGTCATGGACAGAGGCCAATCTTCACGGCAGGAAGGGAATGATGGAAGAAATTGTGGTACACATGGGGTTACTATGGTTTGTACAGTCAATGATTTGACAGCAAATCAGCAAACCTCCACACTGTCCTTCAGCGCTTTGCACAGCAGGTTTCCTCCTTCACGCGGGACAGGCAGTCTCCACGCCTCCTCATCGCATGAAAACGGGACAGGAAGATTGGCTCTCCTCCTCACGCCTCACGCATAGCAAAAAAGACAGCAAAGCTGTTCCTTCACGCACCAACGTACAGCGCACCAGTCTGCTCTTCCACGCGCACCAGCAGTCTTCTCTTCAAATTCATGCACAGGCACACGACCGGCTCTCTGAGTCTTCTCACGGCTCCTGCTCTGATACCAATGATGGACGCACAAGAAGAAATGTATATTGCTATATTGCTATTTTTACGCGTGAATACAATGAACGCCTTTATATAGGCTGGCATAGGGAGACTGGTGCGTGAATAGTGAACGGTTAGACAAGCCAGGCACTCTGAGTAACAAATACTAACAAATGTATTAGCACAGATCAGCATCAATATTGTGGGTAAGCATGTTGTTAACATTAATTAAATACAGGCTGAGTCATCCACCGAAAGCAATCTGATACCAATTGATGGCACTCGAATTAAGTGTTGTAAGAGATGTGTAAGTGATGTGTAAGTTAACTTTTGAGTGTGAAAACTTCATCTTCTTTGAAATTCGAATTTGTCCTTGATGGCTGATTTTGGAGGCTTGAGGGACAAGTTAAACTTGTCCCATACATCTTAAATTTATTACCAACCATACCTATGGTTGGAGAGTTGAAATTTGACTTTTATAATACTTTTTGAGAAGGCAAATTGTAAGTTTTAATTACAATTTTCTTACATGATTTAATTTCATTCCTTTGGGGTGTGGGTTGTATTTGAGTGTATAAGTAAACTTTCATTGGGATTCACTAACCTATTTATTATGCATTGGATAATGAATTGACTTTTGGGGTTGGGGTTGAGGATGTGTGATGTGGAATCCTACATGGATCCACCTTATGCTCTTCCCTTCCCTCTTCTATAAAATTCGAATTCCTTTCCTTGTTTTGGGTTGCTTCACTTTGGAGACTTCATTCTTGGGCAATTTTTTTTGTTGTTTTGGAGCTTTTTCTTTGAAGAAGTTTTTGGAAGATTGTTGCATGCTTGTGCTTGGCTGATTTTGACTGATTGCATTGGGCATAAATGTTGTTTTAGGAACTTGGAATAACTCCATCATGGAGAGGTAGGAGCTTGGATCTTGAATTTTTTTTTGTTTATGAAAATGTTAATGTGTGAATGTTTTGACATTTTTATGGGTTGTTGCCATAAGATGGCCTAGGAATGGTGTAGGAAATGACTATGGAATTTATTTTGGGGAGGCACAAACGTGTTTTAGGGAGGTATAAGGGCAGGAGGGAGTTGAGATTTGGGTTCCACCTTATAAATAAATAGGTTGCATTTATTTACTCATTATGGGGTGATACCTAAGAGGTTGGGGAGGCATAAGGAAATGTGAGGAATAAGGGGTACTTGTTAGGAGGCATAAGGAATATTAGGGTATTTATATATACTATATTTTGGTGGTTTGTAATTTCAGGTGGTGATACCCATTTCCCCTTTTGGTAGGCATAAGAAGCATCCCCCATAGTTTCTTTCTCCTTTGGCTTGTTGATGAAGCCTCTAGTAATGTTTTTCATGCTTTAATGCAGTTGTAAACTACATTCTCTTTTGGACTGTGTTTTTATTATGAAAATGTTGCTTGTGTGTTTGTGGAAGCCTGTTGTTTCCATGAGTTGGATCACATCTTTTATTGCATTGTGGTTGGGGCTCGGGGGCCAATGAAGAAGGATGGATTCTCCTCTTCATTGGATGTCTTGGTTGGGTGGAGAGCATTTCCTTTCCCCTACTCTTGTTGTGATCACAATTTGGAAGAATGAGAAATACGCATGTTCTTGTTCTGGAGCTGAGAAAAAGATAGTTTCGACAGTCCCTTGTGAAATGAAATCTTATTGTAGTCCTTTCCCACTTTGAAGTGGATGATCTGTATATTATTTGTAATGGAAAGATACTTTGTATTGACAATGAAAGTTGAAATTTGAAATGTGAAAGAGTTATACTTTGTTTTTGTTTTGGAAAGAATGATACTAATTTTTATGTTGTATTTTGAAATCAAATGAAAGGAGGATGTAGAGTTTCAAATTAATGGAAGTTTTTGATATGATATTATTGTAAAGTTGAAATTGTTTAGAAAGTCAATAAATACGTGATGTATTACTGTCCTGTATTAATATATGATTTTGGAGAAGAATAAAAGAAATATGCTACAAATTAAATCAATGAATGATGTATTACCTTCCTCAATTATCCTATGGTATCTGATCTCTAAATGTAATTGAAATCTTTGTTTGAAAGAAAGAAATGATTATGAAGGAAGTGTAATACTCTGTCTTTCGAAATATGTGAAAATTAGAAATCAGAGATGTATTCTAGCTTTTAATAGTTGAATTGAATCAAATAAATGTTTTGGATTAGGATTGGAATGAATCGTAATAATTGGAAGATGAAAATGGTGAATAGACCTTTTAAAATTTGATCTTTGTTTTGTATTTTTCAAACTGGCAAATACTGTAATCCAAAAATGCACAGTTCGAATTTGCAACAATAGAAATAACAAACTAAACATTAAATTGAATTAGTATGCCCTAAACGAATCCAATTGGACGTTAAATACTTAAGGAATTTCTTAGAAAACTTAGCAAAAAAGGACTCAAACCTCTTTTAGTCCATTTTGCTGTCAATAGATGTAAATTTTCAAATTACAAATCAATCAGACAAATTGAATCTTGAAATCTCTCTTAAATACACCTAATGAACATCTTTCTATGTCTATTTGACATGTTGACAGAGAGGAAGAAGAACAAATTTGCACAAAATTTTAAGTTAAAATTTACCAGTTTGTACTGTAAAAGCCTATGCAGGTCGTTTTCACAAAATTGACTCCTTAAACTTTATCAAAATTTAAAATTTAATGAATTCATGTGCAAAAAGGACATCGAGAGATTTCCAGAAAGTCCTCATTTTCCCAAAACCGAGGTCTTTATCCAAAATTTATGGCCTTCTGTAGTTTTTCTTCATTTGGCGTCAAAAAAAATAATAATTCTAATTGTAAAAGAAAAAAAAATTGGAAAAAATTTCCTTGGCGGGCCCGTGGGTCTAAATTTTCCCTTAGAGCTTCAGAAAAATTTTGGGAAAATTTTCCTAATTTTCCTGGCACCCCCACCGGCCTAGCCAATCAGAGGCTGCCTCGTGGCACCACGAGGTGTTGGCGGAGGGGCGATCCCTTTTTAACTTAGTGCTTCAAAAAATTTTTGGGAAAATTTTCTAAATTTTCCTTGCCGCACCCCCAACCCATGCCCAATAAGAGATACCAAGTGGCATTGTGAGGCATCGATAGGAGCAAGTTCGGGTTCTACTTTTTGCCCTTCAAAAAAAAATTAAAATTTTCTACATTTTCCCCCGCCACCCCGCCTTCCCCGCATTGGCAAATTAGGAGATGTCACGTGTCCCTTGTAAGGTTGTCGGAAGAGCGCATGGGTGAAAGTTGGCTTTCACCCCATGGGAAGATTTTTCAAAATTATTCTCCCCTCCTGCCCCCGCTTTCCCCCCGCTGACTTGAGAGGTGCCACATGTCCCTAGTTGACTTGCAGACCCGGTGACCATGGGTGCAAAGTTGGATTTTTTGGCAAAAGACCCACGGGCCCTACTAATTGACTCCATTTGGGAAAAATTTCTCCTTGCAGCCCACAAACCTGCCAACCTGGGGCAAATATTTCACTCCTTGGGCCTGACAACCTGCCTCTTGGGGAAAATTTTCACCCACAAGGCCCGCCGGCCCATAACTTGGGGAAAATTTTCACCCCAAGGCCATTAGGAGGACTTATTTATATCATTGGAAAGGTGAGGAAATTTCTCATCCAATGGGAATGATTTAGGGGAATTTTTAATGCATTAATTTTGAGAAAAATCAAGTTGAATATTTAAACCCTGTTAGAGAGTGGGTATGGTGAGGAATTACCCTCTGACCCTAATTCAACTTTCTAACCCTAAATTTTGGACATTGTGACCTCTAATAAGTGTTAATTATAGAAAATAATGTTCTAACGGATTAGAATTGATCTAGATTAAAATTCTTCCGCCACGATATCCACCCCTTAATCTGTTTGTTGACAATGAGGCAATCAGAAGCAAGATGACCAAGGGAAAGACATGTTTTGCACCTAAAATAAAGACCTTCATAATCCATCTTTTTTAGTCCATATTGAATCCATGACTTTAAGCTCCATGGTGGCCGGGAAGTTAGTAGTCATATCAATATGCACCCAAAATACAGGCATATGTGGTGTGATCAAAAGATTCAATCCTAGGATCAACATCAAAGAATTTATTCGAAGTGTCCCCCATGGATCTAAAGCACTCCTCACTCCAAAAGTGCAAAGGAAAATAGGGCATCCTTATCCACACAGGTCTGATAGTAAAATTTTCAGCTACCAGATTAAATATGGAAACCTAGGGCTTCATGAGAAGATGATGCGACGAGAAATCCCGTATTTTACCAAAACTCAAGTCCCTATCAAAGGAGTTTTCAAACATTGCTATGAAAATACCACGCACAGAGGGATAGATGTTGAATTTACCTTCAATTATGGGGTGCCATTGTTCAGATATTCATTTGTGTAGGGCTCAAAGGCCAAAACAACAGTTAATGACCCTGTATGTCAAACCTTTGTTTTAGTAGAACTCAACTGATTCAAATACCTCCTCCCCATAGGAGACAACGGTTGATTTGACATACACTGTGTATTTGGCAAGAACTCTTCCACCTGATCTCACCGATTCTAGAAAAGAGATGGGCTCTCCCTTGGTCAGGCTTTTCTTCCTGACCCACCTGAAGCCACTCTCCCTAAAACTACCGCCAATTTGTAACATTGAAGTATTGTGAGGGACACTCACAACCTTTCCCAGACCTTCGTTGCTCCTCAAAGCACCCTGAAAAGAGACTGAGTAGGGAAGCAGGCCGCCACGGGTTAAGGGACCACCATTGGGGTGCATGGGATCACTAGGAGAAAATCCTACCCAAGCTTTCATTACCATACACTCTATTTATAAGGGCCAGATTTTACATTAACATTGTTCATCATAGGAGACTCAGATGTAGCCCCTATCTGAAATCTGTTCAGAGATAACTCCTCCACTAAAACCATCATTGATGCCTTCTACTCAATAAGTAGAATCCATAGCCACACGCTGGTCCAAAGCACGCCAATCCAAGGCATTCAACCCATTATTGCCACAATTGAGGTATTTTTTGCACACAGAAGCAACCACTAGCTTCACAAACGCATCGCTAGGATTTTCTAGCAAAGTGAAATGTTTGAGAGAATTTTTATAACTTATATAGTTCATTTATTTATCTTTGTAACTTATATAGTTCATTGTTAAATGAATAAATGTATAATGTGGTCTCATGTTACAGAGTGTTATATTTTGATTATTTGTTGATATGTATGAGATGCAAGTTTCAAGGACATCTAGGAAATGTGCATTTAATCTTAAGTTCAATTTTGATTCATAGTACACCTGGTAAAAAGATTTGATATTTATATAAGGTAAATGAATTTGAAGTAATATCTTATAGTGCATATTTAGTGTTCAATAAATGATTAATGAGTCATCTTGTGCATTCATACTTTGTAAATGTAAATAAGGGAATTAAACTGAAACACTCTACCCTTGTTCAATATCGAGACATAACTTTTTTTTCATGTCCGATACTTACCGTAGAAGACATTGAAAACCGTAGGATGAACTTAATCTTTGCACTCGATGGAACATCCTAATTTAGGAAAATCAAAGCTTGAGAATGGGCTTATCGTCTTAGTCAATATGTTTAGTGACATTGTCTTAAACCCATCTGATAGGAGTGACACAGTTAAAATCTTCTTGGATTGTGTAGAGCTAACTCCTCCTTCGTATCCTAGAGGACTACCTTGTCGTCTAAAGATAGATTTAAAATTAAAGTTCTTCATCGAGTGAAAACCCTGTTGGATCTAGATGACATGGATGGAGGTTGTGACTTAGTTGTTCTAGGTCTTAAATTCTTGTTAATGAACCCCTTAGCTCTACTCAGTAAATAAGTTACCTTGGTTTCTCTCAACATAACACCTTGGTCCTTTCTAGAAGGTGGTTTAGCATAAATTTTTCCTCTTGCTTAAAAATTTTATATAGTTGAGGGGTAGACCCTTAGGTGAAGTATGAAATTAATCTAAACCTCAGTTGTTTTGGATGTTAACTTAGGGTTCATGTGTAGCTTCAAGTCTCCTAATCATTTATGTCTTCAAGAGGTTAGACAAACACTTCGTAACTCCTTTTACAAGACAATGCTAAAAATAAGACCATAATGTGACATGGAAAATAAAGCATATAAGAGTCAAAATGAGATTTGAGGTTCGGAATAATGCCCCCCCTTGAAGACCTTATAACTCAATTAAACATATTCTTTTGTTTCAAAGAATATGAAATGTTCTTGGTGTGATCAACCTTCGAGAAAACAAAATACATATATAAATCAAAATGGTATTCCTCAAGTCATTGAATTGGAATAACTATGGTAGGGAAATAACAAACCCGTGGTCAAGGTATGTTTTTTGTAGAAAGTTATCTCACATATAAATCTCCGCTAAAACCTAATATCACTATATGGACACCAAGTCACATCCACTTGAGTTGTAAGAATAAAAAGGTAAACACTGAATTTATGTTTGACAAGAAGATTTTTAACATAAGAACAAGACGATTAAGTACTTTATACGCATTTGAACTATGCCAAATAAGTATGCTAGCTATATAAAATTTTGTAAAGAATAAGAAGTCAACTTAAAAGGGTCGAATTGTAATTTAACCATGGAATGAACTCAAGAATCTGTAGGTGGACAAACGAGAAATTTATACTTGTGCAATAATGTTTCTTAGAATATTTATCGTAACTAAAATACAATTAAAGAAGTGATGTGTTGTGGTTTCGTCGTTCTTGAAGTATTTTTTTCTGGTTGGGTCATTACTAGTAACCAGTCATTGGGAAAAGTGTGGCATCGACATGCCTATGTTGTTTTCTTGTGTCTATGTGAGTCGATGACTTATGTAATTGTCATATGCGACTCGAGTTTCTGTTTTTAGAGCCCTTGTTGTGTTGTGTGTAGTGAGCAATGTAAATTAAAAAAATTATCCTGGTATTTTACTATTGTAATTGTGTGTGTAAAATGTGGGCACTACACTCCACAACATGGCCCTTTTTTAATGGTTTGCATCTTTATTACATTTAGTTTTACATTATATAACCTTATAGGTTTCCAGTGAATTAAACTGGCAAGGGTGTAATATTTCCTTTTTCTAGAACTTCAAATACTTTATTTTTGTATTGCATTAGCCTTTTAAATAGAATGCATTGTTGATTCCTCTCTCGATTTCCATTAACTGTCCACAACTCATTTGTTAATGAAATTCATTTTCAACACATACAAACCTCCTAATATTCATTCTTACGTTAAAGGTTTTTTTCACAAAATATGTTTAATTGACGTTAAATTTGATCCTCGTTATGAAAAGAATCTAATAAAGTGTTAAGGTTCTACTTTTCGAGACATCTATTTGATGTGTAAACTTTACCTTTGCTAGACAAGGGGAAACTATCATGAGGTCAAGGAAGATATGTTAGACTTTAAAGAGAGTGATTTAGATTCAAGATATATCTTCCCATAAACATCCTTCCATCATAGTACCCTATTTTGTCTATCACAGTTGATATAGTTCAATAACTTGTTTGAGTCCATTCAACATTTCCATATCAAGAAATTGTAACTAGAGTTATATATATATTTTTTGTTTTCTTGAAATTTTGATCGCACCAAGGGAAACTCATATTTATTTTTAACAACATGAAAGTGTCTAGTTGAGTTATAAGGACATCAAGCATGATGTTATTCCTAACCCAAAATATCCTTAACTCTTTTACTCTTTACACTTACGCCATACTTTGTCCTCATGATTGGAATTGTTTTAAGAACAATTGTAATTCAAATGACTCATAATTTACACTAAGGGGTTCATGACTATAGGGAGTGGTGACTATCCACCTAACAACTCATTTCATTTCTCTTAGAACATCAAGTATTAAATGCATATTACACGAAAAAACCAACAACTATGATTTTCAAATTTCTTTTAAGGAACTATTTAAATTGTTTAGTAAAATGTATCAATGTTTCTTTCACCAATACCCTTAAGAGAGGATCCATGATCTATTAACTTTAGCAGAAATCATTGATGGGGGAACTACATACTATGAGAGAGCACATGGTAATCTGCTACTAAGGGTCACAATTATCTAGAGGGACAAAGGGAGTTCAAATACAAAAGTTGTAAAATTTCATTCGTTTCAAAATCCTTCTAAGGTAATATTTATAATCATTGGTGGCAACACATCATATTTCATTTTATCATTATCATCATAAGAGGTCACTCAATGTATTACATCCATTTCTATTCGAGGGTTTCTACACCCTACCACAAGTCAAATTAAGAGTAATCAAGTGTCCATGTCTTGCAAGGCATTCGTGCCACTCAAGGTATCCCAATAATACATGTTCTCACATTTGTTTAACATTTTTATTTTAAAGGGTTCCATTAGCTTTGGTTTATTTATTTGACTGCAAATAAAATATATTACTTGATAGTTAATTTTAAATATCCTATCATATACACATTTTAGGTTTGATTGCTAAATGGGAAACTATGTTTTCTTCACTTGTTCTTGTGTGGATCAATTCACATCCACATCCACATCCATGTCATAATAAATATTTAATATGTTGAAAGAAATCTCCATGACCCTTGAAATGAATAGATCGACATCCCAAGGGTATGTTCCCAAACAAGGGAAAGTTACAATTTTTCCTTTACAATTAAAAACTTAATAGGGAATTAATGCAAAAGCTAACTATCTTTGTGGTCCCACCCACTGTTCATTACATTCCAATTTTAATGTTATTTATTCTCTAAAAACAACTATGATATTTCAAGCTCATCATGTCATCTTGTATGCCATTAAAAATATGTTATTCCTCACACTAAGGAATCTTACACACTCTCATACCTATGTGAATGCTCTCAACTAGGTTTCTAGGGAGGAATACAAAAACAAATACAATACCTCTAAGTCTCTAAGACTATGAAGGATATTTCAAGCTAGCCTAACTTGGAGCTTACTAGAGAGGGTTATTACGTTCAAGATAAGTTAATATTGTGAGCTATATGAATGTTTGGTTACTTTCTACTCAGTAAGAAAAATAAAAAAAAATGTAAGTTGATATTTTTATTTGAATATTAAGTGATTTCCTAGGGGATTACAACACTAGCAAATACGTAAAACCACATCATTTTAAATTACTTGCTAACAATTTTACTGGCACAATCATATCATAATTAAGACAAAACTAAACATTTTAAATGAAAAGGTTACAGTTTCATCCTCCTATATTTATTTCGACACTAAAAGAAAGGTTCTTTGACATCATTTTCGAAATCAACATGATATAATCAACTTCATTTGCTTAACCATTACCACCAAGAGTAACGATCGTTAAATAGGAAAAAGTAAAATGACGTACGACATAGTACATTTTTCCAATACGAAACACTATCATTTTCATCATGGAAATAATAAAAAATAATACATCCTATTCATAAAAATATCATTGAAATATTATAAACAAATTCATTTCCTTCAAATAACATTCTAATAAAATACACAAGTGTCATTTTTACTACTCCTTTTTGCTTAGGTACCTACAACCAACGTTGCATCAGTCCTAGGACTGAGTATGGAAAACCATTACACTCTAGCAAAAATAAGACATTCATCATTTCAAGTAATTTCAAACAAAGCACAAAGAGAGGTAGAGATAAGGAGAGAGAGGAGATATAATTTTCTCAAATATTCATTTACTTTTTTTTTCAAGAGAGAGAGTAGGGAAAAGATAGAACCATAAAACATTTTCTTTGCTATTCATAATATTTTGACTATTTCTCAATTCATACCCATTTTCACATTATTTAAAATTCATCTGCATTTGAATCCATTCACATTTCCAAGACCAACCACAATTTCATATTTATATTAAGAGATAGAGAGAGAGGGAGGAGAGAAAGAACACTTTCAATTGTAAAATTCATTCATACAAAGTAATTGATTAAATAATACTCTACACACATTGTAACACTATAAAAAAGGGGTTCAAAAGTAATTTACATAATTGATAGGATCCTAAGAAAGGTTTTCTATCTTAAGTTACGAGTGTGCGAAAAATGACCAAATCAACTAAAGTGCTTACAATATGGCTTCCAAAACCACTCGTTTTACATTCAAACATAAAATCCATCGATTCCTACCTACTCGCCTATAAAAAAATAAATCACCAAATTTGATGGAATTCGATTTCATCAAACAAGGTTCAATTTAAGAAGGTGACTTTGAGACCAATTATCGTAAACACATCAAACACTTATGTTGTATGACGACCAGTGATTTCAACATCCACTTGAAACTGTAACTTACAAAATTATTTTTATGAAACTAACAGTTGATTTCAATTCTTGCATAGGAATGCTAGAGGTAGATGAAGGTGTTTTCCAGTTACACCAAATCAACATGAAATTTGTTAGTGAAAACCGATCAAAATTTCATAAAGTGGGAATGTCACCAAAAGTGACTTAAGTGTTAAAAGGGTATCAAATATCACCTTGTTAAGGCATCTAATCGAGTTAGTTTTCTCTGTTAAGAAACTTCATGGTGTCTTGGGTTGACATGGAACTTTTTTTAGGTTTTGGTTCCCATTAACCATTTGACATGGCGCTCCATGTGCATGGTTCCAGAGGCCTAGTTTATTTATTTATTTTTTCTTAAAATTTTAAAGAAAAATATTTTCGGAAAAGGTAAAATCCATATAAATTCATTCCAATTTTCATTCTTTCTTAGTATATATAACTTACAAGAATCCAACAGTAAAAAAAATAAATGCTGAAATGTTTAGTTTGAAGTGAGAGTAAGAGTCATCCATACCCGAATAATCCCTGTGGAGACAATGACCAGTCCTACGGGAAGTGTATGGTGCTACTACAACAAGGATGAACATTTCTCCACCATGTTCAAAGTAAATTTTCACCAACACATTACCTGTATTATACTTGCCTCCACTTTTCACATTCTTATCTGTAACTTGCGAATACGAGTCAAATTGATAACGACTTCCAATTGTGCTTTGGTGGTTGTCCATGTGCTACCTCGTACTCCCATTTCAAAAAAGCCATTTTGTGTAAATCCAACAATCTTGGCATTCCATGAAACCAAACATTTTTTTTCAATGCAGTTTGTCATACAATTAGCCTACCTTATAAGGAGGCATTCCTTCATGGAATTTTATCCAACAGTCCATGTTCTTTTTTAGTCTTCCACATTTACATATATGAATAAGGGTATTTGAAAATACAACATCCAACAAATTACTCCTTTTTTCCAAATGCTTTGACAGTTGTTTATACCCTACTCTAGCTTCGACTTCCACACAAGATAAATTCATGACAACTTAGCTACATTGAACCCAGAAGTTGATAGATACCCTATCTCAGCACCTTTACATGATTCCCATTTGTATAAACATCTACCACGACACTATCAATGTAGCAGCAAATAAAAAATTCATTTGTCCTCCATGCTTTAATGGACACACAGGCCCTACTAAGAACCATACATGGACACGTTAGATAGTGTTGGCATGGGGTTCTAGATCTAGGGTTTAAACCTGCCAAGTGATTGCAGCTACAACAACTCCCCAAAATATCATCCCTTCTTCACCACACCCTTGCTGCTACCCATACCATGTTGCAAAGCTTCCATTTGACACAATATGAAAGTATGCTGATGCAAGATGAAGGATATGGCTTTTACATAGACGTATACTTTTCCTTAGGGATCTACAAACTCCCCAATCACATCATTTACAGCTAGAAATTATTCCCTAATGGAGCACCATCTAATGATAAATCTTCTTATTCTTCTTATGCATACAACACAAAACAAAAGAAGGTGGTAGTTTCCCTTACTCTTAGTGTCAAATGAACTCGATTAAGATACACAAATAGATCTAGATCAGTCAATTCAAATATGCTGAAATGAGGAGATCTTTGGTGACAATTTTATCTCCATGTGTAAGATGTTTCAACACATAACAGACTAATTTTTTTACTGCTATTAGCAGAGCTCCTTTCATCACAGTTTCCATTAAGTTCTAATTATTTAATTATGATAGTGTACCCAGCACCTGCTGCCACCATCCAATTACTACTAACTCTACAACTTAGCCTGGGCATCCTCGAGGTTGATGCTTATGGACCTCAAATAAAGTGCTTGTATTAATATGCAAAGAAATGATAGGTTACAGGCCCTTCCACCTACCAACCCTGACAAAGGCGGTTCGATGTTTGAAATAGGGGCATTACATTCGTAATGAAGTATATTTACAAGAGAAAGAAAAGAAAGGGGAAGATGTTGTCGAAATAAGTAATTATAGGAAAGTATTTAGCGAACTAAATGTGTTTCTCAACTCCATCCAAGTAAACATTTTCAAATTGTGTATATTACATTTCCAACACAACTAAGTGAACAATTCATCTCCTTTTGGTTATGTCTTTCCAACTAATATTGTTTTTACGTAATTTGCAGCCAAAATATTATAATTTAGAAAATAATAGAGGCTTTTATTAGTTAAAAAAAATTTAAAAATTACAAATTTTAAAGGCCCTCAACTGATCATATGGGTTTTGTTTTTTGCTTTCCTCTAAATATTACATCAAGGCATATTGTAAGAATGAATCAGATATGAGTTTTGACTTATGTGATTGGTGCTACAATGTTGAACAAAGTGACACATGCTGTGACATTAAGTGAGCGGGTTCTATTCACCAGCGACCACGAACTCAGGATTGTATCATGCATATGCCATGCACATGTAAATAAATATATAAAAGAATATTTAATGATAGGAATTTCGAGCCCATGGGATAGCAATGAAGCACATGAGGTAACAATGAATTGTTAGAGATAAACAAAATGCCAATTATTAACCCTTAAAGGATACCACGTGATGATGTCGACATGGGCACATACATAAAGAAAAATGCAAAATAGACACTCAGATTAACAACAATGCGAAGACCCATACAATAGGCACCCATCAAACTTTATGAAAACCATACCAAAAACTGTTCTTAGATCTGCAACTTGAATTTGGAGGCGGGCATGAACGACCAAAACATTTTATTCAGAATTTATGTATGCATGTGTTTTCTTAGGTATGGAAGATGGTGACTGTGTGACGGGTTTATTTGTCTTTTAAAAAAATAAAAAATAATTATAGTTGTTCTCACTTACTTTATTTCCCTTCATCATAGCATGAGAGAAGGATTTTAAATTTGCATACATAGAATGCTTTCCTTATATGTAAGAAAATTCAATCAGACATCGAACTACATGACAAAGCGAGTTTTCATAGGCCAAGATTAAGGTAATATGCAACTGTAATGTTGGCGATGTCAAAAGGAACTGTGGATAGAGACCTTTATAAGCTGCAAGAGCTCAAGTTTAAGTGAAAACAAAGATCCGAAAGCTCCCAAGATGGGCTCGAATAAACGTAGTACAAATGGGTATGAAATACAAAGTCTTAAAATATTGTGTAGATAATATTGGACTGCCACTTGCCAAAATTCAATCTAACATGACCGCTATTATTAAGAAATCATATTTTCTCGAGGCTTATGTTCTGGAAACAACGGCCCATAATCCCATAGAGTCTAAACGATTTAGGCGCAGGCTAAATTTAGCAGAGGCGAGTTGGCTAGCAGGTGGTAAAATTGGATTTATCTACGACTTTCGTACAAGCTACGACTTTCTACTTAATATTGGAGATCATTACACCCTTCACCATTTCTATTATATTAAAAATGAAAAAAGAAAATCAAAGCTCATTTTCTTATATCAATTGAAACTAAGCTCAAGGAAATCCAAGCAAGTTGCAGAAGACGAGCTCAAGGAAATTTCCCTCATCTTTCTTACATTTGTTTCATGGACTCTTCTCCTCGAGCAGTGTAGTCGTCTGTTCGAACTTCCACCTCGTCTGCATGTGCTGCCCAAAATATCCTATGTACAATGAGCTTCAAGTGACTGGGACCGTCCGTACACCTCGCTTCTTAGACAGGTCTGCACCATTGATTCTCTCAACCAAGCTTCTGAATTTCTTCACAACAAAATTGGGCCTTCCAGAGTTTGCGTGAATACAAGCCCATTGTTTTAAAGGAAGGTAGGAATATTCTGAAATAGCAGAGTATCTACCGTGTTTAAGATCTGTTGAAAATAGCAGCAAGAAACTCAATTTAATTTTCTGTCTAAATTAAATTGTGGAAATTCGAAATTCCACATCAACATGCCACTTGGATGTGTTAGCTGAGTCGTTAGCAATCAGTTAACTCAGTAAAAATCGAGTTGAGACAATGAGATCAGCTAGTTACAGAGATTCCTATATTTTAGGAACCCAGGTTGGGTTTATTTGAGTTGTAAATCAGTTAAAACTAGTTTCAAGTGAAACTGAACTAGTTAATGATTAGTTAGGTGGTTGGACTTCAGTGTAACCCAATGATCATTTAGTTAACTGATCAATCAACCAATATTTTGCTCATGCATGTGAATAATTCGAATTCTTAAGTTGTCATGGAATTTCCAAGCTAGATGACAACAGGGGTAAACTAATTAAGTATACAGGAGAAGTAGGAGTTTTGATTTAGTGATCTGACAGAGATAGATTTTATATAGGTAGGTTGTGTTCAGTTGAGGAACCGGATTTTGGTAATTGATCTCTTCCATTTTATTAATGCAAAACAGAGCTTGTGGGGTTTTGGGGCAGTAAGCTTTCCCTGGGTTTTTGATATAACTTGTCTCTGTATTTATGCAGTTTCTATGTGTGATGATTTTTTATTTATGCAGTAAATTAGATTTGTGTCTCATGATTTAGATAAATTTCATGAGCAGTTGCGAATCTATTGCAATTTCTGCATGGTATCAGAGCCATAATCACAGAAGAACAAGGAATTTGAAGTTTCTCCTTAGGTCTACAGGTTAGTGCAACAACATCTCTACAAAGCTTGGAAGATGGCTTTCAGCGGGTTGAGGCTAGAATTTGCCTTGGATGGCAGCTCCAACTTCATAGCTTGGAAGGATCGCATGGAGGCAGTATTTGTAGATAATGGGTTGTTGGAATATATCGAGTCTGATATTCCACAGCCAGCTGCAATAGATGTCCAGCTTGCTCAGTGGAAGAAGGATGTGGCAAAAGGAAGGAAAATTATCCTCAAAGGTGTTTGAGATCATATTGTCTCAAACCTCCATAGGAAGACTTCTCCATTTGCAATGTGGAAAACATTGACAGAGTTATTCCAGAATCAGATTGACTAGAGAAAGCGGGCACTCAAGGACAAACTTCAAAAGATCAAGATGGAGAAGAACGATACTATTCCGCAGTATCTGAGCAAGCTCACATAGTGTCGTGATGAGCTTGGTGGTGTTGGAGTTACTGTTCCAGAAGATGATTCGGTGAGTCTAGCATTGCTAGGTCTTCCCAAGAGATGGCACAGTTACCAAGATTCTATAAATGGTCGAGAAAAGCTACCTGAATAGTCACACTTGTGGTCTGATCTTCAGCAAGAAGAATTTAGGCGAAGCACAAGAGGTGGATCCTCATCCAAAGCTGATGAAGAGGAAAACTTCGCATTGATGAGAAAAGGGAAGAAAGGGAAAGGGAAGAAATTCCAACCCAAGCCCGATTCTAATCATGGTGGAAAAAAGGGAGATTTTTCGAAGGTGAAGTGCTTCCACTGTCACGATTTTGGGGCAATACGCAACCAGATGTCCGCAGAAGAAATCCAGCAAGAAAACTGCAGCTATATGTGAAGCTCTAGCTTCACAGTTCGAGCTTGATTTCACACTCGTTGCATGCATGGCCAGCACAGTAATGAGTACCGTGTGGTATTTGGATTCGGGAGCATATTTCCACATGACTGGATGCAAAGATTTCTTCAGTGAAATGTAGGAGAAGGATTTGCAGATAAATATCGAGCTAGGCAATGACAGGGTGGTACAGTGCAACCGGTATAGGCACTATAACCTTCCAGAGAGAGTTGGGATCAGATCTTCAACTCAAAGATGTCATGTATGTGCCAGGCTTGAAGAAGAACCTGATCTCGGTAGCAGTCCTCGAATACCATGGTTATGATGTGGTATTCAGCCAGGGAAAAGCATTCATGAGACACATAACCACTAGGCAAGTAAAGCAAATCGGGGGTTCATGTGAAGAACCTCTAAAAACTTGATGTAGATGGTAGCGCAGCATTTATGGGGTAAAGCAGGACAAGTGTGGTGAGCCAGGATGAAGGTGAGTTATGGCACAAGAGATTGGGCCATCTACACCACGGTGCTTTGAAGATCATGGAGCAGATTTCTACAAGTCTTCCAAAGGGTACTTTTGTGCAGATAGACACATGCAAGGGATGTACCATGGGGAAGTATACAAAATCCACTTTTCATGAGAAGGAGAACCGAGCAATGAAAATCCTTGAGAGAGTTCACTCAGACGTGTGTGGACCATTCTCAACAGCTTCCACAGCAAAACACAGGTATTATGTGATTTTTTTTTATGATTTTTCTAAAAAGTGTTGGATCTACTTCATGTAGAAGAAAGATCAAACGTTCTCAAAGTTTTTTGATTTCAAAGCACTGGTAGAGAAAGATACAGGGAAGAAGGTGAAGGCTCTAAGGAGTGACAATGGTGGTGAGTACATTTCTAATGAATTCAAGAACTTCTGTGCCAAAGAAGAAATTTGGAGAGAGTTAATTGCACCTCATAACCCACAACAGAATGGGGTTGTAGAAAGAAAGAATAGAACAATTATGGGAGCAGCACGAGCTATGCTACATGATCAAGGCCTACCATTGCACTTGTGGGCAGAGGCATGCAACACATCCATATTTGTGCAAAACCGTACTCCTCATCGGATACTTGGCATGAGTACACCTAGAGGAAGCTTTTTATTGGTAAGAAAACCTGATATTTCATATTTTAAAAATTTTTGGCTCATCTGTCTATTTCCATGTGACCAAAGATGCCAGGAAGAAGCTAGAACCAACTGCAGAGATTGGGGATATTTGTGGGGTATACTGATACTCCCCACAACTATCGGGTGTATTTCTCCAGCTAACAGGGTGACAGTTGTCAGAAGGGATCTTAAATTTGATGAGGAGAAAGTCCATGCGATTGTCCCTTAAGAGGGAGCTTGATTTGCATGTAGAAGAGGAACTCTTAGTTCCAAAGGATGAACCTTGAGATGTGGAGCAGTCACATGCAGAGGATCATGGAGTGGCAGAAACCACTCATGCATAGTCATCCACTAGAGATGGCAGCAAGCGAACTAGGGAAGTTGATAGATTGTTTGCATGATGCTAGAGAGAGTGTGTGACAACCCACATCACAGCGTAGGCAGATGAGGTTACTGAGTCAGTACACTAATTACATGGCTCTGATGAGCGAGAGTGTAGAGACTGAGCCATCCTCATTCGAGGAAGCTGTAGAGCAACTAGTATGGGTTGATGCTATGGTAGAGGAATTTGATTCCATTGTCAGAAAATAGTGTTTGGGAGGTGGTCCCAAGGCTAGTAGAAAAATCAGTGGTAGGTTCAAGATGGCTTTACAAAGTGAAGCATGCAGCAGATGGAAGCATCAAGAAGTATAAGGCCAGATTTGTGGCAAAGGGGGTTTTCTTAGGTAGAAGGTATTGATTACGAGGAGACTTTTGCTCTAGTAGCAAGGTACTCTTCCATCAGTTCTAATTCTTTCTTTGTCTGCACAGATGAGGTGGAAGATCCACCAAATGGATGTAAAAACAACATTCCTCAATGGGATTGATTGAGGAAGAGGTGTATATTGAATAGCCGGAGGGGGTTTGAGACCTTTGACAGAGAGGTCACATGCGTGTAGACTCAAGCGAGCGTTATATGGGGCTCAAGCAAGCATCTCGTACTTGGTACACCAGGATCAACAACTATTTCATCGGGTTAGGCTTCACCAAAAGTGAAGTAGATGCAAACCTTTATCATATTGTTGTTTGAAGGTAAATTATTGATTATTGTGCTATATGTTGATGATTTAATTTTTGACTGGTGATGAGCAGTTGATTAGTTCTTACAAAGAGGATCTTGTAAGAGAATTTGAAATGAAGGACATGGGAGTCATGCATTATTTCCTAGGTTTGGAAGTATGGCAGGGAGATGGAGAACTTTTTTTTTCTCAAGGTAAGTATGCCAATGAGATACTGAAAATATTTCACATGGAGAACAGTAATCCCATGGAGAGACCCTCTTGCAGGAAGCTAGAGGAAGAAGGATGCTACTTCAGGTGAAGTAGTAGATGCTACCACTTACAGGCAGCTAGGAGGTTCACTTATGTATTTGGTGAACACACGACTAGAACATGTGTTATGCAGTTAACCAGCTTAGTCAAGCCATGGTCAAGACAGACCAAACTGTATTGGAAGGCAGCAAAGCATGTGTTGTGATACCTTAAAGGCACTACTCAATTTGGTCTTTGGTACAGACGAATAGATGGAGTGAAGCTGCAAGGCTTCACAAATGCAAATTGGGCAGGGAGTCCATCAGACAGAAAGAGCACATCAGGAGGAATTTTCAGTGTTGGGTTAGCAGCAGTTTCTTGGTACAATAGGAAGCAGAGATCTGTGGTGCTCAGCTCAGCAGAAGTAGAATACATGGCTGCAAGTCAAGCAGCATGTGAGGCTATCAGGATGAGAAAGATTCTTGTTGGTTTATTTGGTCAGTTGATGGATCATACGGTGATTCACTGTGACAATCAAAGTTGTATCAAACTCTCTGAGAATCCAGTTTTTCATGATCGTTCCAAGCATATTGATATCCGGTATCACCATCTTCGAGATTGTGTGCAGAGGCGGATTATGTTGCTACAGTACATCCCGACAGAGGAACAAGATGCAGATATTTTGACTAAGGCTTTGTTAAGAGGCAAATTTAAATTCCACAGGGATAGGATTGGGATCCATGATAATCCCTTTCTTGCTGAGAGGGAAGTGTTGAAAATAGCAGCAAGAAACTCAATTTAATTTTCTGTCTAAATTAAATTGAGGAGGAAATACGAAATTCCACATCAACAAGATCACTTGGATGTGTTAGCTAAGTCGTTAGCAATTAGTTAACTCACTAAAAATTGAGTTGAGACAATGAGATCAGTTAGTTACAGAGATTCCTATATTTTAGGAACCCAGGTTGAGTTTATTTGAATTGTAAATCAGTTAAAACTAGTTTCAAGTGAAATTGAACTAGTTAATGATTAGTTAGGTGGTTGGACTTCAGTCTAACCCAATGATCATTTAGTTAACTGATCAATCAACCCATATTTTGCTCATGCATGTGAATAATTCGAATTCTTAAGTTGTGGTGGAATTTCCAAGGCAAATGATAGCAGGTGTAAACTAATTAAGTATACAGGAGAAGTAGGAGTTTTGTTTTAGTGATCTGACAAAGATAGATCTTATATAGGTAGGTTGTGTTCAGTTGAGCAACTGGATTTTGGTAATTGATCTCTTCCATTTGATTAATGCAAAACAGAGCTTGTGGGGTTTTGGACAATAAGCTTTCCCCGAGTTTTTGATATATCTTGTCTCTGTATTTATGCAGTTTCTGCATGTGATGATTTTTTATTTATAAAGTAGACTAGATTTGTGTCTCATGATTTAGATAAATTTCATGAGCAGTTGCAGAATCTATTGAAATTTCAACAAGATCAAACGGACGAGAATGCTGCAATGGTCGTCTTGTATACAACAAAATTTACCACTGTCAATCTACATCTTTCAAGCGAATGCATCCCACAGTGAAACGCCTATTGGCATAATTATTGGCAAATGATACAACTAAAATTAGTGTTTCTCTATTGCAACATGGGCTCTTTATTTACTGTTCGGTTGTTTATCTCTTGTAATTCTGTTTTAGTCAGACATTAGTTGTGTTTCGTATTGTTGTTGTTATGTTGAGCAGTGTACTTCTTTTCTTTTTGATTCTCATTACTTTATATGGATGTTGATCCTTTTCGATTATACCCGTATAAGATCCCAGTCAAAAACCCTTTTACCATTAATAAAAAAAATTAGGGTTTCTCCAATGCCCATTGACAAAAGGGATGAGAATCTAATTCAAACCCTTTTACATCACATACCAGTAAGCTGTAGAATAAGAAGGGAAGTTTTTTGAAGATCAATATTTATGCTGTGTCGACGGCCGACTGAAGTCCGTGGACGGTTAATGGGCAGCGGACGTCTGTAAGTGTAAAACCACAAGAGCATTTTTTTCAAAAACGAGTCCTTCTACCCGTGGACTTTGGTAGTCGGATGTCAGCGATCAACATTTAGTCGATAACCATCCGATCATAAATTGATGACAACTCAGGTCTGTAGTTTAGTAAATTAATGAAATCTCCTTTTGAAAAACGCATACGGTGACTGCTAATCATGACCTTTTAAACTATGCCGTATCATGTTAAGAAACCACATATATTCCCTGTAGCGACATGTCACCTTTCTACGGCCTGGTCAGCTATGGCGAAGTAATACGGCGTAAAAAATATTTACAGCAGCCAGACTGACAATATCTCATGTCATACTTTTACGAGAATTATTCTACTGCGGCGCCGTGTTTGTGAACATACGAAATGACAATTCTGATTAAGTTATGCCATCATGGTGTTACGTTTAAAGTTGGAATAAGAGGTGCAATTTTTTTTTAGCTAATCATAAATTAGATAAATATATTTTTTATTTTTTTTAGATTAAAAAAAGTGTATATTCTAATTATAAAATATTAGAAGAATCTCAAAATGAAAGAAAAGTTACTTGAATTTAAGGGAGCAGAACGTTTAACTAAGGTCTGACTGAAACGGCTATGTCTCAACATCTAGATTCCATGGAACTTCTGATGAGGTTGGACTAAAAGATTGGTTTTGGGAAAGGAGATAATGTGAAGGATTCCATAAACGATGTGGCTAGGCCCTTGTTCGAAAAGGAGGTTGCTTATGGCGGAGAGATTGAAATTGTTCTTCCTATCTCCCCAGTGGAAGAGGATTACACGGTACTAGGCAAGAAGAGGAAAGGCAAACAAAACAGGGCAATTGTACATGTTAAAATGTCGTTGTGGTCTCAGAAAAGAAGTTGATATGGTCTGCTACCTTTAGGTGGACCGATCGCAACTCCCTAGGACAATACTATGTGTTAACTCTATCTGTTGGAGATGTTGGTTGTTCTGGATTTTTTAGATCCTTATTAAAATCCAAATTTGTTAGATCAAGCTTCTTTGATCATGTGTCAGGTTTTGTTTTATGTGTTTGGAAACATTTTTATATTTGAGTGGGGTGGTTAAAGGTTTGAGGGTCCTTTCAAAACCTCCTTATTACCTAATTCAAATTATATATTAGAAAATAAATATAAAAAATAATATTACTTTATTATTTGTTAAGAGCCAGACTAATACTAGCTAGTTAAAGTTTGACGGAAATGTATAGTAACAAATTTAAAGGCACAAACTAATAATAGCGTAATGAATACATATCTCATGTAAAATAGTTGTATTTATGTCAATGCATGGTGACGTCATTCTGTATGAAGGTGACAAAGGGAGGTGGTGAAGTTTGTTGTCAAATTATATAAATGAATGACAATGCCAAAAAGAATAATTCAACATATAGGGTTTTCGAGACATGGAGAATATTCTAAGAAAAGGGTATCAATAAATGAATGTTTATTGGTGAGTGGTTCCTCAATGAAAGAAACCTTTGGTGTACAAATATTAATTACAAATTTAACGTTATGATATATAACTAGAAATCACATTAAGGAGTGCAACGGAGATGTCGATAAGAGGTGTTCGACAAATGGCAAAAAAAGACCTTGAATAAGAAATAAATTTCAATGGTGAAAAATATTATTATAGAAAAATCCGTGAAGAACATTATATATGCACAAAGTGGAATGGTGATTGAATTAGGAGGATACATTTTTATTCAAATAAGGTTATACATGATGAAGCACAAAAGAGAATTCTTCTCTGTTTTTCCTTAATTTATACATAGACTCCTTGAAACAAGCTAGAGTATCGTTTGTAGTTAAAAGTTGGTGAAGTATGAAATTTATTAGGGCTTCAAACTATGGGAATAGATGTGAAAGTTAAACCCTGGTGTTCCTTATCTCCAATGTCAGTAGTTTCCATTTACGAAGTGAGCACTTTATATTTATGTAATGTGAGTGTCGAAACCATCTTTATAGGAACTTGATGCTAACAACCCGGAGAACTTATTCCTAGTAGAACATGAATAGGATTTTTTGGATCAAATTCTTGGATAATGTATCATTCAAATTTGAGAACAATGAAAAGAGGTAGGCCCATGGCCCTAAAATACGCATGTAAATTGTGAAAACCACAATGCCAATTTGGACCCATTATCAAGAGTAGCATGAACCAAAAGCTTTTCTCTAAGAATCACTATTTGGATAATGTACAAAAGAAGTCTAGGTTGTAACTAGTCACTGTTAGGGTCATATGTAGTTACTCATTTTGTGTATTCAACATTTCAATAGGAAATTCAAGTGCCAAGGAGTGAAATGTCATTTTTTTTGCAATGGTCGATGATCTCAATATTGACAAACAAATGTTGCGCAATTTGGAAGTCTTTAAAATCTTTAGCATAAACAAATTTTACTCTGTGCTTCATGAGCGTTTCCAAATAATTGAAATTGGGCCCCGCATTCTTAATGTTGAGAAGAAGGCACAAAAATAAAACTTTGTGTCTAAACCTTATTATTAGAAGATAGTATAAAGGGTGAAAAAAAATTCAAATCCTTTTCGCAAGGTTGCATCATAAGAATGCCCAATATACATGGGCACATCCTTTATAGCAAAAAGCTTCCCGTGGTCCCCAACAAGGATGACTAACCTTCCCCCAAAAGGGTATGTTTTTATCATGGGGGAATGATTCACGAAGCATTAAGTTGATCAGAGAAAGCAATTTTGTCCCTACAAAATTCGTTCCAATAATAAGAACATTTTGGACATTTTTGAGTGATTCTTGAAAAGTTACAAGTACCTACCCCTCTAATGGTTTCATTTATTTTATTATTATTCATACACATGCATGTACTGTAGTAGTTGAAATGTTAAAGAATGCAACCTATGTGGGAACTAGGACAAGGAGGGGAGAAAATTAGTTATGTCAGGAAATGTTACTTTTTATGCATTAATGAGAAAATATTTTACTATCCATGTCATGCCCTAAATGATAAGATTTAAAGGCGGGATATAAATCCATTGAACACTATGTTGAACACTAATATGGAATGAAACCTTTTTGCCTTTTGAAATAAAATTGTAAATGTTAGCTGAAGAAGGATGTGCATCGTGTTGGACTATTATCCCCTTGTCAAACTCAATGAAAGAAGCTATATCTTTTTGTATGGATGTAGGAAGGTTTCTTCCATTCTAATTACAGTTTGTGTCAAATTCAAGCCACCCAAGCATATCGATGTCATTAAGTTTGATGTAAGGGCCAAGGTGGATTTGGGAAATAATATTCCATTCATCTAATGAGAAAAAATTTGTTTGTGACATTCATCTATGGAGGAATAGTTATCAGATGTTACACATTCCAAGGGTTATGTGTAAAACACATACCATGTATAGTCGTAGGGGCACATTTTTTCACAATTATACATTACTTCATATATTTTTCCACTAATATTAGAGTTATTTCTAAGGAATGTCTTTTATTGTAGGATCTCTTTCCAAAACAAACAAATCAAAAGAAGAAGAGTCCTTAAAGGGAACAATATAAAAATATGGAATTATATGTATGATGGCCTTGGTTTCATGAAGCCTCCACTTATCACCTTTATTATGTATTTTGTAAAACTGAGTAGATGTTTCCTCAATGAGTGATGGGATTTCAAAAAATGTGAGTCTATTTTTGTATGCATCAAAGAATGATTTTGTTTCAAGAGAAGCATTGGCATTGACCAACACATGTTGCAAAATTGTGCTCCATATATTTAGGGAAAAAATGTGAAATTTCAAATTTAACAAGGGGAATTTTTAAAAATATATGGAAAGTTTCTTTTGTACTAATGTCACATTCCATAAGAATCTCTAATATATTTCAAAAGGTGATTGAAGGGGAATTAACGATTATGTATTTTTTGTAATCTGTATACACATTTGGTAATATGTTTCTAAATATTTTTCTACCTTAGAAGAATATTAAGAAATATATTTCAATACAATATGGCATGAAAGTATTGGTTGGAAGTCAACATTTTCTCACCATATTGAAAACATGACCTTTTTTTGAGTGTTCAACCTATCATTATTGCGGGATGGAACATATTTTATTTTCCCGTCATTTTCTTTAAACAATGACGATTTGAGGTTTAGCTCCCAAAGTGCATTATATCAAAAATGAGTGGTATATCCCATATTTCTCAAGAAATTATGTTTTAAGCATCTAGTGTTCTGTTATACCCAGTTATGTAGTTTATGACATTCTCTTATAACATTGATAGAAAAATATGAGAGGCTTCAAAAAGGCAAATATCATCTAGGATGGGCCAGTGCACTTTTTTTTATGTGTAAGGATCCAAATGGATTCCATGCAATAACATACTTGTCAAAGTATGAATTTTCTTAAGTTACCACATTTGTGTTTCCCCAATCAATTGCATCAACATTGGGTGCACATTCTATTCACAAGAATCCTTGAACATGGGGAACCCCTAAACTGTTGTCGTTCATACCTAACACATAATAAATGAATTGATGAAAAATAAGCAAACAACATTCTCAAAATGGATATAGATAAATAACTTTATATGTTACCTTTGCTACTAGTAACACACACCCAAAGTATTTTCAATAATTCATGAAATATTGTGAACCTTTAGTACAAGTATGCAAATATAATGTGAGAATAGACCTTTAGACTGCATACTCTCTATTGTTGAGCCCCGAATGCATCATGTTGGGATGGGATTTCCTAGCATGTTTTTGTGAAGGTTAGGACATTTGTTGTCACCATCACTGATAGTAAGGAAAAGAGTGGGAAAGCTAATTTGTTTGATCATGTTGATGAATTATGTATGGATTTTTCCCCAGTATTATATAGTGCTATGGAATTTGGATCCAAATATCATCAAGCTACCTAGAGATATTTCCATTGTAGTTGCAAGAATAGATTGTTGAAGGTTGGCTATAATTGGTGGAAGGGCATTCCCAACCTTTTGTTTCATGAAAACCTATTAAAGTGGATTTGCGTTCTTTGGTTCATAATTATGTTTAACAGGAAATACTTGAAGCGGGGACGAAATCGAAATCGACATTATGATAGTGCATCAAATGAAGTGCATATTCATACATCTAGATATATTTAATGCAAAGTTTTTAAAACATTTTCCACGTTATTAGAAAGTAGGGGAAAACCGTGGCAAACATCCCTTCAATATTGTAATCATTTATTAAAGAGTGGCCTAGTTCAAGAACTGTTATAACCATCATAGTTGAGGTACTTGCATAGAGAAAGAATATTTGGATCTCTTCAGATTATGTCCTAGTATTATTCATCACAAAAAAACCAAAATCTCTTCATTTTAACCCAATCCTTGATGTTGTTTTTAAGTAAATGATTTTAAAAATATTGAAAGTAAATGGTAAATTCTAATTGCAGAGAAAAAACACATTGATATAGAAACAAAGTATATATTTGACCTAAGAAATAAGTAATTTAATTTGAAACCGTAAGTGCAAGAGAAGGGATAAGATAGTTAACTAATTTCACAATAACCATAAATTTGTACCGAGCTAGAAAACTAATGAAATAGGAGGATAGACTTTCACAAATAATCACTGAAAATTATGCGAGTGTTAGATATGTTGGGACTAGGGCGCTTGGACTGGGTCAAGGGCACATGAGAACTAGGGACCTTCTATAGGAACCTATGATTGCGTATAACCTTAGAAACTAAATTTTACACGGTCACAAGATTTCACTAGATGTTGTCATTATTCACATGTATGTCAATGGTTGATGACCTAGTTCACCTAAAACATGTAAAGAAAAAGAGCTCCTACAAAACCTTAAACACAAAAAATCTTAAAAATAAAAATAAGCAAATGGAGAGTCAGGCTAACCCTAATGGTCATCTGACTAAGTGAACTTATGATCTGGGTGCTGCACTACATTTCAGGATCCATGTAGTTTTGTTTGTGTGTAGAATCATTCCCTACGTGGCTCTTGTAGAAGATGCACTGAATAACAAGCCATATCGAGATGTACTAAACATAAGTAGATGTATGCAAGGAAAAATGAACTTCCCCTCCTATGAAGTGTATACAGAAGAATACATTCACTTGTCCCTTCAATGAGTTCTAGATGAATGCTTTTGATTCTCTTGTAATACCTTTGGATTCAACCTTAGGTGATAATAGTAGATGCTTAGAGCTTGGTCCTTTATTATGGTCACATATCTTTGCATTTATATGACTCCCTTGCTTGAATTTTGTAATTAACCATTAAAAGGCTGACCCATAAGAAACCAATATGCCTAACAGCTAGAAAGGACCAAAAATATATGAGCGAAATACAAAGAGGTTGGGGGAACCCAAAGGGGCTGGGGGTGCTTGGGCATTTCCGTCCTAGCTCGATGCTAGTGTCCAAACTCAGAAAATTTGAAGTATCAAAATTCAAAATGGGAAACATGGTGCTTAAAGGCCAAGAAGGAAACTAGAAAGAAAGAAAAGAGGCCACAGAAATTGGTTGATTAGTAATTTCTGGGCTTAGTAATCATATGAATAGTGGTATGTGACTAGGACCTGGAAATGTACACAAAGTGCTTGCTTTAGTGTTTTCATTTTCCCCCACTGTATGTTGTTGAGTGAATGATCGATAACATAAAGTAGATAAGAGATGCATACCTAGTAACCATGTAGATCGATGAAAAAAAGCATGTTGAGGAGACAAGAAAAAGTGTGAAGTGAATAAAAATGAAGATTGAAAGCTAAAGAAGAGGATGTGACTCTAGGGGTGAAAATCATATGTGTATATGTCACGTTGTACCTATTGTTGATGTCTTCTAATGCTTGATGATGTGACTACTTCTTCCCATAAGGATGAACCTATAAACAATAAGAGAAAAAGAGTAGTCAAAGTCATGTATATTTGAAAAATTAGATCCAAGTATGCAAAAATTATGTAAAAATATGAAAAGTAACATGTGCACCTTATCAGTGATGAGTGAAAATAATAGATAGGATCTTCAAAATGCTATAGAAGAAAGATTTTTTTTGGCGATCTCACACCACGAATGAGTTATTTGGGCTATCTCATTGATGTAGTATGCACTCAAAAGTCAAGTGTGAACCTTAGCATGAGAGTGCGTCATATGGTAGTGATTATACAAGAGGTGTATTAATTTGTGTATGATGAATAATGAAGACTAGATGCGAAGCACATAACATAACAGTAGAAATGTAAGACCCCTAATAATGTTATAAGGTGGGAGAGTAAGTGTGATCCCCCCCAAGTGTATAATGATGTGTAAGCTATCTGATAAAAGTGAAGGGAAATGGTCCTCTAACCAATTTTTGCGGAGATAAAGGCATGTGACCATGTTATGAGATCGGTGATGTATGAAATAAATGATGTATTGGTGAATAAGGCCTATGTGCATTAGTCCTAGGAGGCAATGAACACCTATGTGAAAGAGATCAATGAGGTGATGTGCACCTATGTGTAGGAGACTGATGGAGGTGATGTGCACCTATGTGAAGGAGACCATGGAGGTGATGTGCACATAGGTAACTAATTTGCATCCAAGTGGTAGACCTAGGCTGATGAGATGGACTAGTGGACCGATGAGACTGAGTTGGTTGTGTACAAATAAGAGAGATAAAAGTGGAGTACACTTCAAATTTGAGATCGTGGGTACCTATATTCTCTAATGAGTGCAATGACAACCTCAATAGGAGGATATAGACACATGGAGTGCATGGCAGAACACCCTTACTGGTGATACTTGTTTGTTGTGAATGAATTTGAGACAAAATTGGAGTCATGGAAATGATTACTTGAGCAGCAAGGAGCCAAGGAAGACCTAAGAGCATGTCATACCCTTTCATTAAGGTGCCACAAGGAATGACACAAGCATGGCGAGGAGTCCAGTTGTAACTGGAAGCTAGATGAAACCATAAGATTGAGTAACTAGATATGAAATACGTTAGAGTGGATATTTGATAGCAACCAGAAGTGTAATAGAACACACACTCATATGAATCAATAGATTGATCATTTTATTATTGATAACATGAGGACCTGTAGAAGCATGAATATACAATGTTTTAGAAGAGAATAAGGCATGATAATCATGATAAAATAATGTAATGAATGGTGGATATGCACCAACAATAACAAAAATAAAATCAAGAGCCCTCAATGAAAGATGAGGAACTGAAAGCTATGTATGATTGGTTGAATAATAGTTACGTTGATTTTCATGTTTAGGGAGAGGATCATTAAAAAAATTGTGCTTTTTAATTTCATTGACTGACGTATATGTCGAAGGCTCAAGGAGATCAATTGCATTGTTTCTGATGAGATATTTAATAATATTTCAAAGTTTTAAACATCGATTTGTATAATTCCCAATGTGCATGAAGATAGTCACGTCTAAAATTTTCATTATAGTTTCATCCTTTAGATCGAGATGATTCCGAATTAAATGGAGGAGGAAGTATAGATATATTTCTCTCAACAAGTTATGGTAATAGATGGTGTGGAGTAATAGGCAATTTTGTAAATGTATACTTTGGAGGTTTCCATTTAAGCCTCTTAGGAGTAGTACCAACATTAACAATTTTTTTGGCTTCAATGGGCTTATTAGATGGATTGATATTTTATTTGCTTTGATATTGAGTAAAATATGAAGCTTGATTGTGATACTTAAGATTTCCCAGAGATATCAGTTTTCTTTCACATAACTTAAAGAGTATGACATAGTTGATCAAATGAAGGAGAGGTCTAAAAGATTACACTCTCTATTAATGGAGGTAAAATAATTTTGACAAATAGATTTTGTAATTTGGTGTCCACGAGCACATTAGACATCTTAGGTAAGTTTTTCTTATATCACAAAACATATTCCGCTATATGCTCATTAGATCCTTGTTTAATTTGTGTCAATTAAGCATAGGATATCTTAGAGATGATAGTGATTGATAGGTAGATCATAAATGATGTTACCGAATGGACAGGTAGATTGTATAACCAATGCATTGCATACTCTTATAGGTTTCTAGGGAAGAAATTTTCTAGTAAAGTATGATCTTATTCATAGTCTAGACATGCTACATGAAATTCTCAGAGATGCTCTTGAGGATCACCATGACCATTGAAGGTGGGTAGCTTGGGAGTGAAGAAGTTTTGTGGAAGTGCATAAGCTGAAATGGCGGGTGAAAGGAGTATGAAGTAGTAATGTGGAATCAATAGATGGAGATGCACAAGAAGTAACCTATTGCAGTTGATGGGTTTGAGCTTGTAGATCTTGATAGAAGGAGGCTAGGCCTTGTGTTCCAGTTGAAGAGACTTTCCACGTCTGAGAAACAAGAGGTGGAGTGAATTGGTTTGTGGGAGAAGGAAAATATATGGGAACAATGGAACTAGATGGAAGGGTAGAAATAGGGGGCTGAGTGGAAATAGAAATTGAAGTGGGGATGGATGCATGAAAATTAAGGTTAGAAAGATTTTTGGCCTCCTCACGATCATCAAATAAGAGAAAATCTAGATCTTGGGGATGTTCAGGGAGATGATCATTGAGCTCTTGAAGGTGGGATTTAGTAAATTCATCATAAGATTGAGCCATGATAATAAGATCAAAAAATACCTAAAAGTCATGTTGGGTTCGAGTGATGGGTTAACCAAATGATTTAAGAAATATTGAAATTTGTAAAACCCTAAATATTTGAGAGTCATATGTAATAGATACTACAATTAAGTATAAACTGACCCATGCAATAAGCTAGATAAAAAAAAACCCTAGGTGTAAGAGAGGGAATGAGAGATTTAGTTGATTTCCCAATAAAGCTTTAAGTGTGCCAAACTGGAAAACTGATTAACATGAGCAATGGAAAATTGCAACAATGGTTAGAAAATAGTGTTACTAATAGATATGCCTAGACCGAGGCACCTAGATTGGGTTAGGGGTTCCTGGCTGCTGGATACTTCTTCTTGGCACCCATGAATGTGAAATACCTTAGAAAATGATTTATTTTGTGTTGCAAGATGGTCAATACCCTTCCATGTTTGTTTCCTATGTGTCATATTATACTTGTAGGATTCACTTGTAATCTGCAAAGATAGAAATAACCTACAAAACCCCAAAACACATCAAATCCTAAAAATAAAAATATGTAAATGGGGAGTCAGACTAACCCTGAAGGTCACCCAGCAAAGTGAACTTATGAACGAGAGTTGCACTACCATTCAAATTCCATGTAGTTCTTTTGTGTGTGTGTGTGTGTGTGTGTGTGTGTGTGTGTGTGTGTGTGTGTGTGTGTGTGTGTGTGTGTGTGTGTGTGTGTGTGTGTGTGTGTGTGTGTGTGTGTGTGTGTGTGTGTGTGCACGTGCGCGTGTGCGCACGTGCAATAATCATGCCCTAGGTAGCTCTTGTGCAAGATGCACTTGATAGTGAACAATAGATAGATTTAGTAATGTAGATAGATGTGTGGATGATAAAATGAAATTCCCCTCCTATGCATGTATACAGGAAATTTAGTCCCTTGTCCCTTAAATGAAGCTATATGGATGCTTTGATTCTCTTGAAATGCATTTGGATGAAACCTTAAGTTATTGTAATAGATTATTCGAGATTGGTACTTTATTTTGGTCATATAGCTTGATATTTATATGAATCCCTTGGTTGAATTTCAAAATTAACAACTGGAAGGCTGACCCACAAGAAATGTAGTCCCTTGTCCCTTAAATGAAACTATACGGATGCTTCGATTCTCTTGAAATGCCTTTGGATGCAACTTTAACTTATTATAATAGATTCTTAGAGATTGTTCCTTTATTTTGGTCATATAGCTTGATATTTATATGAATCCCTTGGTTGAATTTCGCAATTAACAACTTCAAGGTTGACCCACAAGAAAACAAGATGCCCAAAGGATAAAATATGAACAAAAGGAGTGAGAAAAGTAAAGAGATGTTTGGGGTGCCCATAAGGATGGGGGAGCCTGGGCGTTGGCATCCTGGCTGGGCTGTATGGTGTAGGAGGCCAAAAGAAAGACGTGAAACATAGCCAAAAGGCCAAAGGTAGTTGTCACTTACTAGTTTTCTCACTTAGGAATCATATGAATAGTAGCATGTGACTAGGACCTAGAAATGTACCGAAAGTGTGTGATTTAGTGTCTACAATTATAAGAGAAGAGAAGTATACATAGCACATGGGTGATCTTGGAGTGTAGATCAATGATCTAACAAAGATTAGAAGTGACCAGTAAGTGCTTCAATTCTATAACTGTGAATGTAAATTGAGCTAGTATGGAACCATATGAATTTCCTTGAGTGTGATATGAATCTCTATGTAGCTATGACACATGGTCATGACCTTTGCACTAATACCCTCAGTACTAGATATCAATGTAACCCTCTATGTGATGTGACACACCTTTAGATCCTAAACATATATGGGATACCCTAATAACAAATAGTGTTTGGGTTGAAGCACACTTGGACCGCCTAAGTTGGTATTATTCCAAAGATTCCTCATACCATATGTAGTTCTTCACCTAACATTTGATATCTATGTTTATGCAAATAACTTGGCAATATGATTCCATGGAATTGAGTAATAATGGTGTGGCATGTTTAATTTTTTCTTGGATCTAGTTCGAATTTAATAAATAATGTGAATTTATGGGTTTTTAAAGATTGGCTTAAATCTAAAGCATTTTTCTAAGTAGGACCAAACCATGGGACACTAAGCCTTGTATGGTAATTTTTTTATGTGAATGAATGAGAACCAAGAATAAGGATGGGCTAAGGTTGAAATTTACATGGATAAAGGATTGAGAATATGTTGAAGTTATGATCAAGTTGGAATGAAAGGTCTATAATGTTAAATGCAATTTTTTGTGATTTTACTAGCAATCATACACGAAATGTACAATGGATAATGACACTGAATCGAAGGTCTTTTGAAGGAGTCAAATTTGAGGGAGAGAAATAATAGAAAAGTAAGAGGCGTGATGATGAACGGGCTAAAGGGTGGAGTAGTGATGGGGTGGAAAAAATGGAAAGGGGAAACAATCTAAAACTTTAACATCCAACAATGACATAAAAAATAAGTCAGAGTACAATAGGCAAGTATTTTTTGACTCTAGAGTTATTATGATGCAAAAATAATTTGGTTTTATTTGAACATTAGGTTTTCATACCCAAATTATTTGTTCCTACAATTTTGTTCTTGGGAATGCACATTCAACATAAATATGAATGAATGCGAAACTATATAAATCTTACCTATAAAAATGTTAAAATAATGTGAAGGCATCTTATCTTAGATTTGTAAAAAACTTGTAATCTTTGAAAATATAAATTTTTTATTGTGGTTTGAAATATTGGGAAAAAATAAAAAATACATACAAAATTATATAGTTGTGTTTGATAGTGCATCAACATCTATCCTTGAATCTTCTACAATTCAATGATCTTCCAATTGGGAATATGAAGCATGAAAAGATTACTTCCTAGTTGAGCTACCCCACCTAATAGATAATCTAATTTATTTGCTCTTTCCAATAGAAAAGCAAGATGGAAGTTGTACTGTGAACAATAAACTAATCAATAAAAATGCACTCATTGGAGCACAAATCGAGCGACACAAAAAAGGAGGCCGCAGGCCCGTGGTTGTAATTGGTGGGTTCTGGTTATGAACACCATCAATAGGGAAGATTGCAATCATTTCACAAATAAGAAAACCCACATCTTTTGTTTCTTTCATTATAAAATATTAAAAAGAGAAATAAACCTACACAAACATCGCTGACAATAGAGTTTCTCGGGAACAAACAATTCCCCTCCTTCATCTAGCCATAATCAAGAAATGGGAAATATTACAATATTGAAAGTTCTCTAATTTGTTACCTACATAATTTCTAACCCAAAAAGTAGTGAGCCCACAACAAATCTCTCACAAATAATTAATTGAAATCCTGCAAGAGGACAACATATAGGATATCCCTTTAACACGGTTTGACAAATTTAAAAGGAAATAGATTTAAAAAATATATATTTAGTAAAAGTAAATGCTATGCAATTCAATATGTAAAAAATAAAGACTCCTTCTCAATATCATAAACTATCAATTCTGAGACTCACTTGAAAAAGAAATGTGACATGGAAATCAATAAAACCAAACATTTTGACTAACCATAACAAGGGGAGAGGAGCCAGTCATGGTGCATTACCCAATAGTGGTGAGGGTAGTTGACATCTTTGACTCCAGTTTTTACATAGTAAAATATTAATAATTGAATGAATATTATCCTATAAATGTACAAACACTCTTCAAAACTGATGTAAATGTCACTTTTCATGTATAACCATGAATCTATCGACAATAGAATACTTGATATCATTTTTAAACATAAAATAACATATATTATACTTCCATGTTTGCCAGATTTAAAGTCAACATGTATTTAATACATGGATATATAATTGTATTTCATCCCTATACAAAATTGATACCACATCATCATATCTATTTGATGTCACTTTTCTTATAATTTAAGTTCCCATTTTACAATGTTAAAGATCTTGTCATACACAAACTTTGGGGCGGGTTCTCACAAGCATAAGTCTAAAGTGCACCATTTTCAAATACATATTGTCTTTTAAGCATTAACTTTCTCACAATTTTCTATACTAGGTACTCCCATAAATGATGTACCTGCACATTTTCAACAAATGTGAGGCTCAAGAAACAAAGATTGAATTGAAATGAGAAATCAAATCAAATTGAAATTCAAATATGAGTATTGAAATAAAATATAATAAATCTTGATCCACCCCTATCAGTTTCACCCAATCAAAAACAAGCACAAGGATCAACCAATTTTACCCAATCAAAAAAAAGCACAAGGATCAATCAACTACAACAATTTTCATATCTCCTATAAATCCAGCTCCTCAACTACTCTGAAAATTTATTCAGTTAGTATTATTTTGCTAGTGCATGACAATTACAGTTCCAAGCTGCCATATTCAACAGTTATTCCACATCATAGTGCCACATAGTAAGTTCTTAACTCTATTGTTATATTGATGCACATTCATTTTATTTTAATTTTTTTTTTGTCAATCTATATATGGGAGGGGAGCCAGTCATGGTGCACCCAAAATTTGGGAGACTATACTGAACATTATAAAAAACCTGGTAATCCCAAAAATCTGTCAAAAGAAGTGCTTGAGAATTCGCTACAGCCCAATCTACTTTGCAAACAAATCTGACATGTAACCCACCATGCATACTTGCTTTGACAAGGAGAAAGACTTGCTTGATTCAAGAATTTTTTTGGATGTTCTCCACTATACTTTGAATTTTGCTAGTGTTATTTTGGTGTTCAACCCAAGTATTAATTGGGAAGAATTGGTAAAATTCCACGAATTTTACTTTATGTTTCCTTTTCATGTAGATTATATTAACAAGTAATTCTAGGCTAACTGCTCTGAAATTTGTAGATGTATATTTACAAGTAATTCTAGGCTAAATTATTGAAATGTGCAGGTGTATATTTAAAAGTAATTGTAGGCTAAATTAATAAAATCTGTAATGTATATTTACTAGTAATTCCAGACTAAATTAATGAAATCTGTAATTCATATTTACAAGTAGATGTATGTTCTATAGACATATTTTTACAAGTAATTCCAGGCTAAATTAATGAAAGGCTCTATATTTACAAATAGATATATACAAAATATGCATCTACTTGTAAAAATACATTTACAGAATACACATCTGAATGTAAATATACATCTACAGAATATACAACGACAGGAAAAGGTAGCATAAAATATACAGCTACATGAAAATGAAGCATAAAATATACAACTACATTAAAATACAACATAAAATATACATCTAACATGTAATTACTTGTAAGTATACATATACATATTTCTTCAATTTATCCTAGGATTACTTGTAAATATAAATCTACATGTACACATACATCTATAGGTTTCATTAATTTAGCTCAGAATTACTTGTGAATATTCATCTACATTAAAAGGAAGCATACAACTATATTGCATGCTACCTTTTTCATTTAGATGTATATTTGGTCATAAATTCAAATTTGTATTTGTTTCAATAACATTTCCTTCCTTTGTACTAGACCGATTTTCACCTTTGATCTTTGAAGTATCCATTGCTTAGAACATAGGCACTCACATCAAATGGCTGCACTTCCTTTTATGTTAGTTGATTCAATATTATAAAAATATCATTGTTGTAAGTTACATCAGTTTTGTACATTTATCTATCTTAGCAGGTTTTTATTGACATCATGAGGAGAAGGTAGCTTCCAAAAAGAGTAAGACCCGCATGTGCCAAAATTCGGGGAGCAAGATTTCTGCCAAGTTAAGAACATGAAGAAGAGGCTATCAATACCCCACCTCAAGATGCCAATGACACACCACATGAAGAAGTAAATGTCCAAGCAATAAGACTGATCCCTTCAAAAAAAAAAGTGACAAAGCCAAGATTTGATTGGAACAAGTCTGATATGAATAATGCCATGAAAGATGTTGAAGATTATGGATACTCTACATGTGTTGCTGCAAAAAAATGGTGTATACCAGTGACCACCCTTACTTCTTGGCTGATGGGCATTACCACCACTAAAAGGAAGGGTCCACCAAAAATTCTAACAGATGAAGAAGAGATGGAGATAGTGAGTTGGTGTCATGAAATGGCTGACATGGGACATGGGTTAGAAATTATACAACTTAAGACGTGTGTGGCACAAATCTGCGAAACAAGGTCTAACCCATTCATGGATAGTTTTTCGGGTAGGTCATGGTGGGAAGGTTTTAAATAAAGACACCTAGATCTAACATTAAGGACAGATGTAGGCCTTGATAAGGATCGAGTAGTGTGTTTGAGGCCATCAATTGTCAATTCCTTGTACATTAATTTGTCTAAATCTTATGAGGTCAACCCATATGGACCAAACCAAATATGGAATTGTGATGAAATTGCATTACAAGCTGGAAGGAATTGCGGTATGAGAGTGCTTGCTAAAAGGGGGTAGTAGGAGTGTCCCATATATCATACCTAAAAGCAGAGAATGGATTACCATATTGTGTTGTGTAAATGCTGTTGGACAAAGCATTCCAAGATTCTATCTTTTTAAGGGGAACATCCATTTAGAAAATTATATTATAGGTTGTGAGCCTGGAGCTTGCATGGCAACACAAGCACATGCATGGATGAAAAAATATTTATTCATGAACTAGTTACATCACTTTGCGTCATATATACACGGTGGAGCGTCTCCTACCAATAGGAATTTACTAATTTTTGATGGCTATGGTTCACATGTTACTTTGGGGACAATTCAAGAAGCCAAGAGTTTGGGGATTGATTTTTTAACATTGCCTGCACAGACCTCTAATAAATTATAGCCATTGGATGTGAGTTTCTTTGCTCCATTAAAAACATACTTCAAGAAGGAGAGATGCAAATGGATAATTGCAAACCATGGGACAGATGTGAAAAGGGCTAAATTAGCTGAGTTAGGGAGCAAAGCATTCAAAATGGCTCTTACACCTAGCAACATTAAATCAGGATTCAAAAGAACAGGAATATGGTCTCTTAATCCCAATGCCTTGGATGAAGATATGGGACCTAGTAGAACATTTGACACATCTTTTCAAGATGATGCTGGTGCAGTAGAAAATATGCTTCATCTATCTAGGGTTGATTTAGAGCAAAATGAAGATGTCCAGATGGTGCCTAACACACAATTGGATAAAGAATCAGAACCTCAGCAGAAGGAGATAAATATAAATGAATGTGTTGCTCAACAATTGGAAGCTCCAAAAAAAATTAATCAAATCGATGAATCACTATCTCTGCCCATAGAAGATATCCCTCCCGATTGGATGAAAGAAGTAACTCTTAATCTTGGTGTAAACTTGAACTTCAATAATGAAGAGGTCAGCCTCTCTTTACCCTCTCATCCAACACTACTTCATGACTCAGATTTGGTGCACTACTATGTTGGAAGTCAAGCTGAAGAAAATGATGCAGATTCACAGTTAGAGGTAGCAAGGGTATTAGGGGTAGATTCAAACCAAACTTGTGAGGAAAACCAAGGACAAAAAACTCTTGGTAGATTCTTGAAACTCCCTATGGAAAAGGTTAGAGAATCATCAAGGTAAAATAGTGCTTCTAGTATAAGATTGAGTAGGGAATCTCTACTAATCACCGTAGATCAGTACATGGAGCTTTTGGTTGAGAAAGAGAATAGAAAAAAATAAATAGATGAATTGAAGCAAAGAAAAAAGGAACAAATCCAGGAGAAGAAGGATGAACAAATTGTTGAAAGGGAAAGGAAGGAGCAGGAAAAGATTGAAAAAGAATATAAAAGGAAAACAAAGGAGCACCAAAATTTGATTCAAAGGAAAGAAAGGTAAAAGAGAAAGGAACAGGAAATGATTCAAAGGGATCAAGAGATAAAGGAGAAGGAGTTTGAGAAGGCAAGAAGAGAGTTAGAAAGGAAAAGGAGAGTGAGTAGTCCAATTAATCCTTTTCGTGATCAACACCCAATGCTAAGAGAATAAATGGGCATACATTGCCCTTTATCAATTTCAACACATAATTTTGCAGTTGGAGTGAATGCTTCTCCAAGTTCTGATCCATTCCCAACTATGTCTGTGAGGGATGTCAACATGGGGAGGCAATTACAAAGTAACACCCCAGCTTCAACCTCAACTGCAGATTCAACACCGCCCTTCCTCGGATTTTGGAAATGATATTATCGAAAGTAAATATTTATTTTTGAGGGCTGAATTTTTGATGTGTGGAATTGGACTTTCGATTTAAAAACTACAATATATTAATAGTAGTTATATGGCCCAAGTATATTGTATGGCCATGTTTTTGTAATGGACAATGGAAATGTTTACTGAATGAATATATGTCTTCCAAGTTATGTGATACCTTTTTCAAAGATTTAAACTCCTATTGTTTCTGAAAATTACATTGAGTAACAGACAAAAGTAAATGACATTAATGTAACAGTGAGAAGCCAATAACACAATCTACCAGTAGAAAAGAAAAATATGTAATAGTTTCTATCACTACCTCAATGAGGGTAAAACCTCACCTATTAGAACCGTATGGACTATAGATATTCAAAGAGAATCAAACAATTTCTAAACTAAAAAATGTGTTGATAAACACAATTGAAATCATGCTCTGCATCTGCACTTCCATTCTAAGTCACTCCAACAAGCATAACAACACCACTGCAATACATGTACAAAAAATACTATCAGTTTTTAATATGTAAAATCACCAAATTATACAAATAAGTTTTTAATAATAGGGGTTACCATGTCTTTTGACAAATCAGCCTCTTGGACTTTCTTGTAACATACGAAGGCTTTCATCAACTATGATTGAAATATATTCATTTATTAAACCTATCTGATTATAAATCGATCTCATACCAGTGTTGTTTGAATCTATCACCTCCATTTCATTTATTGTTCAAGGAGCCTAAACCCTTGATTAGCTTCAAATATGAACAATTTTCCAAACTTCACATTTAAATGACTAAATTTTTGTTACCATATTGGAACTAAAATTCTCTACCTCCTCAATGTACAGTGTACATAATGAACTTTCCTTTAAAGCATCTATGGCAAGATTCAAATGATTCTTTCTAGTTTAGAAGGAAGCAATGTTAAAATAGGTGGGTTGTTCTAGTAACATGTATTGGTCCGCACCATGAAAACTCGAAAATTGTGACACCTCACACTCCAGCAAGTATGTATGGTGGGTTACGTGTCAAATTTGTTGGCAAAGGAGATGGGGATGGATAGAATTCTCATGCACTTCTTTTGACAAATTTTTGGGATTACCTAGTTTTTTTTAATGTTCAGTATAGTGTCCCAAAGTTTGGGTGCACCATGACTGGCTCCCCTCCCATAGTGTGAGAAAAAAATGCAACGATGGTGATAGCAATGAAAGGATACACCACTTGGGTGGAGAAGTTGTTTGGGGAGGCAAACCGGGCACCTCTTAAACTCTTTCGGTTGTGGAAGGAGGTAGATCCATAGTTAGACATTCCAAAGTTCATTGTTGATAGAGCCGAGGAGAGATATAAACATGCTCTTGTAGGAAGGTTTACAGGTTTATGACAAAATATTGACTCTATGAGTGAGTGGAGTATAAGAAAATGGATCTGCAAAGTGGAAGTTTGTGTGCTTGCTGTAGAGGGTTTTCTGATTTGTTTCCAGAATGAAGCAGAGTTTTTGAGAGTGCCTCGGGAGGGGCCTTGCTGTTTTGGAAATATTGTCTTTAGCTTCCAGCAATGGGTTCCTGGAGTGTATTAGGATGTTTTCCTTCTAGTCCTTCCTATCTGGATCTTCCTCCCACGGATTTTTTTGGAGTTCTTGGAGAAACAAGTCTTTCCGGGGATCTCTCGGTCAATGGGTATGTTGATTGCAGTTGATTCGACTACTAAGGCTTGGTCCTGGCTGATTTTTGCGAGGATCTATATAAATGTCCCTGAGGGGTTCAAAATTCCAATCAAAATTTTTCTTCACTCTCTTGCTGCAATATGTGAACAAGAGATTGTAGTGGAAAATTCTCAGACTTTTTGTTATCATTGTAGGAAAGTGATATTTGATGCAAATGAATGTTGTGTTTCAAGTGAACCATCTTGGGAATTCACTTTTCCCCAGGGGATGATGATTTGTGCAGTATTTCGAAGAACTGTGGTTCGCACTCTCAGTCAGGCATGTCATCCAAGTCTGTGGATCGCTTGGCGGATGAATCTGAGGGAGAGGTTATGGAGGAACATGGGGCAGAGACTGATATTTCTAAAATGGCGGTGGGTGCCTCTCCCACTGCGATGCCTATGGAGAAGGTGGATGATTCAGTGAATTTGTTGCTGAGTGGGCAAAGAAACTATCTATGGGTTCGAGGCACAAGGTTCATGTGGAAGGTGTGAGAAAAGGTGGGATGTTTTGTGGGAAAAAGTTTGAAATGAAATTTCAAATTCTGTCTTGGATGACGGTGCGACAGTTAATGGAGTTGGTATTGGTTGTTTGCCATTTAGTAGCTCGTCCTTTTCCTTGGATAGAAAACTTGAAGTGTTCTTTATTTTGGGTGATGGGGAGCCCTCATCCCGCAAGAGCACCGAAGATACATTGATACATAGTGCACATGTGGGGCTTATTGACAAAGGGTGGACTATAGTCCAACACAAGAAACATAAAGTAAGTACGTTTGATCATGTTCAGTGGAGCCACTCTATGGCGGATTCCACAGGTGTTGTTTAAGGCTTTTTCTCTTTCTTCCATTTGGTTCAAGTCTCCTTGACCGGGATTTAGGATCAGCTTTCATTTGTTTCTAGTTTTTCTTCTCCGACCACTAGTAGAGGCCATTTTTGACACTCCTCATTGTTTCATCTTTCTCTTCTCAGATTATCTCAAGATGTATTCTTTACTGTACGGATTCTAGGTGCCTTAACCCTACTTTTTACCTAATCTAAAAATAAAACCAAATGTTTTTCCAAAACCCTTCATATGAAAACTATCACATAAACTTTTTGAACGAAGAACAAAAAAAAATAATAAGTGACTATTGAACCATAATCAAACCCACTTCAGACAAAAGATAACAACATGTCATTATATCAACATTTAATGTTATGGTCTATTTATCTTAAATGTTGGAGAATCCGCAAAATCAACAGAAATAAATCTTGGGATTGGGGATTCTTAATCCACTACAAACATTTCCACAGATTGTAATTGTTGTTGTGACAATTGTGCAGGACCCTGCAACCATTGTAGCTCATTTTTTGCAAAAAAAAATGGCTGAATGATAGGAGGATTAGGAGGATCGAAATTCCTTCTCATAAACAGAATTACAAAGCATAACACCCAAACCAAATTACTATCCTAGAGCCTACTTGAAAACCTTGCTTCTTGATTGACATTGATACTGTCCAAAAGTCTACTTGTTAATTGAAACCGAAATAGCCAATAGCGGCAGGACTTTGATAGAGTAAGCATCCCCAAAGCTTACTTCTCAATTGATAATGTGGGAGTTCAATAGGCTTAGGACTAGAGAGAGGATTACGAGTGCTAACACACCAGCCCAAAAACAATTGCATGTTTTTCTACTAAAGAAACTCCAAACTATGTTAACACGTTAACCAAGGAATAGAAGTTTGACAATGAAATAGTTTACTACCACTTCCATAGGTTTGAGCCATGCCCCCTTTGAGTTGAACTTGAGTAAAACACAACCGCATATACATTATACATGGAATGCCATCGAATGTACTGATTTTCAACACTCACAAACACCAAAAAAAATTAAACAACCAGTCAACACCAAACCACTCAACGTTTAAGCTCCCAGATGTGAATCAAAAAAGAAACTTTTACTCTAGAAACTACTTTTTCATTATCATTGAATAAGGCCTCACAATGTTATCTCTAGAGATGTACCAACCCAAGAAAATAATTCTAACACATAAACTAGAGTACTTTCGCATTACAACCTACTTGCTGAGTTAATAAGGGAACCTGCACTCTAAAGCCTATTGTTCCATTATGACTGAATATGGCCAAAATATGTTACATTCCACAAAGCACCAACCAACACTACAAGTCAAGCACAATACTTTAACATTACTACCAGCTAGATAAGCACCAACCTAAAAAAGGAAACAAATGCATCAAGCAGAGTACTTTAAACATTACAACCTACTTTCTGAGTCAATAAGGGAATCAATACTCTTAATATTACTTTTCCATTATCCCTGAATATGACCAAACAATGTTACCCCTCATGAAGCACCAATCTAAGATAGGAAAACCAACAAAACACATTAAAAAACGAACCTATTTTCTTCTTTTCCTGATTATGAAGGGGACTATAGTTTCATATGCAACAGGTGGCCTCAAAATAATTTTCCAATTTATAGCATTAAAAGTGGCCTCATGACAAATTTCCAAATTTTACAACAAACATAAGAAGGATCTTTATAATAATTGTTATCTATTCATGAAATCTTTATCACAAAAGTGGCCTCATGACAGATTTCCCAAATTTACTACAAGAAAAACAATGGAATCATGACACATTTCCCAAATATACTATAGGAAAAGCAATGGCCTCATGACAAATTTTCCAAATCTACTACGGGACAAAAATTAGCCTCATGAAAACTTTCCCAAATTTAATACAGGAAAAACAGCGGTATCATGACATATTTTCAAAATTCAAAGAGTAATAAAACTAATCTTTATTATAATTATTAATTCTCCATGTACCATTTACTGGAAACACCTACTTGAAATTAGGAATGTAGGGTTTTACAGAAGATTTGAGAACCCTTATGCAAAATATGTTGTAGACAGAATAAATCTATCCAGAAATGGGAAAAACCTTAGCCGCCAGGGTTATTATATTGTTTTTCATATGAATACATGCCGCTTCAATGAAATAAGTACTGAGGGACACCCCCATGACATCCTCATCATCTTCCCTTTCCACTATATTGTTGTAAGCATGATCATTACATCCCAAATGAGTCCTTACCTGCCTGATTAGCTCCATCTTCGCCCTGCCTTACCTGTTGTTGTAAGCATTGGACAACAACAGTCTCAAACCCATAATGCGAAACAAATAATTCAACATCATCATGAACTTTTCATTCCCCTTATATTGATTCATTATCAAATTCTTTGTACTCACAATCACAACATAAGAATTTCCATGAACCCTGAGTAGATCCCTCACCTACCCCAAAGCAATAACCTTAGAGTTGCACCCCATTCTGGAAATATTGTATGCGCTAAAGTCTTCTTGTAGGTCGAAATGATTCACAATCCAGGAAGACAATGACGGCGCTGGAGCAAAGCAACAAATATTTACGATCATTATATCAGTGTCACATGATTAAATCTCGATATGTTCAAAAATCCTGTGAAGAGTCGCCGCAAAGGCCTCCTTCATTTCCAGATAGCCTTTGCTCATGCTAAAGACCACAGGTTTCTAAAAGAATAAATTGGGGGCGTAGGTCTATTGTCCCAACCCGGATTTTATGTGCACGTTAACTTGGAAATGAAGTGATTCCAGTGCCGAATCACTCTTTCTTATCACATACTTGGAAGTCTCTATGTTGAGTTTTCTTTCATCTGGAGGCTTGTAGCATGTGTATGCTACTAGGTAACACTGATTCAACCTCCAACAAAAACTTTAAATCACAAACATGGTCAACTACACTCTTTGTTGAAATATGAATTTAATGCAGACCTAGCCCACCGCACTTTCTCGAATCACCACTTCACACACCTCAAAAATTCATTTTTCACATGAATTTGCCATTTGAATGCATGCTACTAGGCGTAAATATTTTGAGCCGTAAAATGCCAACATATTCTGACAAGCTTTTATCCACCGTCGGATATCTGACTATTGTCAGACCCAACAGGGCTCATCTCTCTACTGAACACCTTTGGTGTAATTATTATTATTATTGGTAAAAAATATAAAAAATATTGATTTTGAGACAAAAAATTATGGATATGACATTGAATTTTAGAGAATTAAATTCGAGAATAACAAATGCTAAAAAGGGAGAGAAAATTTGATAAAAAGATGGATCTTGATTTCCTTGTATCCAATGAAAGGATCAGGTTCCTTTTCATATTATACATCCCATGGTCTTCCTCCCTCTTGGAATTCCCATATTATACATCCGATCTTCAAATATGGAGATTCTCTTAAACAAGAGAACTACCGTACCATCATGATTGGGCATACTTTGGCTAAGCCTTTTGCTACAATACTTGATGATTATATCTCACAATGGGTAGAAAAGAAACATATCAAGGCAAAAGGTCAAGCAGGTTTTAGGAGGAATCACCGAACTAATGATCATATATTCACTTTGGTTGTCATTATAGAGGAATCAAAGGCTAAAAAACAGAAGGTATATTGTTGTTTTGTGGACTTCGGTAAGGCATTTGATACAGTACCAAGACATATTTTGATTAAGAGGCTAAAAGATTTGGGTCTTCCTCACATGGTAATTTCTCTTGTCATGACTTTATATGAGAGTTTTGGGCATATTCGTACCAAAATGAGCACTACTAATGACATTCATAGTAACATAGGTGTGAAACAAGCTTGTCAACAATCGTCTACACTTTTTGGGCTCTATATTGATGAATTAGAGGATCTTATCTCCACAGACATAGGTACCATGAATGGTCGTAGCTTCCTTGGGATCTACATTGCTATTTTATTGTTTGCAGATGACATTATTTTGCTTTCTCGCACAATTATAGGTCTTCAAAATCAACTTGATGCATTGAGCGATTTTTGTGATAAGAAAGGCCTGGAAGTAAATCTTGCAAAGACAAAACTCATGGCATTTAATACAACCAAGAAAGTAGCATCTATAATGAATTTGTTGTGCAAAGGAAAACAAGTTGAGGTGGTGTACTCTTACACCTATTTGGGTGTTGTTTTCTTTGGTCCACCTTTTCGCTTTGTTCCAGCAATAGAAGCAAGACTGAGCAAAGAGTATGCAACATTGACGGTCTTGGAAAGACAATGTGTTTAGCTCAAATTTCAAGATATTCAGATGAAGATTCGAATTTTTCATATATTGGTTACACCAACACTTTTATATGGATGTGATGTTTGGGGTCTATATTTGAGACAAAATGATTTCAATCGTATAGAAAGAGTTTTCATTTCCATGTTATCAAAGAATATTCGAGCCAAAAGAACAGTTCCTCACTTAATTATTCTCGCTGAGTTTGAGGTATGTCCTCTCTTTATCTCTTTGATTTTCAATGTTATCACTATGTTGCATATGCTTCGATGCATGGTAGATTCATTTTCTGGCCATAATAGGTATCCATATTTGGGACTTCAATCTTTTGTACAACTTGCCAAAAAGGGTTGCAAATCTTGTTGGTATGCAAGAATTACTACTCTCCTTCAGAAGCTATATATTGATATTGATAGGCTCACCCCTCTTGCGTTTTCTATTAATGCTCCTTAACTAGGTAAACAGGGAGTTAACATGGGTATCTGTGAGGAGCTCACTAAGTCTCATTTGAAAGTTACATGGTTTTCTCCAAAAGAGCCTTTCAAACAAAAAATTCTTTATTATTTTCAATTTTATTCCTACTTCCATGAAGATCAAAACAAAATTCCAGAATACACGAAGATGTTTTTTCCTTCATTCCTAAGGATCCCTTTAGCTCCGTTTCGCATTTTCTCTCACCCTCTTCAGATGGAATCTGATCATAGCCTTCCACAACATGAGTGGATTTGTCAGTTGCGTTTTCTAGAACCTTAAAGTGAAGAGCATTTTATATTCAAGTGTCCCATCTATTATAAAATTTGTGGAAGATATCATTGTCTTTTCAGATATTCCAATGGATCTTTAAGGAGTCTCATTCGATATGAAGATCAGAAATGCTTAGCTTTATTTATTCTTGAAATACTTCAAATTCGTGAAAGAACACTCAAATTGTAGTCCTTAAATACAAATGAGTACAAAAATATCTGTTCTTTCTTTCACATTACTGATTTCAGGAATCTTAAGAGATCTCATATGCAGACACCCTGGTCCATATGTGTTAGACAACGCACTTTCTATTAGCACTCCCTTTATGATTTGGTTCTTGGTTTGTATTTTTTGTCCCATAGACCGTTCTTGGCCTTCTGTAAACATTAATATCTAAATAAAATTAAATATTCATAATCCGGGTAGCACTTATGAGCAGTATTTATGAAAGATGTTGGTCGCAATTTTGTAATTAAAACTCTCGGGAAACTCAAAAGCGGCTAAGAATTTTTTACTCGTGATGCTTCTCGTCCGAAAGTCCGTGGAATTTTTTAATAAAATAGAAAAAGAAAATGATAGGGTCCGTGGTCCTTAGGATGCCCGAATTTCCAACGAAAACTCCAACATACATTGTTAAATAAATCCATGAAAGAGCCTCCAAGGCGATGAACTAAATATGCGCCAGGATGTGGCAAAGTTCTTAATATAATTTGAGCTTGTATTCAAAGTTTCCCCTCGTCAATAACAGGCAGCGGCAAAGATTACATACCGTAACTATGGTGTTTAAAGAACGCGAGTTAAAGAAGGTTATCTTAACTGCGTGTATTGCCATCGTAATTTGTTACCCCATACATGGAGGTAAACTTAGCAATTTTTAGAATTTCAGACGATACGGTAGTTCGAATTTTATTTAACTTTGTTAATGATTGTGCAGATGGTGAGAGAATTGGAGTCGTTAACGGCCTTATGGGAGATAATTTGCCACCTCAAGAGGAGGTAGTCGCTTTGTTGCAGAGCTACAATATTGGCAAATATCGGACTTACAAACAGGAGCCCACTGTACTCAAGGCCTTCGCTAATTCTGGGATCGAATTGATGGTGGGAGTGGCTAACAAAGACTTGAAGAACATCTCGTCCAGCCAGGAAGTGGCAACCATGTGGGTGAATGAGTACGTTAAGCCCTATTATCCTGCCACCAATATCAAATATATTGCTGTAGGAAATGAAATATTGGGAGTTGCCAGAAATGACGAGTATGTGCCATATATGCTTCCTGCTATGAATTATATCCGAAACGCGCTTGGGAACGCAAGTCTGCACAATAAAATCAAGGTCTCCACTTGTCTGGCCATGGACGTTATCGGAAACTCCCTCTCTCCAAACAAGGTCTCTCCCTCCAAGGTAACCTTTATATCTTCTGTGAAAGCTCAGATAACCTCTGTTCTAAAATTTCTCGACGACAACGGCTCTCCTTTCTTCGCCAACGTCCATCCCTACAAAAGCTATTTGGAGAACGACACCATAAGTGTAGATTTTGCATTGTTTAATAGTTCGGCCCCTGTTGTGAAAGACGGAGATCTGATCTACAACAACTTGTTTGACGCCATGGTTGATGCTTTCTATTCTGGCATGGAAGACATGGGATATCCCAACATCCCCATCGTCATTGCGGAAACAGGATGGCCCTCCACCGGAAACGGTGATGTAACTACCATTGAGAATGCCCATACTTACAACAACAATCTCATCAGACATGTGCTGTCAAACGCAGGGACGCCAAAGAGGCCAGGGAGGAGCTTAGAGACTTACATCTACGCTCTTTTCAACGAAAATGCCAAGACTAATGCGCAGGTAGCGGCTAAAAACTATGGCCTCTTTTACCCAGATAAACGGCCCGTTTATCCGGTCAACTTTTCTCCCAGCTTTTCCAAAACAGTAACTTTGCTCCTTTACATTGAAATCGAAGAATAGATGTATAAACTAGGCCAGGTATGATGGTTAACTAGTGCTGGTTGAGTTTATTAATTATTTTTTAGTATAGTTAATTTATATTTGTACAATAAAAAGTCATGTCATGACTTTAAATAAGAAATGGTATGGTTAAAATTAGATTTATTATGATATTTAAAAAGAGAATAAAGCCATGTTCCAATTATGTATGTTTTAAAATTAGATTAGATTATTACAAAAATAGTAGTAATTATATTTTTTTATAGCTATATATTTTTGGAAGGTATGTCTATATGGAAATCTATAAAAATTTGTAATTGTGAACTATTTCATAATCAAATGAGTTTAAAAGTTTGTTAATCAGTGTTTTTCTTGGGTTGTATATGGCAATTTGGTTATTGTTGTGACTCATTTGATTACTTCCTGTTTATGAATATTGCAGTTATTTTTTATTCCTTGTCAACAAATCTTCAACTGGGATCAGAGCAAGGTTTGGGTTGTAGTTTTTTGTTTCCGATCTCTTTAACAACCGATCATGGAAAACTTTATCACTCTTCCCATTCTAGAATTTAGTGGAAATAACTATGATTTTTGGATGATGATTCTTTTGACAAGAAAAGACTTATTGGATGATGACTCTTTTTAAAAAAATTGTAGAGCACCATATGAAGGGATGGGAAGCTAAGGATCTTCCTTATTTTTTAAAGGAACGATGAATTTCTCCTTATTTGCACAAAAGGTATGGTGAATTTTTTATAGTGAGGGAAGAATGGAAGCAATAGGGATGGGTTTCCTTTGACCAACCTAAATGAGTATCTTCTTAGCTCACAGTACAATTGTAAAAACATGAGGAAGAGTAATGCCTCCGAAATGTGATCAATACAGCTTAATAAGCATACAAGGACCTCAAATAATACAAGAATGTCATACTTTGTGAGGTTATGAAATCATGAGGGATTTTGTGTCATATCCTTGTGAACCTAATGTTGAAATCTGAAATGAACTCCATTAAAGCTATTTGTATTTTGTTGAATTATTTCATGAGAGAAATAACATCTGCATTCTCCATGAACTAGTTGTGTAGTTTTTCTCCCAGCTGATCCCATGTGGAAATGAATTGAGAAGCCCAAGGGGGATTCACTTAGTAAAAATATGGTATATCACATTAATTCGATGGGTATTAAAGAATACACTCAATGGTAACTTTTACCTCTAATTATTTAATTTATAATACCCCCTCTTGTTATAATATTATAAAAAAAATACTCCATATTTTTTCCATACATACCTTACTCTTAATTTCCATTACAATTTTATTTACCCCTTTTTATTTCTACCATGATGTATCAAAATTAAAATATATCATGTTTCCCACTCAATTATTATTTTATTAATACAAATTTTCTCTAGAAAGAGAGTTTAAAGTAATTCAAGATCTATTACCAACTACCTTAATTCCAATATTTAATAATTTATAAATAGATCTTGAAATAATTAAGACATCGAAATAATATCTTTTGTGTTGAAAAGCATACTCAATGATAGTTGTCTACCATATTATTATTTCTTGCTTAAGAATCTCCTAAATGAGATTTTCATATTCAAAAAGAGATTATAATTTAAATTTATGACCACACTACTTTTGTAAATTTATGGTATTTTGTTTCAAAAACTTGGGTTCAAATTTTTTAGTTTTATACTAAAATTAACCCTACCACTCCTCTGGCCCACTTCTCCAACCAACCTTCAATACATAATACAAAATTTTAATAAATTAAACCCCCTTCACCACCTAATGCCCACCGGTATATTGACTTTGATCTTATCAATTTTAATTACCTCAATATAAATGAACGTGCTAGGATATTGCCTAACTAATGAACCTCAGGTGGAGGAGCCCAAATCAGGTGCCAATCTCTTGCTTTGCCTCTAAATGATGAAACTAGAATCCTAAGGAAAATGTTCTTTTCTATTATATTGTGAATGACACAAATGGTTGGCTATATCTTGAATTTTATAAGTAATAAATTGATCTCCATTTCCATGGGAAATAGGTATGATTTTAGGGTTGTTTTGGGGATATCATCTCAGTATTATAAATGAAGGGGGCTTAAAATGAAAATGGGAGAATGGAAGACATATTTAGAAAGCCATGAGATAAATGAAAATGGGTGGGAAGGTGAAGGGAGTGGTCTGTAGACTCATAAAATGAATTGTTTGATCAATACAGTTGTCATATGTGTTGAGTATACCTCCAAGGTTGGATATGAAAAAGATCACATTAACTTGATGATATCAAGCTATAAAGCACTTCATTTTTTGATCCACCGGGCATGCCAGAATTGTTAGTGCACAAAAGTAACACCTTAGATTTGATCATGAAAGACAAATAATTTTGGCTAACATGGGACTATCACCAAGTGTGGGACTTTCATGTTGAGGAATAACTTGAGAGAATTTTTGTTCCTCTACCTATCTAAACTAATGTAAACACTACTCCTAAACTATCCTACTATAAGAAATATAAGGAACTTGGGAGCGATGGAGGGAGAGAGAGATGTAGAAAGAAAAACCTAAGCTAAAAGGGGTGGTCATAACACCAGAAAAGAACGAGTGATGATTCTCCATGATAGGAAGAAATGTAAAAAACACAAAAGGAGAGGGAATCTAGATGTACAAACAACCAAGATCGCACAAACCAACCCTTCCCACACATTTACAAAACATAAAAATTGAGAAACATGTAAATGTGAGACACACAACATACCAGGGAAATAACACAGAGGTAATAATGTAAAAAACATATGCACTTAAAAAAGGATAGCCACAAACATGAGGTTTATTGCTTAAATTACCTATTGACGGTTATATTCATGGTTGAAGGAGAAAAATGCATTACAGAGACTAGATATGACATTTTTAACCAATGAGAAGTTTTCCTCCTTTTTGGCATGGTGTCATTACAACAAAGAGGATCATTTTTACAATTTATGATTTCCAAATTTATAGAGAATGAGAAGAAGAAGAAGAAGAGACAAGGAGAAATAGGTGCCAATAGAAGAGATTGAACCACCATGGACAAATTTCCATATATACTTGTACGAAGGTGTGGTCTCTTGACATGGATCCTATTGCACGCCATTAGATTTTGTAGGAGAAGAAATGATGGCCATACTTCATTTAATTATAGTGGGTGGAGTGGTTGAATACTGCTTCAAAAAAATTATGTGTGACTTTGATGCTCCCTATTTGGTCTTCCCATTTTGATCCAAGACCTGTTTCGTGTCTTCCTTGAACATAATTCAACTCTACATACATTATAAAACCCATTGTCTACTTATTCTTTCACCCATAATACAACTTCTAACATCATACTACAACCTTTTCATTCATTTTATTTTTGGCACTTTTGAAGACACTTGGGGGTTTTAGGTTACTATTTCTCCCACAATGTCATGAAATAATAATCCTTTTTTGTGCGACATTATTGTTCTCGTTGCTTCTCATTCACAATCAAAACCCGTGACAAACGACTTATTCTACAAATTTCCCTATGGGTTTCACATTTCTTTCTTTTGCATATCTACATGATTTTTTTACATTTAATCTAGAGGAACTTAATTTTTCTTCTTCTCTCTTGGTAAAACCTGACGTCTTGTTCTAAGTGGATTACAACTTTCCTTAAGTGGCATTAACCTTTATCCTTTTCGGCATAACCCTATCTTTCCATAAAAACATGCCTAAGCACCACAGTATTCATTCTTTTGTTCCGCGTGTTAGGAGACCCATGAAATACAAAGTTCTTGAATTCCATGGCAAACTAAATCAGTGTCACTCGACATTCTCAGAGCCCAGAAATTGTTAAGTCCATTTTGATAAGTTGTTAAAAATTACATGGGGTGTAATTTTGGACAACAGTTATACATAATGATATTTTATATTCTTAAGAATGCAACATTCTAGAAACCCTTCTCATATATCAAATGAAGAACCTATAATGTTTATAGACAATTTACATTAGTAACAACATCTATGGAAAGTGGATCGAATATACTAAGTATGGAAAATATCCACTAATAGCATATTGATCCTAACTAATCACATTCGGGAACATTCCAAACCAGTAAACTAACAATAGTATAGCCCCCACTAATATAGGGATGTGACAACTAGATAATAACTAACTAACAACTAAGTTAAAGTAATACAATTTATTTACTTTAACATTACAACTTAGTAAATGATGAATTAACCTATGTTTATTCCTAACATATATCTCCCATAAATTCTTTCCTGCATTATTATAAACTTTCTCAAGGTGAGACAATTTCACAATTTGATTTAATCAATGTGAAAACAGTCGTAATAATTTTTTTGATAAACAAAACATTTCTCTTTTTCATCTTAAACTACTATGATACTACCAAACTGATTGACATTACACTATTGTTGAAATTTCATATTATATTCTTATACAAATATGTACTTCCACCTCCTCTTCGCTACTTATTTCTGTTATGCTCTTGTTTGCTAGTTGCTTTGAGGCATCGATATTATTCTGGATAGCATGTGATAGATTATATGGACATCTGATTATCATGGTGATTTGAATTTTATCATGGATTGGATGGATGCCTTGGTGACATTGGTAGACATTTTGTACATGTTATTTAGTGTTTCTCTACTTATATACTGACATTTTGGATTCATGGTTTTTGTGACTACATTTAGATGATTGAACTAACCATGTGTTCATTGATATTGTGGTTTATTAATTATGTGATGATATTAGATGATCAAAAAGTATATGAATTTCATGGTTGTCATAAAATATGAATTGTGATTATTGGTAATTGTAAATGATTAATTTATGTTAGAATTGCATAATCTTGATAATGATATAGCTATGATGTTAGATGATGATATATGATGGATGATTTATATATGTTTTATTTCCTTGATGTATTGATTTGGCCTTGAGGCTGAAGGTGGTATTATTTGTGGTTGTAGGAAACAAAATCACATAAACAAGGTGGGACTAAGAAGGCCAACCATGAAGGAATGTCATGTGTTCACAACATGGTCACCTTGGCAGTTGTGTGTATGTATGTATGCATGTCGTATTGTTGTGTGTCATTGTTAGGAGGTCTCCATGGGGGAGCACCTCACATGTGACCATGGAGTAACTATGGTTGTGTTCTTTATTTATTTTTTGGATGTGTGATTTTAGTTTAAAGTTCTAATGTACCCTTGTACCCGAATGTTCCTATGTTGTCAATGTGCCCCTAATTAGCTATGTAATTTGTTAATATGTGATAGTGTATTAATGTGGGGAATGGGGAGAAATGTGTATGTGGTGATACCTTAGTCCCTTTACTTTGATTTATTGAATTTTAGGTGGCTTTGGTTTGTGTACCATTCCCTTACCTCAAATATCAGATTTGGGCTTTGAACCCAATTTGAAGGCTTTTGGGACAAGTTTTACTTGTCCCACACTCTTTAAATCCCCTCCTAACCTAAACTATGACTTAAGGGGTTAATTTAGGCCCCAATTATGAATTTTTGAGAGGAAAGAGGTAATTAATTTCCCTCAAATTCTTGATCTTCTAAATTGAATTTTTGGAATGTGCAAATGGGAGCTTGTGTGCAAATTTGGTTTTGTCATATCCTCAACCACATATTTATGAGACTTTGAAATGTGTGTTGAGAGGTGAGGTGGATTTTTGGATGATGAGGTGTCATCCTACATGGAGCCACATCACCTCTCCCTCCACCAAGTCTATTTATATGTTTTCCTTTTATGTTTTTTGGGTTACTTACTTTGTGATTTTGGGGGCTTGGAATTGGAGAGGAGCTGGTTTTGAGTGCTTTCTTGTGGAGAGGAGTTGAAGGGAATTTCTTGGAGAAGGAAGGTTCCATCAATGAGAAGGTAGGTCTTAATCCTAATTGTTTTCTTGTTCTTATATTGTGTATGGAATGTTGAATTGAATGTATGTTTGTATTTTGTTTTGGGCTTGGGTAGTTTTCCTTAAGGAAGGTGTGGGAGAAAGAAAATGGGGGCCAAGGAGGAGGAATAAGGGAGTTTGTGAGGTTATGGAGGGAGTGTGGGTAGGGTGTCCCACCTTGTGAAGGCATAAGGGAATTTCTTGATTATTCTTGTATATTTTCATGAGGGAGTGATAAGAGAATTTGAGGGAGTAATAAGAGTTTGAGGGAGGGATAAGAGATTGTGTGTGTGATTGTTGTTATGGAGGTTTAAGGTGGACCCATAACCACTTGGGAGTTATAAGGTGGTTCCCCATATTTCTTTTCTCCTATGGCTCTAGAAATGAGCCTATGTGTTGAATTGAATTTTACACATTTGTATCTTGAATGGTTGTGAGTTGCAGTCCTTGTTTGTGTACATGTTTGTGAAGTAGAAGCCATTGTTTATATGTTAATTGGTTGTGAACATGTGTTATTGTTTCATGGTTGGGACTCAGGGGCCAATGAGGGGGTTGGCTTCACCCCTTCATTGGATTTATGGCTAGGAGGAGATCGTTTCTTAGCTCCCTCCCTTGTTTGTGTGTTGTAGATGGGATGAAGAAGTTGCAGGTTTATAAAATTGTTAGAAAATGGAAAATTGGACATGTTGTCTCCACCATTTTGGGTGGAGGGCTTGTATCACTTGGCTTTTAAATTTAAATTTTAAATAGGATTTGTAATGAGCTTGCACATACTGGAAATTTTAATTTCAAATGGGAAGGATTGTAATTAGTTTTCATTGAAAATCTGTAATGTACAGGATTATGGAAATAGAAAGAATTGTAACTTGTATTTTATATATCAAATCTTAGGATTTGTAAAAGTAAATGTAAAGACCTGTATGTAATTGAATTCTAGAATTTGAAAGGTGCACATAATTTTCATGTTATTGGAAAGCTTGGTGGAGTATATATAAATTTCTAATCTGTCTTGATATTAATGTTTATTTATTCATGTTTGAATGGATTGAATGTAATTAAATTTATAAGTTCTGTCATTTAGAATGGATTAAGGAATGTTAGCTGTATTTAATTACAGAGAATATGAAACCTTAAGTTTAATAATTTTGCATGTAAAATCTGTACCTGCATGAAATATTTATATATACTTAGTTTCAAGATGAATTCGCATGCAAACTGTCATATTTGTATTTGTTTTATATACCATAAAATATTTATTTCTTACATATCAAAGTAAGATATAAATCTTATAGGACTTGTTTAAATTAAACTAAAACCTCCATTTGTTCATGAAAAAGAAAGAATATAAATTTTCTGCAAGTTTAAATTCTTCAAATCAAGAATTGAATATTTAATTTACACTCACATGTATTGTATGTACATACATGTATGTATTATGTATCTAAAATAATATTTGTATTATGTATATAGATGTAGTGTATTAATTGTGTATATGATATATACTATGTACGGGATATATATATATATATATATATATATATATAGTATATATATATATATATATATACATACCTCCATGCTAAAATAACCTATTTTATCAAATATGTATATATGTTTGTGTGTAAAATGTGTAACCTGTATATGTTGTGTGTGTGTGTGTGTAATACATATATATAGAAAATGAAATATGGTTTCAATCTAAGTTTTATTGTGAAACTTTTTTTTAAAAAAAAAATATTACAGAGGGGTGGGTTAGCATGGCCGACCCACCCCAATAGTTGTGTACAGGGGTTGGCGGCATGACCGACCCACCCCAATAGTTGTGTACAAATAGGGGTGGGCGGCATGGCCGACCCACCCCACTCTTACCAAAATGGGGGGTGGGTCGGCCATGCCACCCACCCATAAAAAATATAATAAATACAATGGCCAATCTACCAACAATGTTGTCACGCACATCCCTAAATCGGGCCAAATACCCTACAAAATACATGCCCAACCCTTTATGGGTAGAATTTACTACTATATATATACATATATAATTATATATACATATATACATATATATATATGTATATATATATGTATATATATACACACATCTATGTATGTATATATGTGTGTGTGTATATATATATATATTTCTTTTCTGGATCCGATAAAAGAAATTTGCATATCACCAGGGTAGATGTGATTACCTAAATAAAAATGTAAAATAATATTAAAAAACTTGGGAGATTTACAAAAAAAGAGAATGAATTCGAGATATGGGAGAGAAAATCCTCCCATTACATTCCCTGAATCTCCATAGCCAACATAGTTCTCTTCCATGACACTCTTGCCTCATTCTTGCTTCCCTATAGCTTCACTTGTGCAAATGGAGGCACATTAGGGTTAGAATGGGAATAAAAGAAGTCATAAGGATAGTTAGGGAAAAAAGGGAAAACCTAAATCTAAGGGTGAGGATTAAATCAATCCTACGGCTCTGATTTAATCCTCATCCCTTTAAGTGATGGTGAATAAAAATTTATAAAGTTGAGTAATTTAACTAATAGTGCCCTAGGAATTTTATTCAGGTGTGGGAAGTTAAATCATTTTGGGGATATTTTAACTATGGATTTTTATTTAATTTTACATGTGGAATGTTATAAGTTCTCTATGGGAAATTTAAAAGGTTAATGAGTAAAGTGGGTTTTTAATTATTAAAAGGGGTGATGTAGGATTATTATTTGTTAGGGAATTAATTAAAGTCTATATTAGGAAATGGCATTAATAATTTAATATAAATGGACCTTAGTGGGTGAAATTAGATGAAATCAAGCTAGTAAATTATTATAACTAAAGTTGGATTAAAATTATTATTAGCCTAAGAAGGGAAAATTAAATAGAATTTATTTAAGGATTAATTAAATTAATTAAATTAAATTAATGTTGAATGCTTTGGGCAATTAATAATTCCAGATTAAATAAATGAAATTAATTCACCAGGTGATGTATTAGGTAATGAGTGAACATTTTAATTAATCGTAATTAATGTATCTAAAATTGGATCTAAGTGTTTTAATTAATTAATCAAAAAAATTTAGTCATTTTTTGGGATTAAGTGGCGTAGTTTTGGTGTGGTTTGGACGTGTCAAATATGGGCGATCACACTTTGGTATCAGAGTCATGGGTTCAACACTTGGACCTTGGGCAACACCTAGGAACACAACTGAAAACCTAGTACAACCTAAACCTAGAACACTTGATATTGCTTGAAAAATTTTAAATGTAGAAAACTTAGTAAACTGAAACACAACCTAGAATAATAAACTAACTCCCATTTTGGTCTATGCAAGAGGTGTAGACTAGATGAGGGGTTCTTACACGTTGAGCTAGAGGTACCACCCCAAGATCAGGAAGTTGTTGCGACTATATTGTCTATAGATTCTACAGACCTTACAGGAGGTCAATGCCACTATACACGGAAGTTCTCTTGGGGGACAACCTAGTCAGCATGAGGGAGAGCTGTCTCAGGAGGCTCATGATGCTCCATGACATACATGAGGAGCATAGGGAAGAGAGTTCTCATGTGGAGCAGATAGACAAGACTCAGCACAAGGAGATAGGGTCTATGAGACAAAGGGAGAGATCTAGGAGCCCTAGACAGAGAGACCGACCATGAGGAGAGACCTAGGGGAAGACTAGTCATCAGCGATCGATCATATTTGAGAGATACTGAAGCTTCACCCACCACTTTTCTAGAGATACAAGGAGGATTCCCAGGTGAGGCATGGTTAGTTATCTTGAGTGGATGCTTCAAGCTATGTCTGTGCTCTAGCAACACAAAGGCTCATGTTGTTATCCATTTTCTGAGGGACGGGGCAAGAGTTTGGTGGAGGAAAGAGGAGTAAAAACTCCACTTAGATTCAAAGTCTTTGACATGGGATCTCTTTGAGGAGTGATTTCTAAAGAAATACATTTCTAGGAGGTTTATTCAGTAGTGGATCGATGAGTTCCATGATCTACGATAGGAGAGCATGATAATTGGATGAGTATGAGAGAAGATTCTTGGAATTTCTTCAGTATGTGGATTACATGCAGGATGAGTAGGTCAGGGTTCACAGGTTCATTAGGGGCCTGAACATTAGATCTTAGAGGGGCAATGTGCATGCATTGTCCATAGATTTATCTAAGGTCGTTGAGAAGGCCTAATATTATAGAGGAGAACATGGGGAAGACACAAGCAAACCAAGACAAGGTGAGGAGCCACATAGAGACAGATGTACAATACATCAGTCAAAGGGGGTGACCCCTCCCCCTCATGGCGGAATGGATCCACACAGTCTTCCTTCAGGCCACCACAATAGCCATAATAGTAGTAGCACTAGACCCACCCACCTTTCAGGCCTCCATAGAGATATGATGCTCAGAGAGGGTGAGTATGGGGCCTCTAGCTAGAGGGCCCATCAGGACACATAGAAAACACCTAGAGCTTAGTCATTCGAAGCTCGTCCACAATACCCAGAACAATCTATAAATATCTTCAAGGTCTACAACACAGACTACTAGAGCACCTAGAGGAGTGACTTCTCATTGGAGAAGACCTGATAGTTTTTTTGGATGTGGTGCACCGGGCATCACTAGGAGAGATTGTCCTAAAACCTTGATAACAAGGGTAAGGGCCCCATTTCAGAGCCAACAATTGGTGACATGGGATTGGAGCCATAAGATTTATGCAGTGGTCAAGAACCACTAGGAAGAGCACCAGGGCACAGTGATAGAGACTTAAGGTAGCATTGGTGGTATTCCTACCTCTATCTTGTTTGATTAAGCTCTTCTAATTCTTTTATTTCTCCATATCATTAGTAGAGTGATGCAGGCTGGTGGCAGTTAGGTAGGGTCATAGTTGGGATGTTGAGATGGATTCTGAAGCCAAGCTCACAATGGAATCCTTAGTCAAGGAGTGTGTAGTAGACCTAGGACCCTTCACCACGACCTTGGATCTTCGTATCCTCCCCTTGGGTTCTTTTGGAGTTATCTTGGGTATGGATTCTATCTGCACATAGGGATAGAGTGGATTGTATACAAGGTGATATCTTGTGTAAATGATTTGGGGATAGAGTTCAGTGATAGTTGGGTTAGGAGGCCCATTTCCATTCACACTATATCTGCTATGCAGCTTAAGCGGTGTGCACGTTGGGGATGTCAGTTGTATGTTATTACAGTTAGTGACCGGTCAAAGGATGAGAATAGTGGGCCTTCACTTGATGATCACCACATTTTGAGAGAGTTTTTAGATGTATTTCCTAGGTGAGTTACCTGACCTACCTCCCCCACAAGATAGATTTTCATATAGACTTGGTTCCTAGGAGTAGAGCCTATCTCACGCGCGCCATATAGGATGATACCCCTAAGATTTGTGAGCTCAAGCTTCAACTGGAGGGCCTTCTTGAGAAGGGCCTAATCCATCCTAGTGTATCTCCTTGGGGTGCACTGGTGATTTTTGTGAAGAAGAAGGATGGATCCCTGCGATTGTGTATTGATTATAGATACCTGAATAAAGTAATGATCAAGAATCATTACCCCCTTCCACGCATTAATGATTTGTTTGATCAGGGGGGCTACTATGTTTTCCAAGATAGATCTTAAGTCAGGTTATCATCAGCTAGGATTGTGGAGGTGGATATTCATAAGACAACCTTCCACATGAGATATGACCACTATAAGTTCACAGTTGTGTCATTCGGTTTGACGAATTCCCCCAGTGTTCATGAAGTTTGATGAATGGGGTATTCAGGACATTTTTAGACCATTTTTGCTCATATTCCTAGATGAAATATTAATTTTCTCACACATGCTTGAGGAGCATGAGGAGAACCTTCGACAGGTTGTATAATGTCTTCAAGAGTAGAAAATTTATGGGAACCTGGAGAAGTGTGCATTCTTTCAGTCAAAGGTTTAGTATCTAGGTCACATTATTTTTGGGGAAGGTATCATAGTCGATCCTTCCAAGATTAGAGCTATCATTGATTTATCCGATGGTAACCAATGTGACCAAGGTACACAACTTCATGGGATTAGCAGGGTATTACAAGAGGTTTGTGTAATATTTCTCATGTATTACTCATCCCATCACTTCCTTGTAGTGGAAAGGGAAGAATTTTGTTTGGTCAGACAGATGTGAGAAGGCCTTCTGGACTCTAAAGGAATTCCTTACTACAACACCTATTGTAGTAGTGCTAGATCCTTAGAGGGATTTATTTGTGTGTACAGATGCTTCATTTGTAGGGATATGAGGAGTATTGATGTAGGATGGCCGAGTTGTTTCTTTTGAGTCTCGTAAACTCAAGGATTATGAGCTCAATTACCTAACTCATGACCTTGAGCTTACAATAGTGGTTCATGCACTTTCGTTAGATGGTGACATTTTCTATTGGGAAGGAGGTTCAGACTCAAGATAGATCATTTAAGCCTATGACCTCTTCACACAACCCAATCTCAACACCAAGTGAGAATGACATTGGATAGAGCTTTTATGTGAGTATGATATGTAGATTGAGCATATGAAGGGGAAGGAGAATGTGGTAGTAGACACCTTGAGTTGATGGAGACACCTTGACATGGCTACCAGTAATGGTTACAAATTTGAGGAGTAGGATCTTGCAGTAATTTTCCTAAGGATAGGTTTAATCTTTTAGCTAGAGCAGAGATTGAGTCTCAAAGCCCCTTAAGGAGAAGTTTGAAGGGCTAGCATTGGATTTAGATAGTGCTTATTCAAAAGGGGTTAGATTTATGTGCCTAGAGATATGGAGGGTTATGATAATGATATCTTAGCATCAACTCATTATGCACCTTACTCAGTCCCATCCAGGGGTGAAGAAGATACATGCCACACTGAGGTAGTTATTCTATGTGAGTGGTCTTTGGAGGGATATATCCCAATTTGTATCTCGATGTTTGGAGTGTTAGAAGGTGAAGGTCGAGCATCATCATCCTTCTTTCCTTTTTTATCCTCATGCTATACCAGAGTGGAAATGGGACACCATTTCCATGGATTTCATTGTGGGGCTACCTATGTTGAGATATCACCATGATGTGATCATGGTCATGGTAGATAGATTGAAAAAAGTGGATCATTTTTCTCTAGTAAAGACCACCTATACAACTAGTGTAGTGGTGTAAGTATATTTGGATGAGATAGTCAGACTTCATGAGATTTCACAGAATACTATCTATGATTGTGATCCTTTATACACATCACATTTTTGGACCACCACACAGTTTTATCTCTGGATGAAGATCAATTTCAGTAAAACTTATCACCTAGAGACAGATGGTATGATGAGAGTGGGTGAACCAAATACTTGTAGATATGCTTCGCATGTACGTTATGGATTATCAGTCATGATGGGAGGAGTACATATATCTTGTAGAGTTTACATATAATACAGTTTTCAGAGATCCATCGACATGACACCATTTTAGGAATTGTATGGTAGAGAGTGTAGGACTCCACTGAGTTGGGATAGGTTAGAGGAAAAGGTATATCTTGGGCCAACCATGTTATAGGAAATGGTGCAGTAGGTCACCTTGATCAGACAAGAGATTGTAGGAGGCACATGATAGGTATAAGAAGTATTCAGACCAGAGGAGGGTTGACCACAGTTATGAGGTGGGATCAAAGGTGTTCCTGAGATTCATACCTCTTAAGAGCCCCATCCATTATGGAAAAGGCTCTAAGTTAGCTCGGAGATTTGTAGGACCATTTGAGATCTTGGAGTGAAATGGTTCCATAGCCTACCACTTAGCCTTGCCACCCATCTTGTCTCGCATCCATGATGTTTTTCCATGTTTTTGTATTACGAAGATACATACAAGACCCTTCTCATGTCTTTGATTGGACTAGTTTTCAGGTGTAGGAGTAGGGATAGGTAATTGTGGAGCCCATACGCATCATAGAGTGCATAAGACCATGAGCCTTTGAGGGCGTGAGATTGATCAGGTGTGTGTCTAGTGAAATTGGTATGATGAGACATTAGCTACATGGGAGGACACCAATTTTCTTAGAGCCCACTTTCCACACTTGTTCCAGTGACTTCCATGAGGAAGTCATGTCTAAGGGGAGGGGGATGTAGTTCCCACTCCTCTTCGACACTTATTTTTGTTATGCTCTTGCTTACTAGCTGCTTAGAGACATGGATATTATACAATACTCTGGTTAGCATGATTTATAGACTATATGGACATTTGATTATTAGGGTGATTTGATTTTTATCATGGATTGGATGGATGCCTAGCTGACATTAGAAGACATTTTATACATGTTGTTTAGTATTGGGTCTACTTATTATACTGACATCTTGGATACATAAAAAATTGGGACTATGTTTAGATGTATCGTCTAACCATGTGAATTTTTATATAATGGTGTATTAATTTTTGATGTTATTAGGTGATCGGCGTGTATGTGAATTTCATGGTTGTCATAAAATAGGAATGGTGATTATTGATAATTGTAAACGATTGAATTATGTTAGAATTTAATAACCTTGACAATGATATAATTGTGATGCATGATGATGACTATATGATGGATTATTTATATGTGTTTTATTTTCATGATGTATTGATGTGGCCTTGAGGCTGAAAGGTGGTATTATTTTTGGTTGCAGGAAATAAAATCACACAAACAAGGTGAGACTAAGAAGGCCAACCATGAAGGAATGTCATGTGTTCACAACATGGTCACTTTGGTAGTTGTGTATATATGTTTACATGTCATCATGTTGTGTATCATTGTTAGTATGTCTCCATGGGGGAGCACCTCACATGTGACCATGGGTAGGTTATGTCATTGTGTCCCTTTTATTTAATTTTTTTTGTGATGTTGTGATTTCAGTTTTAAAGTTTTAATGTACCCTTGTATCCTTATGTTCCTATGTTGTCAATGTGCCCCTAGATAGCCATGTAAATTGTTAATATGTGTTAATGTATTAATGTGGTCAATGGGGGAAATGTGTATGTGGTTATACCTTAGCCCTTACTTTTGATTTTTTGAAATTTTAGGTGGCATTGGTTAGTGTGCCACCCCCTCACCTCAAATCTCGGATTTGGGCTTTGAGCCCAATTTTGAAGGCTTGTGGGACAATTTTTACTTGTTCCACACTCTTTAATCTCTTCCCCCAACCTTACCTATAACTTGAGGGGTCATATTTATCCTATAATCATGAAAATTTAATGGGAAAGAGGCAATTAATTCCTCATATTTTGATCATCTAAATTCAACTTTGATATGTGCAAAAGGGATCTTGTGTGCAAATTTGGTATGTGGAATCTCCTCACGTACCTCTTTATGATACTTTTGGTTTTTGTGTTGAAATTGTGAGGTGGATTTGAGGGAGATAAAGTGGCATCCTACATGGAGCCATGTCACCTCTCCCTCCACCAAGTCTATTTATATGATTTCCTCTCATGTTTTTGGGGTTACTTGCCTATCTCTGTGCTTGGTTCTTGGATTTGGGATTTGGAGAGGAGCTGGTCTTGAGTACTTGTCTTGTGGAGAGGAGTTGAAGGTTGGAATTTCTTGGAGGAAGGAAGGAGCCAACAAGGGCCAGGAACAACCTTAATCTTATTATGTTTTACTTATTCTCATTATGTATGTTATTGTTTATGTGTGAATGTTTGAATTCTGTGTGCTGTTGTGTGGGGTTTGGGTAGTGTTGATCTTAAGGAAGGTGTGGGGCAGAAATAAAATGGAGGACCAGGATGATTAGGAATAAGGGATTTTGTGAGGTTATGAAGTGAGTGTGAGTAGGGTGTCCCACCTTGTGAAGGCAAAATAAGGGAATTACTTGTATTGTTCTTGTATATTTTCCTTGAGAGAAGTGATAAGAGAATTTGAGGGAGTGATAAGTGCTTGAGGGATTGATAAGAGATTGCGTGTGTGATTGTTGCTATGGTGGTTTAAGGTTGACCCCTAACCCAATTTGGAGTTATAAGATGTTTCTCCATATTTCTCTGTCTCCTATGGCACTAGAATTGAGCCTATGTGATAATGGAAACTATATGGATTTGTATCTAGTTTGATTTGTGTGTTGCAGTAATTTTTTGTATGTAAGATTGTGAATGTGGAAGCCATCATGTCTGTAAGCTACCATTGGTTGTGTACATGAGTTATTTTTTCATCGTCGGAAGCTCAGGGGCCAACATGAGAGGGTTGGCTTCACCCTTTCATTGGATTTATGGCTTGGGAGTAGAGTAATTTCTTAGCTCCCTCCCTTGTTTGTGTGATGGAGATGAAGTGGAAGATAGTTGCTAGTTTTTAAATGTTATTTGAGTTGCAGGGATTAAGTGTAAATTTGGACATGTTGTCTTTACCTTTTTGGTGGAGGGATTCTCCTGCTTGCCTTTTAAATTTAATTTTTTTGTAAGGGTATTTTAATTAAGTTTGAATGTAGTATTTGAAACCATGAGTATGGGAATAAATGTAAATTATATTATTGTAAAATCATCTTTGTAAGTGCAGTAAAAAATTGAAATTTTCTAAAGTTGTGTAATTATGTATCATTTTATGATCTGTAAATTTATTAAATGAAGCATGTGATTTAATTAGAAGTTTACAATGAATAGTATGCACAATAGCTCCTTGGAATGACTATTTGAAGGAATATTTTTCTACAAGTAATCTGGAAAACTGATATTAATGTTCATTGGTGTGATGGATTCAATGTAATTAGATTTACAAGTTATGTAACAACTTTAGAATGGATTAAGGAATGTAATAGCTTTGCATGTTACATGAATGGGTACAATTAGAGGAATAATATTTTTGTTTCAAATATGTAGCTTCATGAATTTTCCATTCACTATTTCATGTTGAATTCTCAAACGAATCTGTCATTTTTATATAAGTTTTAGTATAATAAAATTGGAATTAGCTTATTAGATATAAAGATTTAGACCATAAATCTGATATCACCTATAAACATTGTGGAAAGTTGAATTTGAAACTCTTATTCATCCATATCTAGATATGGTAATTCTTGCAAACCTATATGAAGGTTATACCAGGAAATATATATTTTCACTCCATATTAAACTATGTTTTTTTCTTTGTAAGCTTTATTATGGATATCCGACTTGAGTATGTATTTTATATACAAGTATATACATACATACATATAGATACACACACACATAGATATATACATATGTATGTATGTATGTATGTATGTATATATATATATATATATATATATATATATATATATGTAAATCTACTAATACCTTCATGTTAAAATAACTGCTTTTATCAAGGAATAGAGTTTTAAAAAAATGAATAACTTGTACACACACACAAACACACACACACACACACACACACGCACGCACGCACGCACGCACACGCACACGCACACACACACATAATTATATTGACCTGTGTTTTTGTTGAAAAAAATTGTAAATAAATAAAAAATTGAGGGGTGGGAGGCATGGCCAACCCACTCTGCCCTTTTGTAAAAAAGGGGTGGGTTGGCCATGCCGCCCACCCCAAGATCTACAAACAGGGTTGGGTGGCATGGCCAGCCCACCCCACTCTTACAAAATGGGGTGGGTCGGCCATGCCTCCCACCCATTAATCCCTTTCAAACACTACAGCCCATCCTGCTTTGGAAGATTGATACAGCCAACCCTTTTGGGTCGAAATTACTCAACAATTTACAAATGCAAAAAATAATATTAATAAATAAATATTTGTATATATATACACACATCTATGTATATATATACATATATATCTATTTATTGTTCTGCGTAAAAGAATTTTTGATATAACCAGGGTAGAAACCTAATACCCAGTAAAAATAAAATTGCAGATTTATAAAACTATGTGAGATAATTATAAAAAGAGAGAGAACATGGAATATGGGAGAAAAAATCCTCCCATTGCATTCCCTAAGTCTCCATAGCCAACATTCTTCATTTTCATGCCCTCTTTCCTCCATTATTGCCTTCCTTGTAGCTTCACCTTTACAAATGGAGGCAGATTATGGTTAGAATGAGAATAAAAGAAATCATAAGGATACTTAGGGAAAAATCGGAAACCTAAAATCTAAGGGCGAGGATTAAATCAATCCTACAGCTCTAGTTTAATCCTCACCCCTTTAAGTGACGGGTGAATAAAATTTAACAAAGTTGAGTAATATAACTAATAATGCCCTAGGAATTTTATTCACGGGTATGAGGAATTAAATCTTTTGTGGATATTTTAATTTGGATTTTTATTTAATTAGTTGTATATGGGGATGTCATATTTTATGATTTGGGAAAATTAAAATATTAAAGGGGTAAGGGTACTTTTAAGAATTTGAAAGGGTGGCATGGAATTATTATTTTGTCTAGAAATTAAATTAAACTGAACTTAGGAAATTTTCTATTTTAATATAAATGAACCGTAAGGGTGAAATAAACCTTACCAAGCTAGGATATGTTTTCTTAAATTTCATTAAATCATTATAAGCTTAACAGAAGGAAATAAACGAAGTTAAATTGGGGCTTAATTAATTAATTAAATTAAATTAAATTTGCGGAGTAAATAAGTCGTAATGCTTCGGGTAATAAATTAATAATTCTGGACTAAATAAATGAAATTAATTTAGTAGGAGATGTATTAGGTAATGAGTGAACATTTTAATTAAGCATAATTAATGTATCTAAGATTGGTCTAACGTGTCTTAATTAATCAATCCAAAAACAAATAAATTGTAAATTTCCTAGTTAAGTGTTATAGTTTTAACGTGGGTTGTGTCGGTATCCAAATTGATTCTCCCTCAAATTCTGAGCATCATCACTAGTTTGATAGGAAGCTTACAGAAAAATTAGATCATGATGAGTCATTTTGTAGCTAGGGTATTAGATCTAACTGGCCCTCTATCACTCAAATGTGGAGAAATACATAGCACCCTTAAGAGGATTTGATCTATCCTAACTATTTTAGGTTGTTCCTTTCAACCAAGGTAATATAACCTATTTTGTAACCTTTGTTATTAAAGAATACAGGTAGATCCTTCTTTTACATAAATTTTATAGAGAATACCTTGGGAAAATATGATCAACACACCAAATCTGACTCTCACAAGTTGTCACTTCCAAATCATGGAGATATTTTCACAGCAAGGCAAAGGTTACTAAAGACATTTCACCTCTTTTTTTGAAACACAAGGGATAATTTTACAAATTTTCACACAATATTTGAGATTCTATCATGAATGCTCGAGTTAGAAAATCCAACAAATTTGAGATTATATCAAGATCTAAGTCAAATCACGCCTAAGGTACACCCAGATGATTACAAACAAGCTCTGTTAACAGATGAAAGAAAAAGTGATTTTAAATCGTTTATTCCAATCCCAGATGAAAGCTCTTCTGAGAAATGAAATTGCAGATGCCACTTAACTATCACAAGGATTGAGGCCTGTGTGATTGAATCATATTTTAATACAAGATTTCAAAAGAAAAAAGAAAAACTACTCACATACATTCAGAAATAAAACAAACACATTTTGCTCAAGACAGCATGGAATAAATCAAATTTGATTAAATCTATCAGCATGGGAAATTTTCTAGAACAGTTTCAGAGCTTGTCAATGGCTGTACATTTACAACCACCTTGACATGTTTAGATTTAATACAAAAAAGATATACAAGCTTCTTAAATAACTTCTCAAAATGATGGGTTATGTCAAGCTTTATCTATTAGAAAATTCAGTCCCGACCCCTAACACTCCAACCATTTTATTTAAAATATTTTTGCCATTTATAACATTTACAATAGAGCCCCTTTCCCTCCAAAAATACAGACCTTGAGTGCTACCAGTGATTGCCATGATCATGATCACGATTCCCATAATCAAATCTCTAAAAAGTTACCAGATGCTCGAGGGGGCAGATCTCATCAAATATCTCCCAGCACTCAACTCCTTCCTCTGGTAGATTACTCTTTCTTCAATTTCCCAACCACTTCTACCCCTAATCTATCAAATCTAGGTTCTTGCGTACTCAAGAGAACAAAAATAGAAAATCCGATCGAGCATGATAGTTAGAGTATTTTAATGGTGAAAAATGTCTTCCAAATCTTCCCGCCAAACTTAGATATCAACATTAACTCCCCTCTCTTATTGGTGTGTAGGAAATACCAAGAAATCATGAAGAATCACACTTCTAGGTGTGTTTCAGTAAAATGGGGGGAAAATCAGATTCAAACTCTCAGCTGCTGTTGATCCTTACTTTGAATTTGGGTTGTCCACGTGGAAGATTCAAATTTAAAAACAAACCCGTGAGCTTCCTCTAACTTTTTACAACTTTTGAAAAAATGGAAAAAATTCACATTTTGTTATGGACCTTCGCCCTCGAGAAATGAACCTGACACGTGTCCTAAGGTGGGCCCTAGTGGTACCATGGCCAAATTCTGCCATTTCACCTCTTTTTTGGAAAAGGGAAAATTTCCCAAATTTTCTCTGCAGCTTCACCCTTGAAAAACGAGCCTGACACGTGTCCCAATGTGGTTCTAGCAGAACCACGCTTCCCTTTTTACTTTTAACTCTTTTCTCCTAAAAGAATTTTTTTCCAAATTTCCCTTAAGAGTCCACACCTCTGCCATTGACTGGAGTAAGCTTTGACCATTCCTTTATCGGGTCTGTGGGCCATTTTGATTTTTTTAGTCATTTGCATGTCAAGGTGCAAAAAATCCAAATTGCCCCTGATGGTCCACCTTCTTGTGCCTTTGACTTTTCAAACCGCCACGTGTCACCATGGCACAACTTGAGATGGTCCCAAAAATTTAATACCTTGAACGAGCGTGGGATTGCCGCGTGTCCTATCCTAACAAATTTTGTCTGAATGCTTGAACCTCAGTGGAAGGTGTCATGTGTCATGCTCCGAGGTAGTATCCTTTCACTGTTGAAAATTCTAAGCAAAATGCAAAGTGAGCGGATGCGTCCACATGTTCTCCTGGTTCCTCTTCAAAATGGTGCCAAAAGTGGAGACCTTGAATGAGCTTGGGCTCGCCACATGTCCCCATTTTCTGCCACACTATTTTAGTTGCATAAAATTTTTCTAAGTCCGGGAAAAGTAGTAGAAACCTCCACATGTCCTCTCGGCACTACTCCAAGGCCAGACCAAAAAGTAGATCCTCAAACGAGTGTCGTGCCTCCATGTGGACAAATATTTAAGTTGAGGAAATTCATAGAATATTTTTGAAGTATCCAGCTGAGCCGCATCCAACCAAAAGGCATCAATTCCCTTGTCGATGCAAGGATGTAAATTTGACCAAGAGAAACACCCGTCAAACCGTAAAATATAGAAAAATGATCATTTGAGCCCAAAAATGAAATTTTTTTGAAGGACATAGAATTTAGAAATTTTATAAGGCTCAAATGTGTTTCTCAGAGATACATCCATTCATTTTTATTCAAGTATTTAGCGCAGAAATGAAAAGGAAGACAAATCCCGACCATGGAGAATGGAAAATATGGGAGAACCCAAGTTTTTAGACAAATAGAGAATGGGAGACCCAAATTAAAAACCTTTTATAGAGGAACAAAGAAACAAGGACAAAACCATGGACCCATAAGTGATCTACGACCCCAGGAATAGATTAAAAATGGCAACAAAGATTAACAAGGCACAACATGGGGAAATTAAAAGTGAAAGAGGATGAAAATCGATAGATTTTCACAGGAAAACTAGGGCGAGACTATTTTGAGCAACAACATCAGCTACCACTCGGGGATGGGCACTCCCTATGAGTTCCAAAAGAACAAAGGTAGACCAAGTGCTAAAAATATCCATTGGGACAACGGAGTCAGCTTGTAGAGTGGAGAAACAAATCCATCTCCCAAAACATGAAATAGAGAAAATAGCAAAAAGAGGTCACCAAGGACCAGAACGAGAAAAAACACAAAAGACAGGGAATAAACAACAAACTATACACTGCACACAAGATTTTACCTTGATTCAAGGGAATCAGTCCAGGAAATGCTTCAAATGCCTAACATTAACATGAAGCTCAAGTAATTCACCATCCAAATCCTTCAAGAAGAAGGTATGTTCACCAATCTTGATATCAATGGAGTAAGGGCCCATCCATAATGAGTCAAAATTTCCATGCTTTCCCTTATTCTCATGTTTGTTATCCCATTGCAGCACAATATCTCCAACTTTGAAATCTCTGGGAGTGACCTTCTTGACAAATAACTTATTTACTTTCTCTCTGAACTTTACATGCCTCTGGTGGGATGCCCTCCTCTCTTCATCAAGATTAATAATTTGATTAATGCGAGCATCATAAATACCTACCTCTTGATCTTCTAGATGTTGAATAAAATGATATGAAGACAGTTGCATATGAAGAGGCAGTAGATCCTGAGTCCCATATACTAACTCAAATGGGCTCCTTCTAGTGACCCTCTTGACAGTGATGCTATCTGCCCAAACAACAAAATTCAATTGTTCACCCCACTTTCTCTTGTTTTGTTCCAATGTTCTTCTGATAATCTTTAGCAAATTTTTATTACCACACTCAGCCTGGTCCATTTCCTTGGGGATTGTAATTAGAGGCATATGTCATGTTGATCCCATATTCTTTACACATTTCGACCAAAGGTTTAGCTCTGAATCTCATGGCATTGTCAGTAACAATCTTGACCGGCAACCCAAACCTACAGATGACGTTGTTCAACACAAAGTCCATGACAATTTTGTGTGTTACCTTCTTAGTGGGGATTTCCTCCACCCACTTGGTGAAGTAGTTAGTGGCTACTAGAATCCACTTGTGGCCAACACTTGAAGGGTCTGAAATCTCACCAATGAAATCCATTCCCCATTGCTTTAATGGGGCTTCAATTGATACAGGTTGCAAAGGAAGGGAGCCTAAAGCTTTTAGTCTTCTAGAGAAGCGTTGACAACTCTCACATCTTCTAACAAAAAGATTTGTATCCTTGAAGAGATTTTTCCACCAATACTGAGCCCTCAGGATCTTGTGTGTTGTGACTCTTGCAGCAAAATTCCCCCCCACAAACTCCTCCATGGAGATCAATAATTATCTTGGGGGCTTCTTCTTCAGCAATGCACCTTAAAAAGGACTCCCTCTGGGTTCTTCGAAGCCAACCCATTATCAGTAATAAAATATTTCTGGGAGGCCAACTTAAGGGCCCTTTTCTAGTTCTTACTTAAGTTCTGAGAACAATATAAGTGTCTGAGATAAAAAATTACATCCTTGTACCACTTAGAACTCATATACCATTCAAAAAAACCTACCCTTTCTTGTTCTACATCATTTACCTCAATAGTTTGCAAGTTGTTCTCAGCCATAAACTATTCCAAACCCAAACCTCTCACAAGCTTCGTGGTTTGGATATCCATGTCATACTCTTGCAACTTGTTCACCCACCTACACCTCTATCTTGAAACTTCCATCTCTGACAAGATGTCTTTCACCATGGTGTGGGGAACATAAGAAACAATTTTAGAACTTATAATATAAGGCCTGAAAACATTTGTTTCTTTTACTAAGGCAAATTCTTGCTTCTCCATAATAGTGTACTTTAGCTCAGCCCCTTGCAAGGTCTTACTAAAGAAGGCAATTGGCCTCTCAACCCCTTAATCATCTTTTTGTAGAAGGATAGAAGTAATAGTGTTCTCTGAAGCAAGAGATAATAGTTGAAAGGGTTTCTTATAATCTGGGGCTGCTAGAATAGGTGCATGCTTTAGTGCCTCTTTAATCCCATTGAAATATTTGATGGCAACCTCCTCCCATTTGATGACCTGGTCTTTCTTCAGCATGGAAGTGATTGCAATGGTCAACTCAAAAAAGTTTTATATGAATCTTCTAATGAAGTTTATTTTCCCAAAGAAGGACTGAATTCCCTTCTTGGTTCTTGGGATTGGGACCTTGCTGATGGCATCTACTCTTTCTAGATCAATCATCACTCCTTTTTGTGACACAATGTGACCAAACAACTTTTCCTTATGCACTCCAAAATGGAACTTCTTTGGATTGAGTGAGATGTAATATTCTCTACATCTTATCAACATCTTCTCCAAGTGCAGCTAGTGGTCACTTCTCTTTCTAGAAAACACAGTCACATCATCCTGGTAGAAAACAATAAACTCATTAATGTAACCAGAAAAAGCAACATCCATTGCTCTTTGGAAGGTGGCTCTAGCATTCATCAGACCAAAGGGCATCCTGACATACACATATGTTTCGCAAGGAGTATTAAAGGATTTTTTGATCCTTTCTGGTCTCTTCACCACAAATTGGTTATAACCAAAGAAACCATCCAAGGTAGAGATCAATTTAGACCCATTCACTAATTGCAGCATGTTATCCATATTTGGTAAAGGATAATTATCCTTCATTGATGCTCTATTTAGATTCTTGAAGTCCACACATAACCTAATATCACCATTCTTCTTTCTTATTGGTACTAGGTTTGTAACAAAAGAAGAATACCTAGTGGGTTGAATAATCCCTCCATCTCTTAACTTCTTTAGTTCTTCTTGCATTTCTAGGGATAAGAGTGGGTTGATGGGCCTTTTTTTTTTCCTGAATGGCTTTACATTAGACTCCAAGGGAATTTCATGTTGAAAAATATCCTCTTTGTATGATTTTAATTCAGAATAAGCTCAAGCCATGCAATCCTGATACTTTTTCAACAATTGGATATATGACTAGTTCTCCTCCTTGCTAAGATTACTGCCTAAATAAATTTTTCTTGGATTCTCCTTTATACCAATACCATGCTCCTCAATATCCCTTGAGGCTGCCATACAACTATTAATAACGCGATCAACATTATCAACATTAGACTCAAGAGCAACCAACCCTCTAGGAATGGTATTTGTCTTTAGTTGGATGATGCCCTTGCCAAACAAGGTTTCTTTCCCATCTATTATACATACCATTGGCTTCAAATCAATGAACTGATCAACAAACTCTCCCTTTTTTTGCAGAAATCTTCTGATCTGAGCATCATCATCAAATACTTGCCAGTGTTTGATGTTGGTAGGGATAGAAGGTCTTGTCAATACCTCAACATCATATTGACAATATGGGGACATTATACAATTTTCAAACCGAGACCCCAACACTGAAAGCCTATCTACCAAGTAATTGAATTTCCTATCATGGTGCATAATGTTGAATGAATCAAACATCTCAATGTAATACTAAATTACATATTTGTATTGTTTCATTTGCTAATTTTTTGTGGCATACAACTTTCTAAATTTTTTTACTATTAATTCTGAGTCTCCTTTGACAATGATGTCCTTGACACCATATTTTCAAGCAATTCTTAAACCCATCTATAGTGCCTCATACTTAGCAATGTTGTTGGTACACTCAAAGTTCAGTTTGAAGGAGAAAACAATTTTTTCCTGACCAGGAGAAAGTAGAACAAAACCAACACCATTCCCAACCTTGGAGCAAGCTCCATCAAACAATAGAGTCCAAGGAGAGCCCACTTGTTCAAGACACCTACATTCCTCAATCTTGTGCTCCTTTCCATCAGTAAATCCTACAAATTTTTTTGCATCAACACTTGTGTACAATACTTCATAGGATTCATTGTTGTGATCCTAAATAAGGTGCAACATCTTCTTTTCCCCATACAACCTGACAAGGCTACCCTCAATTGGAATTTTGGTATAGGAAGTATCCATTTGAACAATCCCACCAACACTAATAGACCATTTTCTTGACAGTACCATGCCCCACTTAGCTGGGCAGTCAACGATGATAGCATCAAGTTTTAAATTCTTACCTGGGTAAGATGCAAGCTGCACCACCAAACCCTTCACACATCCTACCACTAACACCTCTCTAGAGTCCATAACAGTGCACTTCCCATATGCTATTGTTACTTTGATATTCAGCTCATTCATAACTTCTAAAGGCATGAAATTGCATGATGCCCTTGATTCAAACATGCAGTTGTACTACAGTCTGTTCTTAATGATTAGGATAGTGAAGAATGGATCCACATTTAGTTGATATTCCACCAAGGATGTCTCCAAATAGACCTCAGGTGGTTGATCTATCTCTTCTGATGCTGGTGGTGTTTACGGTTCTTCAAAGACTAGTGGGGTCTCCATAATGTTTATGTTTCTGCCTAGGGCAATATTCTCTTCTTTCAACCCCAAGTATTCAAATGCTATCTTTTTGTGGTCAAGAATCCTAAGCAACTCAACAATTATAATAGTGAATTTGATTTGAATTAAAACTTGGGCAATGTCATATGGGACATTCTTTGGCAAGGCAGTATTGGAAGGAATGCTAACACACTCACTAGGTGGTACACGACCTTTTATAGATTGGGTGTGGGGAGGGTTATGATTTTTGTTTGGAGCTACAGGGATTTTAGTAGATGCATCTTTCCTAGGAGCCTCTTTAGGAATGTTTAAAAGTAAGGGCGATTTTGGCTTGGCTTGAGGCCCTGCCCCTTTGACAACCCTAATTTTTGTGTTGTGTTACTTTTATTGAGCCACAAAAGCATTCATCAGTAACTGCCTGTCTTCTTCAGATGGGATTCCTCCATCTTACTTCTTTATCATTAAAGCCCTTAAATATTCAAATTCATTATTGGGAAATTCAAAATCTTGTACAGTATCTACTTCTAAAGTATGAGAGGGAGGAAGAGTAGGTACCCTATGGATGCAATCCCAAAAAGTAGTAGCAGTCTGGGAAATTATCACCTCAGTTTAAGTTGCCCCTTGTTGTGAGCTCATAGAACAACCCATCATGCATACATTATCATCATTGTCATCATCTGCCTCTTCTTATTGTTGTTGATATTCTTCACAAGGATCATGAGGTATGAAACATCTGTCACACCAATCAATGACATTTGTCTCCTCCACTAGAGCAACTCTAGTAGCCAAAGGATCAGGTACCATTCTATTATCCCTAGCTTGGGACTGTCTATTTCCAAATCCAATAGGTCCCTTTCCTCTGTCATCAGATCTTTGGTGATTTGTGAACCTGTCTTAGCCTTATTGCTTGTGTTGACCTTGTGAGCTTTACCCAATTCCTTTCTCAGCCCAGGCTAGTTTGTAGGAAATTTCTTTGACAGCCCCTGCTAAATTTTTCACAACTTTTTCCAAATTAGCATCCTTTCTTGTTTTATGATTTTCTAGTTTAAATAGCTTTAAACCATCCCCTTTTTTAGGATTTCCAATTTCCTTTATGTTGTTCTCTATTTGCAAAGCCATGGTGAAGGCATGCCTCAAATTTATGGGGTTCTTCTATTTTAAGTAATATGTAGCCTTTTTATCAAATCCATTAGAATATTTGATCAAACATGACTCATCACAAGGTCTTATCCTAACAGGTAATCTCCTTAAGGTATTATTTAACCTTGTGTTGAAATCATGTACTAACTCATTAGGATTCTTATTGATGTTTTCAAATTATGTCAAAAGAAACCTAGGGTTATTTCTATCGCCATACTGCAATTTAATTGAATTACTCATCTTAGTCCAAGAATCAATAGAGTTGTCTGGTAATGCTTTATACCAATCCCTAGCATCTTCTTCCAAGGTATGGATAAAAAGCTTGATATATACATCTTCATGTTCAATCTCAAAGTCTTCCATCATATTGATAAAAAGATTTAGATGCTGATCACCAGTTATAGCATTGTTTCCTTGGAACTTTGGCATTTTTTTCCTTACATCTTGAGGAATTGCATTTGGATAACCAGCCATTCTCACACAATTTATAGGTCCAGAAGTGTTTACAAAAAATGGAGCTCTGGGTGGGGGTTGTGCCATACCATTTTGAGGAGGTTACCCTTGAGGGTTGACAAATTGATAAGGGGCAGAGGGTCCTTGGAACACAAAGTATAATTTTAAAAATGGGTATCCACCAAAGGCCTTGCTTCTTGGAAATCCATATCAACCTTAGAAAAGACAAGTGTAAAATGTGAAGAAAAAATTTCAAAATCAAATGAAGGCCCTTCTCCACCTAGAGAATTCAATTCCAAAAAGAGGCTACCTGATTCAGAGTCACTTGAATTGTAGTCTTCAATAATAGGCTAAACACTTTCATTAATGGAGATCCCTCTTCTTGTCTGTTGATCCCCCATAACTCTCCAGGATTTTCTTCCTTCTGATTTTACTTTTCCTAGTTGTGGAAATAATGTCCTAGCAGGATCCCTAGCAAAGAAAGATCTTATTCCTTCCATCTTTGCAAATATTAGTAACAAATTTGACTTTGATAGAGTTTTAAGACACTAGTACTCATTAAAAATTAGATCAATAGGGATTCACCACTAAGGATTTCCACCCTAGTTGTGTAAATGCACTAAATATGATATGTCAAATGTATCTTAATGCTAGAAACTGGAAATGGAAAGATTCTAAACTTTCTTTACCTAGATTTATCAAATCAAAGCTAGTGTACTAGGTGTGAAAATTGAATAACTACACACAACACTTGGAGCATACAAGAAGTGTTTTACTAGGGTCTTGATTTTGAACTGAAATCCCCAAAAACGGTGTCACTTAGGTGTTGTTGATGGGCTAGATGGATATGAAATAGCAAAAAATCAACATATTGGTCTCAACAACTTAAATAGTCCCTGACAACAACACCACTTAGGTGTTTTTGAAGGGCTAGATGGATATGAAATAACAACAAATCAACAAATTAGTCTCAGTAACTTAAACAGTCCCCAGAAATGGTGCCACTTAGGTGTTGGTATCCAAATTTATACTCCCTCAATGTCTGAGCAACATCACTAGTTTGACAGGAAGCTTAGAGACAAAATAGATCATGATGAGTCATTTTGTAGCCAACGATGAGATCTAACTAGCCCTCTATCACTCAAATGTGGAGAAATGGATAGCACCCTCAAGAGGATTTGAACTATCCTCACTATTTTAGGTTGTGACTTTCAATCAAGATAAGATAACCTATTTTGTAACCTTTGTTATTGAAGAATGCTGGTAGATCCTTCTTTTGTATATATTTTATAGATAAGACCTTGGGAAAATATGATCAACACACCAAATCTGACTCTCATGAGTTGTCACTTCCAGATCATGGAGATATTTTCACAACAAGGCAAAGGTTACTAAAGACATTTGGGACCCTCATTACTTTTGCATGTTTTGGTAAAAGAGATTTTGTATTTGTGTCAACATAAGACAAACAGGGGGTAGTAAAGTTAGGATTGGTTATTTTGAATGAATTTTTGGTGGGAGGTGGGGTAGGATGAACTTGATTCACTAGATCCTGAAGGAATCTTACAAAATGGAAGGTTAAACCAAAAAAATGCCATAGAATAGCTAAAATGTTTCTTTAACTAGAATATGTGCTTCATTGAAGGCCCAGATTAGCACTTTTTCACACAATATTTGAGATTCTATCATGAAGGCTTGAGTTAGAAAATCCAACAAAGCATCAAGATCTGAGTCAAATCACGCATAAGCTATACCCAGAGGCTTACAAACAACCTCTGTCAATAGATGAAAGAAAAGTGATTTTAAATCATTTATTCTAGTCCCAGAAGAAAGCTCTTCTAAGAAATGAAATTACAGATGTGACTAAACTGTCACAAGGATTGAGGCCCATGTGATTGAATAAAATTTTAATACAAGATTGCAACAGAAAGAAGAAAAAATACTCACATACATTTAGAAATAAAACAAACACATTTTGCTCAAGATAACACAGAATAACTCGAATTTGATTAAATCTAACAGCAGGGGAAATATTCTAGAATAGTCTCAGAGCTTGTTAATGGATGTACATTTACAACCACCTTGACATGTTCAGATTTAATACAAAAGAGATATACAAGCTTCTTAAATGGCTTCTCAAGATGATGGGTTCTATCAAGCTTTTTCTATTAGAAAATTCAATCCCGACCCCTAACACTCCAACCATTTACACGAAAAAATTTGTGCCATTTATAAAATTTATAATAGAACCCCTTTCCCCCCAAAAATATAGACCTTGAGTGCTACTAGTGCTATCCATGATCACGATCGTGATTCCTAGAATCATATTTGTAAAAAGTTGCTAGGTGCTCGAGGGGGTAGATCTCATCGAATATCTCCAACATTCAACTCCTTCCTCTAGTAGATAACTCTTTCTTCATTTCACCAACCAATTCCACCCCTAATCTGTCAAATTTGGCTTCTTGCGTGCTCGAGAGAACAAAAAATGGAAAATCCAATCGAGCATGATAGGTAGACCATGTTAATGCAAAAAGATGTCTTCCAGATCTTCCCACCAAACTCAGTTATCAACATTAACTCCCCTCTCTTCTTGGCGTGTAGGAAATACCAAGAAATCATGAAGAATCACACTTCTAGGTGTATTTTTAGTAAAATGGGGGGAAAATCAGATTCAAACTCTTAGCTATTGTTGATCCTTACTTTGAATTTGGGCCATTTGGATGTGGAAGATTCAAACTTAAAAACGGACCCGAGAGCTTCCTCTGAATCTTTACAAGTTTTGAAATAATGGAAAAAATTTCACATTTTGTTCCACACCCCCCGCCTTCAATAAATGAGCTTGACACGTGTCATAAGGTGGGCCCCAATGGGATCATGGTAAAATTCTACCATTTCATCTCCTTTTTGGAAAAGGGAAAATTTACCAAATTTTCCCCGCAGCTCTGCCCTTGAAAAATGGGCTCGACACATGTCCTAATGTGGTTCCAGTGGAACCATGCTTCCTTTTTACTTTTAACTATTTTCTCCCAATTTTTTTTTTTTCCAAATTTCCCCCTGAGAGTCTACACCTCTGCCATTGACCGGAGCAAGCCTTGACCTTTCCTTTATCAAGCCTGCGGGCCATTTTGATTGTTTTTAGTCATTTGCATGTTAAGGGGAAAAAAATCCAAATTTCCCCCAATGGTCCACCTCCCCACCTGTTTGACTTTTCAAACCACCATGTGTCACCATGACACACCTTGAGATGGTCCCAAAGATTTTATACCTTGAACGAGAGCGGGCTCGCTACGTGTCCTAGCCCGAAAAAGTTTGTCTGAATGTTTGAACCTCAATGGAAGGTGCCATGTGTCATGGTTTGAGGTAGTCTCCTTTAGCTGTTGAAAATTCAAAGAAAAATGCAAAGTGAGCGGAGGCCTCCACGTGTCCTGTTGGTGCTTCTTCAAAATGGTGCCCAAAGTGGAGACCCTGAATGAGCGCGGGATTGCCACATGTCCTTGTTTCCTTGCACACTGTTTTAGCTGCATAAAAGTTTTCTAAGTCCAAGAAAAGTAGTGGAAACCTCGATGTGTCCTCCTGGTGCTACTCCAAGGCTAGACCAAAAACTAGATCCTCAAACGAGCATCATGCCTCCACGTGGAGAAATCTTTAAGTTGAGGTGATTCATAGAATTTTTTTGAAGTATCCAGTTGAGTCACGTCAAACCAAAAGGTTCCACATCACCTGCCAATGCAAGGATGTAAATTTGACCAGGAGAAACACCCTTCAAACCGTAAAATGAAGAAAAATGATCATTTGAGCTTGAAAATGTAATTTTCTCCAAGGACAGAGAATTTAGAAATGTTACAAGGCTCAAATATGTTTCTCAGAGATACATCCATTCATTTTTATTCAAGTATTTAGGGAAGAAATGAAAAGGAAGACAAATCCCGATCGTGGAGAACGGAAAATATGGGAGAACCCAAGTTTTTAGACAAACAGAGAATGGGAGACCCAAATTACAGACCTTTTCCAGAGGAACAAATAAACAAGGATCAAACCATGGACCCATAAGTGATCTACGACCCAGGAATAGATCCAAAATGGAAACAAATATTAACCAGACACAACACGGGGAAAAATAAAGTGACAAAGGCCCCAAATTGATAAATTTTTAAAGGAAAACTTGGGCGAGACTATTTTGAGCACCAACAGTTTGGACATGTCAAATGTGGGCATCACAAAATGAATTATATGTCTATCCTTGACTCAATGTAGAATAGTTTATAATTTTTCTTCCCTATCTGGAAAAATAATACTAAAATATCTATTGCTATCTAATGTAAACGGGGAATTAAAAATAAAGGATTAAATAGAAAACCACTAAAAAAATATCTAAGAGTACGAATTTATTTCTATAGTCGGCATGTTGTCAATTTTAACTTAACATAAAAATATAACTTATAATTAATAGTTCTTTTCTTAATTTTGTTGAATAATGTTGAATCCAAGAAATATACAATCCGTAACTACTAGATCCACTCGTGGCTATTACATCGCCTTATATAGTCAATTTCTTTTTTTAACATGGAGTGTAGATACATATAAATAAAATTTCAACATAGATTAGAAAATTCCTAGAAATTCAATAGTAATGTGATTTTCATCGTATCAACAACAATGAAAATCAATATATTTATATAACAATCTTCAGTATGGTTACTAATAGTAATATATGAATTATAATTTCCTACTTTTTTACATCCTCATACTTTCGATTCAATGGTTGTGAGAATGGTAGGTACTCCAATGAATGCACAAAATAATAACTAGGAATAATCAATAACCTCTCAAATGTTACCACTAGATGTTGGCATCCTTAGAAAATGCCTTGTTTTCCTAGAGCTTAATCCATCACTAGATCAGTCAGCATGTATATGGTGCTAGCTATAAGCTGTGTGAAGAAGATGTAGTTAGAATCGCTAATATTTGAGGGGCCTATACACATGCATCAAAAAAGTGTGCTTCAATGCATTTGAAGTAATATTTTTGGGAGTTGAATGAGCCTCACTACAGAGTTGAGAGGGGCCTTATCTTATCCAAAAATTTCTATGTTTTTCATTAAATAATCACAAAAACAAAAATATTTAACACAATAATATAATCATATATTGATGTGTAACATAGAATATTTAAAGGGAAATACTCAAGTAAACATCATGTCCAAAAAAACTAGAAAAAGGGTTGTATGACATCATCAAGTGTAAACTACAAATCATATTTACGTTTACACTGGCTATGAGTGAAGCATTAGTGGGGTTCGATAGGCTAGTAGTTTTTTAAGAATCTTATTCACGACTATAGGAGTGTTTATACTCATTAGGAATGGAAGGATTGATGTAGCACTATCATGAACTATTCAAGGAAAGAATTAATTATTTTTAGTACACATTTTTTTTAGATAAGGGTAAAAAATATTTGTTGTTAAATTAACCAAAAAACCCTGTATAGAACAAGAAGCCATGATAAATAGCAGACACAACAAAACAAGAATGAATTTTGAGGGATCAAGAACCCTATACAACCAAAAGATAAGAAACTAAGCACAATAGGAAAAAAAATGAAGCATGGTCCCAAGACCAAAAACAAAAGCAACACAAACACCACCCAAACACCAGGGTTTGGGAAGAGAAAAAATAACAGAGAACATTCTAGGAATCAGGTCAAAAAAACTTTACCAAACTTGAGGAATGCTCTAAACTTCTATTGAACTAACCTAATTAAAGAAAAAGGGAGAGTTACAGATGGGGAACTTGAACATGGGATCTTAAGTTCATCTTAAGAGGAGCAGTGAGATTATTTCCTTTCTTTTTTCTGTTCAAGACTGTCCAACCCTTTCTCTTGTTAGGATTCATGTTTTCATTAGAATGGATAGGAAGCATAACCTCCAAGATATCATTTTTTACAATAAATGAGTCCTTCTTCAAGAATCAATTTTTAATGAAACTAGAGGCCGAACCTAAAGGGAACGACTTTTCCATTATAGGATGAAAAAAATCCAACCCACCAACCCCCACATCATGAGTGGAATCAAGGGTCCCAACTGGTAGTTAGGTCTCACCTTCATCAGTTTCTGAATGCTCCGATGAACAATCCAAATCACTTCCCACAACTAGCATACTAGGATCAAAATCCTTCCACTAAGAAACATTCCCATTCACCTTGTGTTTCACACTTTTATAGTTTGAAGATAAGTGACCTAGGCCAAATAATTTCCCACATCTAAACTTGGAAACCCTTAATAGTATAATGGTTGGGACCATATCTGATTGAAAACCCTAATTTCCATATAATTCGTAGGGTCAGCTAATGTATCCATATCCACCAAAATATGAACATAAGTAGTGTGAGTATATAGTTTCATTTTACTATTAATATCCAAACATTTTCCCAAGTCATTTCGAATGGAAATCATGCTTTCCCTCCCCCAAAACAATGTAGCGGAAGATGAGGAAAATGAACCCACATATGCTTGACATTATATGTTTTAGTGGTTGCGTTGAAATAGAGAATCCATAGTTTATTAAGAATAAGGTGGTTTTGAAGTTCCCAAAGTATAGAAAAAATTTAATCTCTATCTTCAACAAGATTAAAAACCAAAATAAAAAAGCCTTTGTTGCAGGGATACGTATCCACTCTACCTTCCATAAAAGGTCACCATTATGAAGAAATCTAGGAATGTATCCGGGGGAGGCCTAGCCATAGTATGTTAAGCCTATATATCAAGCCTTTTCTGGTGAAATTTTTTCTTTCTTCAATCACCTTCTCCTCAAAGGTAACCAAAGGAGAGCTAATAGCCACCTTGATTAGTCTTGCAATAGACTTTCCCTATAGAACTTATTGAAAAGAGATATTCTCCTTTTGGAAATCTCCATCCCACTCAACAAGGACATGAGAAAAAATAACAGGGTGAATAGGGGAACTGTCACCACTCATTTCATCTATTTGCATAAAACCTTCATAGATGACACCATCATTAATGCTGCCACTAGTGTCTACCACACATACAACCTAGTCACCACCAATGAAAAAATGAGGGGAAGTAGAAGAACCAAGTCTTCCATTGTCACCACAAATAAGGGTCTCCCTTCTTAGCATGTCAATGGTGCTACCTCCATTTTTGTGTAAGACGTAGTTTGTATAAACTACAGTGTTGGCATTCTGAGCAAGACCATTGGAGCTCGCTTAAACCACAACACCACTAGGCTAAATAGGACCACAAAAGCATGAAAAATCCACAACATCAATAGAAATAACAAGCCCACTCGACTACTTAGGGATTAATGAAGATGAGAATCCATTGCCTTCTCCTTGATATGAAGGAACAAAATCACAAAGTTGGGGTTAGCTTGGGTTTACTTAGGGTTCAAAGAGGGATGATTAGGGCTCGAAATATTTAAAATTTATCATACACATGTTAAATGTAAAAAGAATACAACTTTAAATAATGATTCTTTTTTTTTCCTTATTTTTTGTTTCATTTATCGGGAGAAATAAAGGGACTAGTCAACCACCAAGTCAAATTTAACATTAAAATAATTCAATGTTACATATGAAATTATTCAAAATTATAACTTTTAATATTAGATTACACACATAATTATAGATGGTTAGTGTTATCTATTTTTAACCCCGAGTAAAATAGTCAACTTCGGAGGATAGGTTTGAGCACTGGATAGGGCTTCATGGAGTAATCTAAAATGATAAGGTGATTTTTTTAAGTTTTGGGAGCATTGCAAGTGACTTTGGGAAGTTTGATAGGTTTTGAAGCTGATTCATCAGAAGTGGGCTTTCGGGCTTGAAGGAGCATGCATTGTTAAAGAGAACCTAAGCTTTAAGAAAATATTCAAAGAGCCACATGATGAATTATAATTCAAAACAAGTTCCTATGGAAATCATTTTCCATGACCTATATGGTGGAAAAAAGGGACATATTGAAACATAATACACTTTCCTAGGAAACTCATTCTTTTGGAGCACAACTAGCAATCCTGAGAAAGAATGAGACATTTTGAGGTGATAAAATCATAATAATGTATTAATACCATTAGTATTGGATTGAATGGGCTATTTTAAGGTGGAATCCAATAAAATTTCACCCCAAAATGCATCTGGGAGCTTGACATATTGCCTTCGTAAGTTGGCCTCTAGGGGTTGGATGACATGAGGTTGGATGGCCTGAGGTTAGATGGCCATCCAACCTAGGTATGATGGGTCATATGTTATACAAAAATGGTTGGAATTTTTTCCAACCACAATGGTTGGATGAACAAGGTCAGACTGCTCATGGCACATGGTTATGGTCAAGCAACTCAAGGCCACACAATGAATGACGTATGACACGTAAGGGATGCAACTTGGTTGGATGGCGAGGAGGTTAGTTGGTCATCCAATCCAACATGGTTGTACGAGTCATAAGTCAGTTGGATTGTGGGTCATTTTTTAATTTTCCTAATGACTTTTGTATGAAAAATTTAGTTAGACAGACGTCCAACCCAATCTGGTTGGACGGCTCAAGGGTCATAGATTAGGTGACGACAGGTGATAAAAGATAACTCAAACACCAATTTAATGGCAGTAGTTGAGGTGTTTCAACTACTTTATAGGGATTTAATGAGGGTAGGTGAGATAACTACTTATATAATGTAATCAACCCCATCTTTTTTGGAGAGACATTCTGGGAATTGGGGAAACTCTTGCAAGTTTTTCCCTCAACTCTAATGAGATGTAAGCCTTCTCTTGTGCCTGAAAAGTGTATAATAGCCTCTATTCAATAATTTAATGGTCTATGCATATTATAGAACAATAAATTCATGGTTTTTTGGTGTTTTTCAACCTTTCCTCATGTTTTATTGCCCTCGTTATCTTTCTAGTTTTTTTTGTGCATGTATTTCTCACATGCAAGTGCAAGGTGTTGTGTTTCATGGAGATTTGATGTATAACAGATATTTGGGTATCTGTGATAACTTTATAGCCTCCTTCACTCCCCTTTTCCCTCTCCTTATCCCTCAAAACATTATCTCAGCCCCTTTTCTTAGTGTTATCAACACCCCTTTAGCTTAGGATTTCATTTTCATGCATCCTTCTAACCCCCTGCTCTCCATGGTCCCTTGGAATGGTTAGTTTAGGATTAGTTAGTTGAATTTTCCCTTCTAGGAGTAGGTTAACATTAGGTTTAGGAAGAGGAATATGACCTTCTTCAGAGGACCATCTCAAGTTCACAAGTCCCAAAGCTTGAGATATGGTCCGATGGTAGAAAATTACACCGATTTCCCCACACACATCATGAGTAATTAGGGGTGTTATAATTTTACACTAACATTTTTGGCATGCCTGGTGGGACAAGAAGGTGAAATCTATATATTTCATAGGTGTGTGTATATTGCTCTACATCTTTACTTCATCAAGTTTGATGTGCTCTTGGTGAATGTTTTAGCCTTGGGAAGCACTTTCAAGCATATCTGATGACTCCAATGATTCAAGAAGGCCATCATCTCTAGTTGAATACTTGTTTTTAATGTTTTCAGTTCATCCATGTCTCTCCAAGGATATTTTTCATTCCCTAATTTCAATTCATCTCCTCTTCACTTACAGTAGTGGGATGTTATCCCCAAGGTGGCCCTTAAAAATTTACCTCTCTTTTACAGAAATGGAGATCAATCCCCTATTGATCACATTCAGGATGTTTCCAACCATTTTTACATTCACATCATCATGGAGGAGAATGTTTCCCTTAGACTTGTGGTTGCATCTCTCAAAGGAAAAACAAAATATTGGTATAATAGTTTGGCTCGACAATCCATTTCCACATGGAATCAGCTGGGGGAACAACTTCACAACTGGTTCAAGGAGGATTCATATGTTGTTTACCTCATGAAAGACCTCATCAAGATAAAATGGGCTTTAATGAAATCCATTTTGGATTTCATCCTCAAACTCACAAGGACCTGACACCAAATCCCACAAAAATACAAACCCCCATAAGGTATGACATTCTTATAGTATTTGAGGTCCATTGATGCTTACTTAGTTGTATTGATTAAGTCTTTAGGTGGAAGTAGTCTTCCTCAGGTCATTTCTATTACATCACAAGATGAGAATATTCTGATTCAGACTAGTAAATGAAATCCCATCAATACTTCTACAATCCCTCCCTCATCACCTCAGTTTCTCCCTTCCTTGTGTGAAAATATAGAAAAATCCATCATTCCTTGCCAAAATAAGGAAGCCCCTTTGTTTCCTTATCCTTCATTTGATGTCTCACAAGTTTTTTATGCCTAGAACACTCCTAAATGTTTACAAAGATCCCTCCCATCTCCACCCATATAATTACCCAACTTCCCTAAGCCATACACCAATGTTCCTAAAAGTTTTGGCATTCCATATGTTGTGCCTACCTTCTACCCAGCTTTAACTAAACCAGGATACCCCATAAGGATGGTAAAAAGAGAGACTTGATATGTTGTTAGAAAGAGGAATATGCCCATACAATTCCCAAAATTGCAAGGTTTCAGGCCGAATGATGTAGCTGTTTTGGAGGAAAAATATCAATAGAGTAGGGATTATGTTCTGGAGGGTCATTTGGATTCCCCAAGTTCTCAAATCAGATCCCTTGAGCATTAAACACATCGTCCTGAAAAAGAGACAAAGAAAAAGGCTCTTTCTTACACCTCTCCATCAACCTATCTTACAAAGGATGATAATTTTTAATAAATAGGTGACTGGTCTAATTCAGACTGGGAGGATGAGAGGACTCGTAATTTGTAAAAGGAGAGGTTGAAAACCAAAAGCAGGAAGGTGATAAGAAAGCTGAGTCTAGCATGGTTGGGGAGGAGAAAGTTTTTATACACACTATTTGTACCCAAGGCCTCAAGGAGGAGCATTCATTAAGTGAGAAAGATTTTTTTACAAAGTGCAATGATCCGCATTGCCCATATAGTCTAGAACTTGGTGCACTTTTTTTGGAAGGGCAATATGGAATAGGGGATGAGGAGACCCACAAATTTCTAGAAGCCATCAAGGTGGAGACAAAGTTGTTTGTGGAGGAAAATAAAAACATAGATCAACCTGTAAAAACCCACCTTTAGGAGAAAAGTCTTCATGAACTCCCTATTTCTAGGGGAAAATAACAAACGAATAGGAAAATGGCAAGGATCAGACCGTGACCACTTAGGTATTTATCTCCATTAAAGCTAGAGGAGGAGCCACAACTAGTCATGTCCACTCCAAGACAAGATTAAGAGCCTCAAAGTATTAAGGATCAGCTACAACACCTCCTGGAGCCACATGTAATCCATTCCAACGAGTTATTTATCTTGCTTCCATATGATACCTTGATGGATTGGGTGGACAATTGGCCCTATATAAAATTTTCACTCTTATACATGACCAGGTTCAGTGCCAAATCAGTCACATGGTCCCAATTTTTGAGGAAGGGAAGCTACTTCTCCCGTTGAGTTGAAGGATTTGTTTGATTTCATGTTTCTCTGGTTAGTGTATGGTAGGTAGGTTTGTTTCCAAAAGAATAAGTGCTTGTGCACACTCTACATGCTCCACTTGGGGTATGTATGATTTTATCCTTTGCACATAGTTTTTGGCTTTGTTGTTGCTCTTTCACATTATATTTTAGAAGAGGCATGATTATGAGGAAAATTTAGGTTCTAACAACAATTACTACCTCTCCCAATCAGCTTTTGTTCCTAGAACTTCTGCAGCGTTATGCTTTTCAAAAATCATCAGATAGTTGTGCTTCACACTTGGATGTTAGAGTAAGTATTTACCTTAGCTCATGTTCACCTAGGTACTTTATTTACCTTTATTGTATTTATCCTCACCCACTTATTTGTGTGGATATTTATTTTATCTTATTTAGATATTAGGAGGTATTATCTAGTTGTTAGGTATAGTTCTTTCCTTGATCTATAGTATTGGCTAGCTCTTTTCTTGATTTATGGTATTGACTAGATCCTTGATGTCTAGTTCTCTCCTAAATCTATGGTCTTGACTAGTTCTTTGATGACTAGTTATTTCCTTGATTTATGGCTTAATCTATGACCTTGATCGGTTCTTAGATTGTTATTCTTTTTTCTATTTAAGCAAAGCCCATTCTCATTATATTGCATTGAGTTCCATAATAAAATATGATATTGATGCTCATTTGTTTGCAAAGGTTTATGTAAAGTTATTCTAGTGAATTAATTTCATCTTATTGATTGTGGTGTTTGATTAGCATCTGTGTTCTTGGCTTGGTACGATCCTGTTATAATTCCTTTTATAGTATCAGACCTAGAGATTGCCATTGACATCCATCTGTAAGTTTTATTTTGCAAATAAATTCTTTGTATATTCATATATGTGGGATTTGGTCATATTTTTTTGTTTCGTGCGGTTTTATGCAAAGCACAAACTTCTATTGGATCTAGAAGGCATGAAAACCCTAAGATCAACTCTAAACTTAGCCATTTCTGGAGGCAGTCTTTTTTTTTGTTTTTTGTTTTGTTACAGAGAATCACAATTTTTGCCTCGGGTTTCATACTAGGTAGGAAATAAATCATGGAAATAATTTTCTGGGTTTTTTGGATTTCTCATGATTTACACTGGGTTTTTTTCTGGTACAGAAGATATTTTTCTGGTTACGTGTAGAAGAATTTCAGATATTTCCTTGTTTGGTAGGGGTCCACAGATGATATCCATGTTTTTTAACTATTTCAGGAAAATTTACAGACTGCTATTCTGGGCAGGGAAGGCCATTTTTCGACACAGTCTAGAAAGAGTAATTTTTACTAGAAAAAGCAGTTGGATGTGACTTTCTCGAAAACAAGCGGCACTCCCCAAAATAGTAAGTTGTATAACACTCATTGAAATCCTTAGCCCTTGGTCATTTGCTATAGTCATATGAGGGATTAAAGCTTGTGATTCCTATATTAGGTGCTTAACTTCAACCCCCTTTAATTTTATTTGTGTGGTGGAGGAAACAACTTTTTATTTTGTTTTAGTGGCAGCTAAAATAAATAGCAGAGCAAAATATTTAAAAGTTTGTATCTTTTTCTCAGTAACTCGGTTTTGAGTGCTATTTTTTGTAAAAGTGCTTGTGTTTTCATGCTCTTTCCATTTGAAATATTTATTTTGCGACTTGCACTATAATTATAAAGTTCCAAACATGGATGAGTGTTGTAATCAATTGTGGACCCAATTTCAGCTGAGCCCGACGTCCTAAACTTTTGGGAGTTATATTCTTCTCTATCATGGATTCTGAGAATGATATGATTTTCTCTGAAGTATGTGGACTTGAAGAGGATATTGTAAATTTTTTGGAAGACAATAGATCACTCAAGAAGTGAAATTATCTTCTACAATCACTCATTCATGATAAGGATACAATAATCCACTCCCTGTAGAACCAACTTGCTAGCTTACAACATCATCATGATATTGTGGACAGCCATATCCATGGTCCTAGTCCACTTGCAAATATTTCTCCTGTACCCACTAATATTGATCTTTTAGTCTTTGAGTCTATTCTTGCTCTCGATGCTTCTAAACTTGTGAGGCTTTTTACTGCATGCTCTTCCACATATGTGCCTATTATAGTACCATATGTTGTGTATCTTATTTCTGCTCAACTGCATGGCCTTTTTGAGAAGTGTACCATTTTCTTCAGTTATTGCATGATCCATTTTATGGATTTCACTGGTGGAGGTATTAGAAGACACCCATAGGGTATTTTTTCCCATCTTCCACATGTTAGGTGGAATTCATACAATGACATTAGTTTTCATGCAGATACTTTATTGGGATCACACATTTACAGAGTTCATTTGTTTGTTCACTTGACTCTTTTTGAGGATCATGAGAAACATACAAGTTTTTCATCTTCACTCAAGCTTGAGAAACCTAAGATTTCAGTTGTTAGACATGATCAATCTGACACACATTCTGATGTTCTTTTTCATGCACCCATTGTGCATTTTACACCAAGTCATATGCAGGCATATTCTTCACCCATTCGTGTTGATTTGGGGTGGATATCTAATCACTCGTGGCGGTGACATAGGCATTCATTGAGAAGACTCTACAGGCATGGATCCTCCACTATTCGGCCTATTGTTTCACTTTCTATACCTTCTACATTGTGATGCTTCTTGTTTTAAGCATTTTTATTTAGTACCTTGTAGTGTATCTCTCTTGTTTGTTGAGAGATTTTGTATCTTTATTTTTGATACTTTTGGGATGTTGATAGTATCTCTTGGGGGATCTATTCTGGTCCAATCCAGTGTTATTTTTTCAGTGTTCAAGTAGTTTTTTTGATAAATCATACATATTTGTAGCGTCCCTCCACCCATTCAGTAGTATGGGAGGGTGTGATGTTGATCCTGCTCCTTTTGGTTTTGTATCATTGCCTTTTTACCTTGGATTTTCTTAGATCGTGACACTCTTGATTTTGTGTCCTTGCCTTGTTGCTTTGGTTATTATTCTTGGATCGTGACACACCTATTTGTAGCAGTTGATGAAATTATGTTTGGTGTTTTTTACATTTTTGACATCACTCCATTGACAGTCTCCTTGTATGGAGCTAGTCTAGTGAAGTCCAGTGATAATTGTTTTTTAGTTTTGTGATCGAGCAGTGGATTCAGACCATAATGCACACCAAAATTCTTCAGCATTGTACGATTTTTTTGATCCGAGCTTCTTGGGATGCCTTGTAGCATGTTTTTACTCTGTTTACTTTGTTGTTACTGGTTTTGGATACCTTGTGGTGTCCCTTTTTCCCAGTTATTGTACATGAGTACCTCATCAGAGCTAGTTACCAGGACTCATACTGTGGACATGCCACTTCTATTTTGGCCCATTGCTTAACTTGAGGGAAGGTGTTAGAGTAGGTATTTACGTTAGGTCATGTTCACCTAGGTACTTTATTTACCTTAATTATATTCATCCTCACCCACTTATGTGTGTGGATGTTTCTTCTACCTTCTTTAGATATTAGGAGATATTATCTAGTTGTTAGGTATAGTTCTTTCCTTGATCTATGGTATTGACTAGTTCTTTCTTTTATCTATGGTATTGACTAGATCCTTGATGTCTAGTTCTCTCCTAAATCTATGGTCTTGACTAGTTCTTTGATGACTAGTTATTTTGTTGATTTATGGCTTGATCTACGACCTTGACTGGTTCTTAGATTGTTATTCTTTACCTATTTAAAAAAGGGCCATTCTCATTGTATTGCATTGAGTTCCATAATAATATATGATATTGCTCCTCATTTGTTTGCAAAGGTTTATGTAAATTTATTCTGTTGAATTAATTTCATCTTATTGATTTTGGTGTTTGATTAGCATATGTGTTCTTGCCTTGGTATGATCTGGTTATCATTCCTTTTATTAGAAAGAAATTAGATTTGGGATAGTTTCAGAGGGCTTCATCCTTCATTGCATAGGTTAGACTTGCAGAAAAAAAATTCTAGGTTCAAGAAAATTTTCCACTCCCAAAAAACCTTAATTAAGAGAATTTTGTAAACGAGAGAGAAAATCCAAGCAATGGCAGGGAATTCTAGGTTTGAGAAACAATGTTTCAATGGATCAAGGGTAGATTTAAGAGTTTAGGATCAGTTTGTATGTGTATTAGGTTGAATCCATGCCCAATGGATGCTTCAGGTAACTAGTCACACATCTAACAGGAAGATGTCCTTGAGAGGTCGCCAAACTGTTATCTATTTTTACCCCCGGGTAAAATAGAGAAATTTGGAGGCTAGGTTTGAGCACTAGACAAGTCTTCACAGAGAAATATTGAATGACACAAATTATTTTTCAATGTTTGGGAGAATTTTAAGTGATTATGGGAAGTTTCAAAGGTTTTGGAGCTGATCGTTATAAGCAGGCTTTCAGACCTGAAGGAGCATGCACCGTGAAAGAGGACCGGAGATTTAATGAAATATTCTAAGATCCAAATGAGTAATTATTAGTCCAAAAAAGTGCCTATGGAAATAATTTTCCACGACCTACATCGTGGAAAAAACATGACTTCTTGAAACAACATACACTTTCATAGGGAAGTCATTCTTTTGGTGCACAACTAGTAATCCTAAGAAATAAGGGGAAATTTTGAGGTATTAAAATTAAAAATTATGTATTTATACCATCACCATTGGATTTTTTGGGTTTTTTTCAGGCGGAATGATATAAAATTTCACCCAAAAACTAGTCTAGGAGCTCAAGATATCGCCTTCGCAAGTTGGCCTCTAGAGGTTGGACGACATGAATGGAGGGGCTGGTTGGATGGTGTAGGTGTTGGAAGGTCATTCAATCTATAGGATTTTATGTCCAGGAGGTTAGACAACTGTCCATTCTAGGTTGGATAGGTTATAGGTTGTACAACAATGGTTGGACGACCAAGGTTAGATGACTCATGACGTAGGGTTATGGTCGAGAAGCTCAAGACAAAAGGTTGGATAGCATATGACATGTAAGTGATGTGGCTTGGTTGGATGGGCAGGTGGTTAGTTGACTATCCAACCCAACATGGTTGGATGGGTTGCAAGTTAGATGGCTCGTGGGTTAGTTAATTATTTGCTCGGCGAAGGTTGTACGTCCAATGCATTTAGATGACTGTCAAACCCAATCTGGTTGGATGGCTCGCGGGTCATAGATATGGTGAGGGTAGGTGAGAAAAGACAACTTAAAAACCATTTTAATGGAAATAGTTGAGGTGGTTCACCTATTTGTTAAGGATTTAATGAGGGTAGGTGAGACAATTGCTTATATAATGTAATTGACCCCCTCATTTTTGGAGAGACATTCTGTGAGCCGGGGAAACTCTTCCAAGTTTTTTCCTCAACTCTAATGAGTTGTAAGCCTTCTCTTGTGCATGAAAAGTGTATTTGGGCCTCTATTCAACAATGTAATGGTATGTTCATATTATAGAGCAATAAATTCATGTTTTTGTGGTGTTTTTCAACCCTTCCTCATGTTTTATTGTGTCTCCTTGCCTCTTTATTTTGTTATTGTTTTTTTGTGCATGTATTTCTCACTTGCAGGTGTAGGGTTTTGTGTTTTGTGGAGATTTGATGGCGAGTGGAGATTTGGGTTTGTGTCAAAACTATCTAGCCTCTCTCACTCCCCTTTTCCCTCTCTTTATCCCTCAACAGAGTATCTCACCTCCTTTTCTTGGTGCTATCACCAACCCCTTAGATTAGAATTTCATTTTCATGCATCTTTCTAACTCTCTCCCTCCTCCATCGCTATGAATGGTTAGTTTAGGATTAGTTTGTTGCATTTTCCGTTTTAGGAGTACTTTAGGATTAGGATTCGATGGAGGAAGGTGATATTTTTTGGAGGTCCATTTCAAGTTCACAAGTTCCACAACTTGAGAGATAGTTCGATGTTAGCAAATTACATGGATTGCCCCACACACATCATGAGCAATCGTGGGTTATTGTAATTTAACAATTAGATTAAATAAATAACACTAAATGATTGAATTTTAATAATATTTTATTACTTCAATATTTTTTCTTGAATTGAAATGGAGGTGATTTATAAAAGTGATACATTGTATCAAATGCACTGTACAAAATAACACATCAAAAGTTAAATCAAAGTAAATTACAAAACACTCAAAAATTAGGATATTTTTTTGACCATAACTTTTTTACGTTGTGTCAAAGGTTGTAAATTTTAGGGAAATTGATATGCTGAAAATTCCAAATATTATTAGTTTTGGGGTAGCCATCAATGATAGACTAAATCCTAAGACAACTAGATAGTTTCTTATTACACTGATTTTATGGGGGAGCTAATAAAGTGCATATTTTTTAGAGGTTTTAAGAAAACAAAATAAATATCCATGGAAATTGGTGAGGGTGTTGAGAATTTATTATATAACAGGTAATATCGAATATATTAAGTTTATTTCCTCATAAATAACATGAAAAAAAGATATTTCTTTAAATGTCCTTGTAAGTAACTAGATGCCCCATTATAATGATAAACAAATTAATGGATGAGTAGTGTAGTGAAGAAATGATAATAATTTTTCATTTTACACAAATATCCTGGATAGTTTCATAATTTCCATGTCAATCATGAAATATCTTTCACATATGCAATGCACTCCTACAACCATTCTTACATTACGTCCCAAATAAAAATGAATATATGAAATATATGTATGCCCTCCTTTTAAACTTTTATAGGATTTTTATATTCTCTTTAAATATTTATTTATTTAAAGATACGATTTAATTTCATGTCCCACACATAAAGTGTCATGTTAGTACGTTATATTTGAAAATTCTTGATTTTTAAATACAAGACTACATTTAGGGGAGTGCCCTTAATTTATTTATCAAAAAATGTAGTAAATTTATTGTTTGATGCCAAAAATAAATAAATTGAATGAAATTGTTAAAGGGACATTTTATCTAATTATTTCCTTGGGAGTTCAGAATCCTTACTTTGGATTTAGTAGTAATCCAATCCATGAGTAGAACCAACTCCAACGAATATATTTTGTTTTTTTTTCAAATAATTAATTTGAATTTTATATGAGTCCATAATTTTCATGCATGTCCATAGATGCATTAACAACATTGTCTAACAAAAATCCCCCTTTTTATATTTTTTATGGCTATACATATCTCATTAAAAATCTCGGGGTCGCGGTTGGGGTCGGGGGGCAATGAAGTTTCCAATCTTCAACCCAACTAAAAAAAGGGAATATAATTAATGAAAATAGAAGAGTCGTTTAAAAGACTAAACCATGAGATCATAACTTTTGAAATTGTGGTAATTTTTTCATAATTTAACAATTCTAGTTTTCATCAACTCTATTAGGTTTTGTATTTGGTATAGAACCTCACATACTCATGGAAAAACTAAACACAAAATATTGCATTTCTTTTATTTTGTATTTCAATAAAATATATTTTTTTGTTTAGTTTTTTTGTTTGATCAAAATTACAAACATATACACCCCAATATACTACTATCCTTACACAAGTAGTTATGTAACTAACATAATAATTAATTGGTTGTAGAATTTGTATATTTACTATTCCATCATCCCCTTCTCTTTCTTTGTGACCTCATAATCACAAAAGTAATATAATATTAAATTTATTTTAAATACATGTCTTGCCACCCAAGTTAATATTTGTATCATAACATATAAATCCTAATATATCATGATCATTATGTGAATGAGGTGAAACCATAATGGAAATGTCCCTCGTATGAATGTAATGGTTGATTGGTTGTGCAGGGACGAGTATGTTATCTTACTCACCCTTATCCTCTCCTATTTTTTGGCCTCACAATCCCAAAAATAAAATTTGGTTCAATTACCTCTAAATACCACCATAATTTGGATATATGCTTTTTCAATGCATCTATTAATCTTCTCTATGACCCTAATAACCCCATTCATTCATCCATTCAATGTACACATAACTCTCATAAAGGAGCTTACAAACTTATACTGTTTGAGCAAGAGATGAGGTCTTGATTAGAAAAAATTGTTATAAAATATCAATCCCTTCAAATCCAAAGAAATAAATAACTAAACATTGAAATGATTATATAACAAATTTTAGCTATGTTTTGAAATAATTATATAATACTTTCAATATTATATATAAATTTAATTATTATCTTTCAATCACTGATTTATTGAAATGTAATTACTTAAGTCTTTGAAGTATTAATGTTAAAAAAACTCCTAATACTTTTGTTATGTAAATTAACTTTACTCAATGTGAATCATTTCATAGAGTGCATTGAATAAATCAAAATGGTATAATCGAATAGGTTTTGGTTTACTAGTACGTATCATGGTGTAAAAGTTGTTGCTTAGTCATCCATCAAGATCCCAATTCTGAAAGATACCAATAAATAAGAGATGATGGTGGAATTGTACCTCAGATGAATTTAGTGGAATGAAATCACCTTAATTCTTAGCAACTAAACTCAAGAATTTTGTGCACCTAACTCATACAAACTTCAAATTCAATTTAAAAAATAGTATACGCCACGCCACAACCATACATCACTCTAAAGAGGAAACAAAGCTCCAATTGACTAATACACCACACTTACCTATTGCGTCAACCAATATAAAAATCAAAAACTAAAATACATTAGCATAAGTCAAAGAAACCACGAAAAATACAAAGCAAACTAGCATTCGAATTAATTTTGGAATGTATAGTAGGGTACAAGCCAAACCCGGTGAATATTTCAACTGCTTAGCTGAGAAAATATTTTCTCATAGTTCAATAAAATTATATAGTTAAAATAGAAACAGGCAACCTAACCAAAAATCAGCGTGATTGATAATATAATTATTGACAAATGGTACTGGTAAAATTAATGTTTCTCCAATGCTCATTGACAAGAGTGATGATAATCCAATTATCCAGGTAAACATATATAAAAACCCTTTTACATCACATGCCACCTTTCTACGGCCTGGTCAGCTATGGTGAAGTAAGACAGCGCAGAAAATATTTACCCAGCGAGACTAACAATATCTCATATGTCATACTTTTATGAGAAATATTTCATTGCCGTGCCGTGTTTGTGAAAATATGAAATGACAATTGTGATAAAGCAATGATATCATGGTGTTACGTTTTAGGATCACAACCTAGATAAATATTTATTTAAATATTTTTAAATGAAAAATGTGTATGTTTCAATTTTAAAATTTTCGAAGGTTTTAAAGATGAAAGAAAAGTTCTCTGAATTTAATGGAGTGGCGCGTTTAACTCAAGGTCTGATTAAAATGGCTTTGTCTAGCCTGACGGTTGCATGGAACTTCCGATGAGGTTGGACTCAAAGATTGGCTGTGGGAAAGGAGATAAGGTCAAGGATTCCACAAAGGATGTGGCTAGGTGCTTGTTCCAAGAGGTGGTTGTTTATGGCCCGGAGAGATGGAAATTGTTCTTCCTATATCCCTAGTGGAAGAGGCTTAGACGGTACTATGCAAGAAGAGGAAAGGGAAACAAAAGAGGGAAAGTGTACATGTTAAAATGCCACTGCGATCTCCAAAAAGAAGTTGATAGGGTCTGCTGCCTTTAGGTGGACCGATCTCATCTCCCTAGGACGATAGTATGTATTAAGTCTATCTGTCAGAAATACTGGTTGTTATGTGTTTCTTTAATCCCTATTAAAATTCAAGTTTGTTGGATCAAGCTTCTTTGATCTTGTGTCAAGTTTTGGTTTATGTGTTTGGCAACATTTTATCTTTTAGTAAAATGGTTAATGATTTGACGGTCCTTTCAAGACCTCCTTATTAACACACACACACACACACACACACACATCTATATGTATATGTATATGCATGTGTGTGTGTGTATGCATGCATGTATGCATGTATGTACAACCGAATTCCAACATAAATACAACTATTTTACATGAGATATTATGTATTCATAGAGTCATTATTAGTTTGTTTCTTTAACATGGTTATTATAGATATTAAATATAATAATGCTTTATTATTTGTTAAGAGCATGAGTAATACTACCTAGTTTTAATAATGCTTTATTATTTATTAAGAGCACGAGTAATACTACCTAGTTTTAACTAAAAAATGTATAGTGACCATGTTAAAGACACAAACTAATAATGGCTCAATGAATATATAATATCTTAGGTAAAATTGCTCTATTTATGTCAGTGCATGGTGAATTTGCTCTGTACGAAGGTGAAAAAGGGAGGTGGTGAAATTCTTTTTCAAATCATGTTTATGCATGACAATGCCAAAGAGAATAATGCAATATATAGGGTTTTCAAGACAGGGAAAACATTCCAGGACAAGGGTATCACTAGATGAATGTTTATTAGTGAGTGGCTCCTCAAAGAAAGAAACCTTTTGTGTACAAATATTTATTACAAATTTATCGTTATGATATCTTAGTACCAATCACATTGAGGAGTGCAATGGCGATGTCAATAAGAGGTGTTCAAGAAATGGCAAAAAGTATTATTATAGAAAAAGCGGTGAAGAACATTATATAAGAACAAAGTGGAATGATGATTGAATTAGAAGGATACATTTTGATGGAATAGGGTTGTATATGATGAAGGGCAAACAATAATTTTTCTTCCTTTTTCCTGAATGTAGACATAGACTTCTTGAAACAAGCTACAATATCGTTTGTAGTTAAAAACTGGTGAAGTATAAAATTGATTGGGGCTTCAAACTCTAGGAATAGATGTGAAAGTTAAACCCTGGTGTTCCTTATCTCAAATGTTAGTAGTTTTCATTTCCAAAGTGATCCCTTGATATTTATGTATTGTGAGTGCCCATGCCATATTTAGAGGAAGTTGATGCTAACAACCTTGAGAAATTAGTCCTAGTAGAACATGAAGATGATTTTTTGGATCCCATGCTGGGCTAATGTATCATTCAAATTTGAGAACAACAAAAAGAGGTGGTCCTGTGGCCCTGAATTGCACATGTAAATTGTGCAAACCACAATGCCAATGGACACTTTGACAAGGGTAGCCTCAACCAAAATGTTTTCTCTAAGAATTTTATTTGGACAATGTACAAAATAAGTCTAGGTTGCAACTGGTCATTATTAGGGTCAGAGGTTGCTACTCATTTTGGGTATTCAACATTTCAATAGGAAACTAGGATGCCATGGAGTGCAATTTCATTTTTTTCGCAATGATCATTGATCTCAGTACTCACGAACAAATGTGGCACAATTTAGAACTCTTCAATCTCTTCAGTATCAAAAAACTTTACTTTGTGTTTCATGAGTGTTTCCCAATTTTATGAAAATTTAGGTTTGCATTCTTAATGTTGAGAAAAATCCACCTAAAGAAAACCTGAAAATTATCTAAACCTTATTGTCAGAAGATAGTCTGGAGGGTGATAGATTTTTCAAATCCTTTTCGTGGGGTTGTGTCATAAGAATGTCGAACATACATGGGCACATCTTGTATAAAAAGAAGTTTCCCATGGTCCCCAATAAGGATGACTAACCTTCCCCCAAAAGGGTATGTTTTTCCCAGGGGGAAAGCTTCATGAAGCATTTGATCAATAAGAACATTGTGGACATGTCCAAGTGATTCTTGAAAATTTACAAGTGCTTGCCCATCTAATGGTTTCATTTATTTGATTGTTATTCATACAGATGCATGTATTGAAGTAGTTGAAATGTTAAACACTACAACCTATGTGGGAACTAAGACATGGAGGGTATAACTATTTATGTCAGGAAATGGAGGAAATGCTACTTTTATTGCATCAATGAGGAAATATTTTATCATGCATGTCATGCCCTAAACGATAATATTTAAAGGTGGGAGAGAAATCCATTGAACACTATCTTGAACAATAATATCGAATGCAACCTTTTGTTCATTTGAAAGACAATTGTAAATGGTAGCAGAGGAATGGTGTAAGGAGCGTTGGACTTTTATCCCCTTGTCGATCTCAATGAAAGAACCTGTAGTTTTATGTAGGGGTGTAGGGACATTTCTTTCATTCTAATTAAATTTGGTGTCAAAGTCAGGGCACCCAAGCATATCAATCTTATTAAGTTGAATATCAGTGCCAAGGTGGAGTTGGGAAAGAATCTTCCATTCATCCAATGGGAAAAACTTGTGTGTGACATTCATCTATAGAGGAATGGTTGTCAGATGTTACACATTTCTAGGGGAAGGGGTTAAATTTTATGGCCACCTATGCTTGCCAAACAATTTCCAGGGGATGGTAATTTTTCATTATTGCTCTTCGAAAACACAAAATAGTGTATTTTTTAACTAATTATTTGATATTTATTATATATTTTTTAATAGATATTTATATAATTTATATACAAATCGTTATAAAAATTGATGATCAGGTTTTAAATATACAAGTTGCATGTGACGGTTATTTAAGATATTTACAAATATTTTATATCTAAAATCTCAAAAATGTCTAAATAGTGGTCAAATTTAAACCCTAGCTAGGGGCACGTGTAAACGACATGCCATGGATAGTAGTAGGCGCACATTTTTCCCCAATTATACATTATTTCATCTATATTTCCACCAATATCAGTCTCATTTCTGGGAAATGTCTTGTCTAGCAGCATCTCACTCCAGAATAAAAATCTCAAAAGGAACAATATACTTATCACCTTTTCGACGTGCTTCGTAAGACCGAGTACATGTTTCCTGAATGAGTGATAGGATTTCAAAAAATGCGAGTCTATTTTTGCATGCCCATTGTATTTTTATTGTCCTCCATGTGCGTGGGAGACTTGAAAAATAGGATTTACTGACAGTAAACATTTCCTCAACTTGTTTGAGGCAACGTAAAACCAAGACATCTGGATGTTTTTATGGAGGGAGATTTGTCCTGGGCTCGACACCTGTTAAAATGGAGGGCTAGCCGTTATGATTCATGCAATACCTCATACATTGAGAGGCGGTAATGTATTCCAAGTTATATGCATAATATTCATGATTTCACACTTTGGTCTGAGGTGAGGATATCTCGTGTGCAGGAAAATTAATGTAATGAGGAACCCTGTAAATTAAAAAAGCATTTACATCTTATGCTTAAAGATAATCTCATCTGATATGAATAAATTCAAAGTTTTCGGTATTACAAGAGAAGCAAAAACACAACGTTGGACAGATGGGGGGGAATGGATCTCTGAATTGTGGGGCCTACGATGTACCATGAGTTACAAGGAAGAGGAAGTGAGAATTGTTTCATTAAAGGTTCAGGAGAAACATTAAGAATGCTAATAAACTATCTTTCGAAACCAAATAATTTTACTAACAATGACATGGGCGGAGAATTACTTAAAGCATTATGTTATCAAGGGGATTAAGCCTTAGGCAAACTAGGCAGTTGCCTAGGTCGCTAACAGTTAGGGGCGTCTAAATCTAATAATTTCTTTTTTATTGGTTAATTTCAGAACATAGCTATAAAATAGTTTATCTAAAGATTTAGTATTGATCAAGCCATGTATAGATATTATTATATATAGTAACATAAATTTCATGCATACACATAAATTTTTTAATAATATTTTTGCAAGTAAAAGTAAATATCACGTATTTATAAGTGGATATGATTTTGTTGGTATTGTTACACATTTTTTGATGTAGCTCCAAATTATGTAGGTGTGTAATTTGTTCCACAAAAATATTAATGTATTACTAATAATGTCATTGGTGTATCTCGTAGAGGCGAGTATAATCGAAGGGAAAAAATATTGAATTCACTATTCTTTATTTTTTTAGAAAAAATGTCTATTATTTTTTATGGAGGAACTAGTAGGCCTAGGCCAAATACAACTCTTCACAAAACCATGGGAGCTATATAAATGTTTTTGTTTCTTTTTAAAAAAATGATGTTTTATTTTAGGATGGAGTTCCCGTCACCTCCTTATTTTTTGCATTCTCAGCATCTCCTACCATTATTTTTTTCCATCCATGGAATATTTTGCATACTTCTATGATAGTTTAATAAGATATTATTATTATTATTTTATTATGACCATGATGTAAATTTAAAAAAACAAGAATATAAGCATTTTTTATTTACTTTATGGAAAAAAAATTAACTAAAATTGTGAGGAGGGCGCTCACTCAAACTATTGCCTAGGACACTGCCTACCTTTAATTTGGCTTTGTATAATGTTATCCATTTGGAAAACAGTACTGACATATGATGAACATGATGAAAGATGGGACAGGGTATGCTAAATATGAAAAAAAAAAATCATAAGACATCAAGAGAGTGATGAAGATTTACAAGTTATGATCTTATACTATACTGATTATCAAATTGAAAAAACAATACATAACACTTAGAAAATAATTATAAATTTGCTCACAAAGTGAGCGAACAACAAAGCTGAAAATAAAAATGTTATGTTTATTCAACTGTCTTTTATCATTCTATCGTACGTAAAATTCTAAAAATACAAAATTTATTTATAACTATCTGGTATAGTTTATTAGGTAGAGAATAGAGCCAAAAACTGAAGAAGAACTCAAAGTAGATCCTAAAAAATAGGCATCGATCATGCAAATAAACTATGGCCGAAAGATGTTGCAGTTTATTAACTGAAATAACAAACTAATTAAAGAAAAAATTGTGGTGGAACTGAAGATGAATGTAGAGGTTATCATGCATCCTTCAATCCCCCCTATAGAAGTAACGAGGATGAGTCCCAACTAATTCCTCAAAGTAACAAAACTGGTTGTGGGTAGATCTTTGGAAAAAATATCAGCAACTTGCTCAGCTCTAGGGCAGAACTGTAATTACACTGTCCCATCTTGAACTAAGTCTCGGATGAAGTAATGTCAAATCTCAATGTGCTTTGATCAAGCATGCAACACTGGATTTTTGGTCTTCGCAATGGTACTAGTTTTGTCATAGTAAATAGTGATTAGATGTTCCTGAATCAATTGCAAATCTTCCAAAATCCATCGAATCCATATGGCTTGACAACTAGTTGCCACTGCTATAATATACTCTACTTATGCGGAAGAGAGAGCGACGTTGACTTGCTTTTTACTACTCCATGAGACAATTGTAGAACCAAGTGAGAAAATATAACCAGATGTTGATTTTCTATCATCCACTGAACTAACCAAATCAGAATCAGTGTAACCACATAGGTCAAAATTATGTGTGGGAGAATAATGAATGCCAAAATTATGTACCAATCACATACCTTAAAATTATTTTTGCGGCACCCCAATGAAACTCATGTGGATCTTGCAAGAATTGAGAGATGAGGCTCACAACATACATAATATCAAGTATCATGGTAGTGACGTACATGAGGCTCCCAACCAAACCTCTGTATAAAGTAGCATCTACTTTTGAAATTACATCTTCTTTGGTTAATTTTTCACCAAGGGTGATAGGAGTTACAATTGCAGTGGATGACATCATTCTAAACTGCTTCAATAGATCAACCACATACTTAGTTAAAGAAATAAATATACCTTCAGATTATTGTTGCACCTCCACTCCAAGAAAATAATGCATGAGTCCCAGATTTGACAACTCAAATACCTGCTTCATTTCTAATTGAAATTTATCCATGAGATATGGGATATTACCTATATAAATGAGATCATCAACATAAAGGAAAATAATTAGAATATCATTACAAAGATGCTAGATATAGAGGGTTGGATTTGAGGCACTTCAAATGAATCATTTCTTCAAGGAATAACTATCAATCCTTGCATACCAAGCACGAGGTGCTTTTTTCAACCCATAGAGAGCATTTTTTAGCTTGTAAATCAAATGTTCTTTTCCTAGAATTTCATAATGAATAGGTTGTTCCACATAGACTTGCTCATCAATAAAACCATTTAGGAATGCTGATTTTACATCCATCTGATAGATGAGCCACTTGTGTTGTGCACCAATAGCCAATACAATCTTGACTGTATCAAATCTTGCAAATGGAGAGAAAGTGTTTGAATAATCTACTCCAAGCGTTTGAGAAAATCCCTTGGCAACTAAAATTGCCTTGTGTCTATTCATAGAAAAATCAACATGATATTTCACCTTATAAATCCATTTGACACCAATCACTTGTTTATCATTAGGAAGTTGCACTAATTCCCATGTATTATTTTTATCAATTGCATGCATCTCTTGATTCATAGCATCAATCCATACTTTCTCTTTCAAAAATTCTTCATACAAATAAGGTTCAAAATGAACGGTACTAAACAAATAAATATTGGAAATTGGATTCATATTGGAACTCCTTTGATAAATTTCATTTAAACTTCTTACCTTTCGTGAAGAACTTGGACTTGATTGTGGACTAGAACTATCACCAGAAGAGGAACTTGGTGTTCTTGGTGAATTGGGACTTGAACTTCAACTTTATCTTTTGGGGAGAAGAGGAACTTTATCATATTCAATACCCATGATTAGCGGTGTAATTTTTTGAAATACTTTTTCCCATTGCGATACTCCCCCTTCATCAAAAACCACATCTCGACTAATAATCCATTTCTATGTGTCAAGGCTATAGAATTTATATCCTTTTGTGAAATTTGAATAGCCCATAAAGATACAAAGTTGGGATTTCACATCCAACTTCTTTCATTTCTTTTTTGAAACATGGACAAATGTGGGGAAAAAAAAAAAGCAAAAGTGAACTACTGAGGGCTTGTGTCCACTCTAGGCTTCCTTTGGGGTGATATTATTAATCAATTTTGTTGGGATTCGATTCAAAATATCAAATATGGTTGATACTGTAACTCCCTAATAGAAATGAGGAAGGTTTTTGAGCTGCTTCGTGCCATCTCCATAATTATATGGTTATTTCTTTCTGCAATACCATTCTGTTATGGGGTATAAGTTGTTAGAAGTTGTCTCTTTATTCCACGAGTATTATAAAAATTAGTAAACTCCTTGGAAGCCAATCCTCCCCCTTTATCTGTTCTAAGTATTTTGAGAGAATACCCTCTTTTTTTTTCTGTGATAGCCTTAAAGTTATTGAAGCATTCAAGTTCCTCGGATTTCTTCTTAAGAAAATAAATCCATGTGTGGGGTGTGAAATCATCAATAAATGTCAAAAAAATAAATGTTCTTACCTAAAGATTCCTATTGCATGTCACCAAAAATTTCGCTATGCACAAGGTCTAGAAGAGATTTTTCCCTCCATAATTTCTTCACCATAAAACTATCTTGATGTTGTGTTCCAAGTGCACACCCTGAACAAAGTTCTCCCCTTTTCCTAAGTTGTAGGAAGTCCTCTAACTATGTCTTTCTTATAAAGAAAACATAATCCTTTAAAATGCAAATGACCATACCATTGGTGCCATAACCATAAATCATTTGTGGTTTCCTTAAGGGCATGCATCTTAGCAGATGCCAATGTGAGAGGAAATAATTTATTCTATGTCATACAAGCCTTTGTTACAAGTTGATGGTTAGGTGATTTATAAAATATTTTGCAGCAGTTATCTTTAAATACAAGCATTTAAATTTGTGCTGCAAGTTTCCCAATACTTAAAAGATTATACCATAATTTGGGCACATGCAAAGTGTCATAAATAAATATAGTTTCTCCTTGCTTAGTTTTCACTACAAGAGTACCTTTTCCCATTATATCAACCTCTTTATCATCACCATATTTTACTTGACTCCATACAAACTCGTCTAATTTGACAAAGAGATCAAATTTACGTGTCATATGATTTGAGAAACCAGTATCCAAGAACCAAAAATACTTTTGATCTTTTTCCAAATTGCAAGTAAAGAATGTAGAGAGTTTTGCTTCTTCAAAAGAATATTCATTATAATTGTCTCTTGACTTATTCAAGTCATATTTTTTATTTCTACATTCAGATTCATAATGTCCATATCTTTCACAATATTGGAACTAGATGCTTCTACAATCCATGGAACTTCTTCCTCTTCCTCTGCTACATCCTATAGATGTAGAAGACCCCCCTTGAGATTTTTTGGAATAAGAAGGGGTTTTATATTTTTCTTCAATTCTTCCAGGAGACTAGAAGGCTTGAACTTGGTTCTCTATAGAATGTTGGATACTCTCTTCATGAGATTGTAAAGAACATATCTACTCTGTAACTTTGTATGTGGTTAGATATTTACTTTCTTCAATGGCTATGATCACTGGATCAAACTATTGAGGAAGTGATCTCAAAATATTTTCTACAATTTTTTTCCTTGTGATACTTTCCCCTTGAGTTTTGAGATAGTTCACAATACTCTGAGCCCTAGTGATAAACTCTTGAATAGACTTAGCTTCCTTCATCCTTAAATTTTCAAAATCTCTTTGAAGGGTTTAAACTCTTACAAATATTATTTTTTTAGATCTTGGGCCTCCCATGCATCCTTTGAAATTTTTATACGAGCTATACGGGGAAATTGATATATCCAATACAAACTGGATAGCAAAAAGAGAAAACATGTTTTTTTTTTTCTTCTTTCAATTGCTTTTGTTGATTTTTTGTTAAGACATTTAACACATTTTGATCTTTAGGTTCCGTGTATCCTCCTTAGACTAATTCCTAGAGATCTTGGGATAATAGTAGGGTCTTCTTCTTTATTCTTAGGTAATCGTAGTTGTCTCTAGTAAAAAATAGAAGATGGAATGAAAAATTGCCACCATTTTCCATTCTGATAATTCTTGGAGAGAACCATTAACCTACAGCTTTTGTAAAAAAAATAGTTCGACAACCTCACTCTGATACCAATTGAAGATTTCAAAATTATTCTCTCATACTATATTGATTATCAGATTGAACAAAGAAAACATAATACTTAGAAAATAACAATAAATTTTCTCATATAGTGAGAGAACAAAAAGGCTAAACAAAATAATGTTCTTTTTATTCAATTGTATTTCATGCTTATGCTATACATACAATTATGAAAATATAGAATTCATTTATAACTATTTCGTACAATTTATTAGGCGAGCATGGACCAGAAAAATGAAGAAGAATTCAAACTAGATCCTATAAGATAAGCATCGATCATGCAAAGAAACTATGACTGAAAGATGTTGCAGTTTATTAACTAAAATAACAAACTAATTAAAGAAAATTTGGTGGTGGAACTGAGGATGACTACATAGTTGATCATGCATTGTTCAAGTGATAGTTAATAATGGGAAAACTTGTTCACTATATATTTGTAGTCGTATTCAACACCTACGACCACAAAATAACATATTTAAATTGTTCCTTGCGATGAAATGATTCAATCTTTACAAAGAGTAAATACGAATGTGTGCCCAACAAGCTTTTTATTATTTCATTAGTAAGCTGTTTGTCGAATGATAAAAATTGCAAATCCTTTTCCATGATAGTTATCATTTCATCCACTTCATCTCATGTTATATATATATATATTTAATTATGTTATTTAATCCTTCAATTCTAGATGAATTGCATATCTATAGTCGTATTTTGCCATATATACTTTTCATTAATGGAAAAACAAAACTAAACCAAGTTTTTCAAAAATCCTTTTTCCTAGAATGTTTGGCCCCTCTAATCATAGGTCATGTCAAATAGAATAATTTTTCAATGAGGGCATTACTAATTTCTTTTATCACTAGAAACCATTCATGTTTTACCAAATTCCCATGATTTGAATGATTTAGGCAATATTTCTAGAGAAAAACATACTAGATGGAAGCCTCGTGTCATTTTTAGTGATTAATGGTCACTAGAAACATGAATATGTTAAAAATTCCCATTTGTTATTGATTCCTCTTATAAATCCAACCATACAACGTAAGTGTTAGCCATAAATAAACATACATCTTATTTTCCAAGGAATAATTAAGGCTTTCTATAAAGGTGTATTTTTTAGATAATATTTAAAATTTTGGTTTTAAACATGGATAATAAACCCCATACATAATAGAAGTAAGGTTTTAACAAAAAAAACACCAACAAAGCCAAGGAGGCAGTGCCAAAAAATATTTACAACTAGGTCCCCACATAACAAAGCCAAACTAAACAGTTTGCATATTAACAATATTTTTTTGTAAGTAACTAAAGCAAGATGAAAAAAAAGAAAAAACAAGAGAAAAGCTAAGGGCTGGAAGAATCCAGCCATTAGTTCTTAGTATGCCTACTTCTGGTCCTAGAGATCGGACTGCCATCTTTTGAACCCGCCACTTTGATAATGCCTCTCTTTAGGCATTTGACATCTTGATTCTCAATCTAAGTGTTAGCATTAACCTCCTCTTGAGACTTACCTTGATTGTTAGCCACAACCATACCCAAGTTGTCACCTATATCTGTCTCATCACTGTCTAAAGAACTCAGATGCAACTTCATGTTGTTTTTGGCCTCCTCAGATGAAACCTAGCTTTGAAGCATAGAAATCCATTTCTCCCACATAACATAATCTGCTTGAATCCTCCTTGATGGTTCTGTTATTTGTTTCAATCCTTAGATGACAATATTTCAGCTCCTGTATGAGATCTTTGTTGACAATGAGAATGGTATCCATTGTGGAGTCGGTCCTCTTCAGTCTAGCCTCCCAGTCAGTAAGCTCCTGATCCCTCTTGCTGGAACTTTCCCCAAAATTCCTAATCCCCTTTTTGAGATTACACAAGGTATCCACAACACCCTCAATGGGATCAACATAATTTTTATTATTTTTTTATTTTATTGAGGTAGGAAGTAAGGGTTTCTTGGTCGGAATCCTGATCTTTGACTTGATTAGGGATGGAAGGTTTTTTTCTTTGGACCAGAAGAGGAATGAGGCCTTATTGAAGGGGTATATCCACCTTAATTTTCTTTAAATCCTTGATATTCAAGAGGAGAAACCTTTAGACAAAGAAAGATAATCTCATAGTCTTGTTAGGATGGAGAAAATTGAGGATAGAGAGCTTAGGAGAAAATATTTTATAGAATTTTCCTTCAAGAGTCAGATATTTCATAATAACTAGACAGAAATCATCCCATCTTTTCGAGAGGTAGACCTGTGAGTAATACCATCATCATATGAAATAATATTTTCCCCAACTTCAAAGAAAGTAGAAATTTCATGTTTCTTTGTATATTTTTCTTTAAAAAATTTAGGCCATCAAATTTTAACCCCAATGATCTTAGCCATGTAATTCTCAGAGACATCAATATGAACCCTTCTATAAAAATAACTGCCATCCTTCCAAGAAACCGCAAAATCGACATAAAGTTCAAGATCATTGCCTTGGAGCTGACAAATGTATCTTGTGAGATCATTCTTGAGGTGAAGAAAGGTAGATGGTTTAGTATGTATCCTATCACCCCCCATGAAGCTAGCAAGCAAGTTGGCATTTTCACAAAGACACCAGAACTTGACTAATAGAAAATGGAGAAAAAGCAAATGAAATGAGAAAGGGAAATTTTCCAAAATGGAAAATTCCTTTCACAACCCCAAACGTGCGAGCTAAGGGTGTCATCATATCATAGCCTCCTACTTTGTGTCTCCATTTACTATTTTATCAACCTATCCCTAAGGGATACATGTGCCAATCCAAATCACCACATCCACCATGGCATTACCTTTCTCAGACAACACATCTAATGACTTGTTCCCATCACGGTACGTGTGTTGAATGAACACCTGTTCAAATGATGTGAGCATGACACATGCCTCTATTATTAAATTATTTAGTTTCCATCCAAATTTATTACTATCTTTGAGAGAATTAATAATGCACATCGAATGAACTTCAATGAAAATATTTTTTAAGCCCTAAGTCTGTATCCATTGTAACACCCCAAACTATAGCTCTTGCTTCAACCACATTGTTAGAATTATTTCTTATGGGTCCCGTGTAGGCTCCTAAGCATCTCCCACTATCATCATGAATGAGGCCATCACCACCAGCCAATTTGTCTTTAACCTGGGCCGAACCATCAAAGTTGGGCTTGAAAATTCCTTTGGGTGCTTTATTCCATTTAACATCTTGTTTCAACATGATTTTACTAGTAATAGAGACAATAATTTCCAACCTTATAAGAATGTCCTCCTCCCACTCAGGGATAACACAAACCTATTTGGGTGTAATAATCTAAACATTGTCCTTCAAATCCTATGGTATTTTATCAACAACCTTGCACAAAATCACTGATTTGTTCCTGAATATCCTATTGTTGTGTTTAATCTATATACCCCGCTAGACATGAGAAAGAGCTAGTTTCTAAATTTTATTGACCATATCATTCTCAAAGTTGAAACTCCACTTCTCAGGTAGAAGGGCCACATCTCCTAGAAGGACCCATTAAATTTGGAAAATGTAGAAGATCTCTGCAAAAACTTGATATGAGAAACAACATTCTAGAAACATGTGAGTCATGGATTGTTCGTTATCTATGTATAAACTACATATGTTTATCATCATCATTCCCCTACATCTAAGTCTATCCATAGTGATTATCTTACCTTTCATAACTTACCAGAAAATGGTATTGATCTTGGGGATAAGAAACTCATTCTAGACCTTCTTCCAAAAAGGACCTTGAGAAACGTTATCAAAAATTGACAAGTAATCATGCTTCTCCATATAATCTCATCATTAAAATTGTCGAAGAAATGTATATTTTGTTAATATTCCTGTTTAAATCATGAAAAGGTTGGATATCACCTTGATAGAAAGATGGGTGATAATAGGAATCCATCTCCGGTCACCATCCTAATAGTTGACAACAAGAGTTCTCCCGCTCAATAGAAAGAACCTATCATAGCTCATTCCATAGTCCTACCAAATTGAGAGAAACATCCTCTAAAAAGGATCCTCTGAAAATTTAATCTGAAACCCGTCACTAAGGTTCTATTTTCACCCTTTGATAAGAAGCTTTCTGGTTTGGCACAGATTGTTCTGGAAGATAGATCCCCTGGAAATTTCCAAATCACTGAAGAAGTTCAAAACTCCACCAAAGGGTAGAAAATATTTCGTCTTCTTATTTTTCACCCGCATGCCTTCTTATTTGTGAAGTCTCCATCCCACCTTAGCAATGAGGACATGGTTCACAAAATGAGTAAGCTTTTCCAAGGAAACCATAGGGATTATATTTCTATCCTCTGATCTAGTCCAAAAGAAAATTTTCTCGATATCTTCAATGTCTTTCTCGACTCTGTTTGGGAGAATAAAAATAAACATGATGTAGATCGGTATGTCTTGCAAACTACTCTGAAGGAGATGAGATTTACCCACTTGAAAGAGTAAGGACCCTTTCTATAAATCCAATTTCTTATGGAATATCTCAATAAGTTTATTCCAACCACCTTCCTCAAGTTTTCTCCCACATAAAGGCATTCCAAAATACAAGTTTGGGAGATTTTTGATGTTACAGTCCAGGATAGCGGTTAGTATATACTATTGTTCTTCATCAAAATTTATTAAGTAGCAAGAAATTTTGCTAAAATTTATTTACTATCTAGTAGCTCTTTCATATTTTTTGGTGATACCTTTGATAGTCATGGCTTCTTGAACAACAAATTGTCCCAAAAAGAACTGTATCATCAACGAACTACCGTAGGCATTGCTTCACCACACCATGTGAAAATTTGACCCCTTCCATGCTATCCTCTCTCGAGGCTTTGATGCATAGCCTGCTCAAGGTTTCAACCAAATTTATATACCAAAAGAGGGATAAAGGATCCCCTTGTCTCAGACCCCTTTTTGATTTGAAGAAACCATTAGGTTTCCCATTAATGGTAACTGAGAAACTCATATCTTTAGTATAGGCTTGAATCAGTTCAATAAAATGTGGATGATATGCCAATCTACAAAAAAATGGAATACAAGAAGTCCGAAGAAACCCAATTATAAGACTTTTTTATATCCAACTTCAAAATCATAGTTTCCATGCCTGAAAGCTCCACAAAATGAATGGTTTCATGAATAGTGATTATGTTATCCAAAATTTGTCTTCCTAGCACAAAGGCCTCTTAGTTTGGAAAAAATGAAATTACTAAGAGTCTCTCTTAGTCTGAAATATAATAGCTTGGATAGGATCTTATAAATGGTGTTATACAGGCTAATGGGTCTAAAATCACTGATGTCCTTAGCTCCAGGCTTAAAGGTGTATATTAATCAAAGAAGAAATAATTCCATTTTTTCCTTCCAAGTTTTCAATTTAAGTGTATAAAAAATACATTTTTATGGGCTTCCACACAAGTAAACTACAAATAAAAATAGAACCAGACATAAATATTTTCAAGGAAAATGAAAGGCTTTTTACATAAGAGCAATCAACTCAAGGAAGATACATATTAAAACTTGTTTTCCTTTAAAATTTTGATTCAAGAACATTTAAAATAATTAGTTATTTCCAAATTGATATGATAAATTACATATAAACTAAGGGTAGAAACAAGGAAGGGAAAAAACAAGCCAAAAAAAATGCATAATCAATGGTTTGATTTTATTTCCAATATTGAAAAATAAATGTTTTTGTTTTGTTTATGAAATTACATCTATTTATAGTATAATTCATTTTTTTATTATGGAATGTGAAAAACACCAAATATAGGATGTAAGAGTTTGTAATAGGATATTATTTTTAGGTACTTAATTCACCATTAAATATAGATAACCAAAATAATGCATTAATACTTGTAATGATTAATAAAAAATAAAATAAAACTTAAATACACTAGAATATATGAAGATATAAATTTACAAGTTAGAAAATAGAAGTTCCAAGTGCACAGAAAGGTGGAAAATACATACTAAAAATAATAAATGCTCCAATATCAATTATAGAACTAGAAACTAAGTTGGTACAAGACATAGAATTTTTCTACAATGTGGACCTAGAGTTATATGGTTCGTACTAGAATTTTATGTTGATAGGCCCTTTGATAGTTGGGATTTGAAACTTTCTATGTGCCCCACATTCTAGGAAATGTTCTTTGTTGTATGTCGCTCTTTTTCGCACAACCTTGAGTGACCTATAATCACCTACAAAAAAGTTGATACCGTGTAAATTTTTTATTACCATTCATTAAAGCATTTGATAACCACAAGGATAAATCATGTGTGTGATGAGGATATACTTCCATTGACATTTGAAAAAAACAAAACAATCCAGGTATTACACTATATTCCCTTGTAAATCATCAAGTGTCATTTAGTTCTCCTAGGTACTTGTGCAAGTATGAGTGTGATCTTAGCCAACCCCTATGGGTGACCTCATGTATCTTGACACAAATATAGATAGATAATTTTACTGTAAATAATGTATTGATTACATTAATAGTGTGATATGGTGTGCTCTAGTTCTATGAAATAACCCTTTATTGTTTGAAACCCTTTGAAAATTATTGGAGTGACTTCGCTCTTGCTAAGACATGGCTATATGAATTTTTTCATACTTGTAAATGAAGGAAACTAGATTCTTTGACCTGGTTGAGTTCTTCAAAACTATATTAGAAACTTCTCTTATTGATGTCAAACTGATTTAGGAATATTTTGGAGGGACTTTAGCACTTTTGGAATGATATTTGTAATAATAGATTGTAAGAATTTCAGGTGAGTTATAAAGTGATATTGACTTTCTTATAAAACCAAGGTTCTTGGGTGAAATATTCTAATCAGGATGACCCTAGGAAGATGAAATGACAAAATAAAAAAATTCAAATTTAAATAAAAGTTAGACTATGTGAATGTTTAAGACTGTACAAGTCAACTAGGATCAAATTTGACATCTTGACTAAACTATATGGTTTAGGACAAGTGGAGTTTTCTATAAAACATAAAGTTGTATAAGGTTTCACAGGGATAGTTTAATAATTTATTATTTAATATATGATTAATTTAGGATATTAAATGTGTAGAAAAGACCAATTCATGAAATAGATAGAGAAATATATTGATTCGAATTAGAATGTGAGAATTTGTCTTAAAATGGAGCATAGCCAAACATGGCATTGTGAAAAGACAAGCTACCCAATTTTAGTGTCTACATTTACCCCTTTTATGTATATAAAATAAAATTATATTCTTAAAGTAATATCATACTTTTGTAGACACTAAAATTTGGAAACTTTCCCTTTGCAATGTCATGTTTTATTGTTCTCCATTTCTAATAAAAATGCTCACATTCAAAATAAAATCAATTCATCTCTCTAGCTCTTTTGTGACTTACTTATATCTAAAATTTTCTCAATCATCAATTATTGAACTATTATATGATTAAAATAGTAAATAACCTTCGTGCTTCATGTCACAACTTCTTGTTTTACTATTTTCCTTTTTATTCTAAAATTGCATAAATGCGTCACAATTTGGGATATGGTCTTGGCTAGCATGTACAGTCATGGATCTTCAAGTTATATGAATTTGTTTTCAATTTGAATATCTTCTTGCGGTCATATCATCTTCCTAGGGTCATCCTTATTATAATTTTTCACCTACAAAAAGATATATAAGAAATTTATTATTAATTTATAATTCACCTAGCACTCTTAAAATATCCTATTGAAAATGCAATTCCAAAATAGCTTAAGCTTCTCTTAAGTCTACCTAAATCAATTTCACATCAATTAGAGAATTTCCTACTATACATATGAAGCATCCAATCCAGTCAGATTCTACCTTCCTATATTTCTAAGCATGAAAATGTCATAGATCCACATCTTATAAGATGCAAAGTTATTCCAAATATTTTCTAAGGGTTTCAAGAAATAAAGGGTTAGGTCTTGTAGATAAAGAACACCACCTTATTGGACATAGTGTAATTGGTGGTGTCATTGATGTTAAATTGCATTGATGGAAAAGGGTGTCCAGGTGGTATAGGAGTCATCATGAGGCATCAATCATTGAGAATCTTGAAGGTTAATTAGTAGTACCTTGCTTTGGAGTGATGACATATTGCTATGGTGAAGTAGCTCGGTGTTTAGGAGTGATTGCATGTTCTTAATGCATGATTCAAGAAAGAAATGTGTAGTCAGTGAGATCCAAATGAGGTCAAACGCTATTATAGTTTCTAGCACGGTAAGATATTTGTGTTAGAGGTGTATTATTTTCTATAATATGGAGAATAGGTCAGGTTCCATGAAGCGTGTGTTGAAGTAAGCCATTCTAGGCATAGTCCTAGACCTAGTGTAAGAATATGGTATATTATTTTGAGATATGAAGAAGATAAGATATGTATGAGTATATGAGTAGTTTTTGGACATTTCATAACATGTTTGGAAAGTGTACAAGATCATGGTTTAGGTGTATATTCCATGTTCAAGGTCCTATGGAGGAAAATACAAGAAGAAAATGAAAGAAAGCATTGAAAAACTAGATATCATGGTGATTTTCAAAGGTAAGAAGACATGAATGAGCATGGGAAATAAATAAGGAGGCCATTATAGAGGTATGTATCAAGTTTGAGGTTATTAGGTAAAATTAAAAGTATGAAAAATTATTTTTAGCTCTACTGAGCTGTCAAAACGATCATTTCCATCTTGATGGTCACTCACCCACATGTGAAAACTCTCCAAGAGGATGTGATCCATTCATATAATATGGGGCATGGAGTTAAAATTATTTTTTATTTGGATTGAGGTAAAATGATACCATAACCTTTATGAACAATTGTTAATAAGTCAAGTGGGTTTAAACCCTAATTTTAGAGTGATAGAAAAGATATTAAGGGTTTGGCCATGTAATGACTTGGGAAGGCTAACGTAAATGCTTAAGATTATAGAGAATTAATCAGAGTTCATTATGGTGGTGGTGGCATGATCTAGATGTGATGAGAAGCTACAACAAAACCCTTAATTTTTGAATATCTGGAAGTAAATGCATCTGTTGTAGGTGTCACAGTGAAAGATCAATTGTGGAGAAATCTTGGGATGAGTGATAAATTTACATTACAATATTTATGTAGGTTATATGAGAAAATTTTGTAAAATATCTCTTTCAAATTTGACTACCGTTAATGGTCTAAAAGGTGGAAAAATAGTCATGGAGGTCCAAGAGGAGTTTTATATAAATGCATGTTTTAGAAATATTATATGAGTATGGATATATTATAGAGGTATGATATGGTACTTTTGTGCTCATGTTTTGATTAGATGAAGTGGTTTCATGCCAAATCTGTAATGGCCTAATCATCCCAATTAGGCTTCACAGGAAATCTTGTGGAAAAAGTATGCAAATGTGAAATTCTGAGTGTGAAATATGCATGTGAGTTCTTTAATATGTTTTTAAGGTCCTTGGTGAAGTTCTAAATGTAGTGATATAATGTAGAAGTGGATTTTGATGTGATGGAGGTCAGATAGCTCAAGAATGGTTCTTTAAACCTAATAATAGGTTTGAGGAATTTTAAAGAACGCAGGGTTTCAGGGTCTTGTGCCCTGAATTTGATATTTCCATGTGTTGTGTGATTTTCCTGAGGATGAGATATTTTTAGGGATGTGACATAAATTTATTCATATAAATATTTTATATGTTAACCAAATCTCTTTTGAGGAGTGATAATTAGGTGCTTCATACTTGATTAGTGGTGCTTTCCAAATGGAGTTGTGTATACTGAAGATTGAGGTTGCAGAGGGTTTCATCCTTGTAGATGGTGTTTCTATTATGTTAATGAAGTGTTTAGAGGTTATGGGTTCATGGTGAAGCTACTTAGTTCCCTTTTGATTCAAATTATGAAAGGTTGAGTGAAGACCTAACACTTGTAGGCCTAGTTGAGCTAGTTTGTGATTGTAAGGTTTATGCTGACCTACTACATCTTTTAATGTAATTTGTAAATTAATGTAGTGTATTTTCATGTTGTATATGACTAATATTTCTTGATCATATGGTATTTTCTAGACCTATATGGTTTTGTGGCTTGAGTCATATATAAAAGTACAATGTATTTCTCATACAAGCTAGTGGAGAGGATAGAGTTGTGAGCAAGTAAGAGGAGTGTGCTAGAATGTTTTAAGTGCTTTAGGGTATTGAAGAAAAGTGGATAAAAATATGAGAATAATATAAGATCATAAATTCAAGGTCATATGACCTAATGATCACATTTTGACACATATATGACTAAAGAAGGAGAAGGCACGGTTTCAAAGGTATATCATATGAATGGTATTAAAGAGTGATCACAATCAGTTTGTTGAGTAATAAGGTCATCAAGTGATCTTCATATTCAGGGGGATAAGTGGGTTGTTGGTCATCTTGGGGGGTTATATCCTCCTTGTAGAGTGGGTTCTCTACTAAATAGGGGTTGTTGCTCGTTGTGGGGTTGGTGCCTGACTAAAGAAATCTCTTGTGATGTGTAATATTCATAGGATTCCTTTGTGTTGAGTAATAGAAGAAACACTTCAGTGGATTTTTCTGCCCCTTAAAGTTTTCCCACATTATATGTTGTAATAATGTGTTCTCTCTTGCTTCTTGTTCTTGTGAATGGTTGTTTCATGATTAAGAAACTCACATTGGTTAGTGAATGTTGAATGGTTAGTTTGATGACTCACACATGTATAAGTAATTGAAGTAAAAAGTTTAAAGGATTGATTCACCCCACCTCTTAGTCATTTTTCTTCTAACAATTTGTACCAAAGAAAGTTCCTTTTGAAGCTAGTTTAACTACTTAAAGTATATCCTTTAAAGCTTAAAAATATTAAGTTAGTAGAGTAATTATTCTACTAGAAAAGCACCTATGTTTGATGGGTGAACTTATTCCTTTTCGAGTATCGAGATCAAAATTCACATCATATATTTGGGATGTGATATATGAAAGTCAGTGGTGAATGGATACACCATTCATGAAAACCCTCCAACTAATGGTGCAGGTAAGAAGGCTAGCAATAATACTTCTATAACTACGAATGTTGTCTTACGTGGTTTAGAAGAATCATATTTTCACAAGGTTAGATAGGGATATGTGGGAGAAGTTGAAGATCATTTATGAAGGTGATTCTAAGGTAAAGTTTTAAAATATTTAGACATACATAATCTAGTTTGAAATCTTGAAGATGAATGAAGAATAAATAATTGTTGCATACCTTCTTAGAATAAATCAAGTGATCAATACTATCAGAGGTATAGGAGAAGAATTGAAATAGGATGTGGTTGTAAAAAACGTTTATGAGATCTCTCATTCCTAATTTTTATCCTAAGGTTTCTTCTATTGAGGAGGCCAAGGATCTTAGTACTTTCTTGATGGATGAGATCCATTGTACTTTGAAAGCCTCTGAGAATTGGACCATTAATACAAAACCTATCAAGAAGGAGGTAACATTAAAATATGAGAATAAGAAAAAATGTAGCAAGGTTTTAGATGATATTTATAATTTTTAAAATGATGAGTTGATTTCCATGTTTTCTACAAATTTGAAAATTGCTTCAGGAAAGTATAAGGGTAATCTTCCCCCCAAATGTTTCAACTATGTGAGATTGGGAATTTTACAAATAACTGTCCTCATAAGGATGAAGATGATGAAGAGTATGATGGATACCAAAATAAGAGATCTCATACATATGATAAGAGTAAGAAGAGGTTCAAGAAGTTTGATAAAGAAAGTAAGAAGACGAAGAAAAAATTTTGTTGCAGGGAAGAGTTTTTCTCATCTAAGGTAAGTAGTGATGATGGTGTTTCTTATTCTGAGTCAGTCAAAGTCTAATCATGATGTTGTAGGTTATGAAGTACTATTCATGGCCAAAGGTTGTCAGAACTATAAAATTGTAGGCTCCATATTTGGAGGATCTTACATACATTCTGAAGAAGAAGAGGGTGATCCTGAAATTGAGATAGTATGTGTTCAAGAAGAGTTAGAACACACTAAGAAGAACAACAAACCTTTGAGAGCATAAATCAAGGAATATGAAGTAAATATTCATGAGCTTGAGGAGAAGTAATGGTATAAAACCAACAAGTATGATGAGATTCTCAAGTAACTATAAATTCAACTAGAAACTATAATAGTAAACCTAAAATCCAAAGAGAAACAGTTCATCAAGTTTTAAAAGGAAGTGGTCTCACTAAGGGAATAATTATTTGAAGAAAATAGCAAGGAAAATTCATTCCAGATGTTTGAGAAGAGCTCCAAGGATATAGATACAACTAATCTAAGGTTCAAATAGAACCTTAAGGAAAAATAGGTAATGAAATAATATGCTTCTCCAAGCAAGGAAGTTTATGGTTCATGTTCCTGAATAGATAAGATGAATAAAAACATGAAGACAAGGTCTATCAGACAACCTAATGTATCAATGTATGATAATTATTTAAATGGATAATGTTATAGCTGCAACATTTTTAGTCATAGAGATAGGGAATTTAGAAGGGAAGTCAATAATGATTATACATGGAGAAAGGGTAGAAATTACCATTCATATCAGTCAAGAAACAATACCTCCTATAACTTCCACAAAAAGGGTCATATTGCTAGATACTGTCATCATGAACCACCTAGTCAGAATTGGATAAATGAATCCCCTAGTGGTAAGAATCATGTTGTTTTCTTCAATTGTAAATATTTTGGGAATATTGAAAGATATTGATAATGGAGGAAGAATATCTATGAGAGGAAGGCATATGTAAGTTTTAACTGTGTTGAGAAAGAAAAGGAAGAACCTAAAGCTGATTTCTCTAGTCATGATAAGCCTAATGATCAAATAATCCTAATTTATATTGAACAACCTCAAGAAATATTTCTATTAACACAAAAGTACTACCAGGTGGATGATGAAGAGACAAAGAAATAACGACCAAAGAAGTGGATTCTTAAGTTTGGTGATTTTTCTCATGAGGGACAAGGGTGTTTGGTATTGTTGAACATATCTAGTTGTATGGCATACCTCCACTAGAATTCATGGGGACATTTCCCTATCAATATAAGCATGAATAACCCTTGAGATACCCATTTATCATAGAGGTATGGCTTTGAGATAAAAATATAGAAATTTGATTCTATATTGACTAGCATAGGTACTATTTTTTGGCAAAGTTACAGAATTTCATGGAGCATGAATATTTATTAATAATATTATGTTTCATTTTATATGATGACATGATGAAACCATAAAATTAATAAAGGGATGTTGCATGATTTTTATGGAATGTGTTTCATATTTGATTCAAGGTATTTTTGTGTCTTGAATGGCTTTATAGGTTTTGTCGCAGTCTTGGATTCATGTTGAAGGATAGTTTTGAGGTGTATCATAAGTGATCATGCATAAAGTAGTCTTATGAAGGTCATAAGTGTGAATTAAGAATCATAATATTAGATAGTACATGTGTGTATGTGGATTTGGAAATCAATAATAAAAATATGATTGAAAACTCATCATTCATAAACAAAGTGTGAAGAGTGTTTAGGACTGACAGATATGTGATGACCAAGAGGTGAGTTTGAGTTGATGAGTGGAATTTTAAGACAATATGAGGATGGTAGATGTTAGCAAATGTTTTCGACTAAGTTCTTAAATGGTACTTGTGTGTTTTATGTGTCCTTTTGGGCTCGAGATGAGATAATATGTCTACTGAAGGAAATATATCTATTTCACTAGGTTTCCAAGATTATAGAGAGCATGATCTAAGCAAGAGTCAGTTTCATGACTAGAAAAAATGAAAAAAAGGTATGAAGTAGTATTATATTGTATACATGATATATGGAAAGATAAATCTTCTCGAGGGGGATTTTTTCAATCGTGTATGTTAGACAAGTCCGAGGTGAAGTAATAAAAGAGCATGATTCTTAGAGATTTGTGTCCAGAATAAGGTCTAGTGAAAGAATGAAGACCAAAATAGGTCTGTATTTTATCATAAGTATCATTAAGGATGTTCAAATAATAGATCCATGGATCATATACTACACTTTTTGTCAAGAGAGTGATAAAAAGCCAAGCGACATCTTGTAACTATGAGTTTATGAATTATTGATGTTATTTGCATGTCAAGTTGTTATTGATCCTTTTTAATAGATGTAAAAGGGGGAGAGTGAAATCAGAAATAAGTAAAGAGATCTTTGAAGGTGTTTACAATGTTGGTTTCCATTTACGACAAAGGGGGATATTGTTTAACATAGTGTTATTGGTCTTTTCATTGATGGAAAATGGTGTTAAGGTGGTATCACGAGGTTTCAATCATAAAGAATCCTCAAGCTTGATTAGTAGTGTCCTATTTTGGTGTCATGATGTGTTGCATTTGTGAAGTATCCTAGGGTCTAGGATTGAGCACATGTTCTTGATGCATGGTTCAAACAAGAAAGGTAAGGAAACCACATTTTTTAGATGTGTAGGAAATGGTGGAACATTTCCATGCTTAAAACCTATAAAAAATTGTTTTTACCAGTTCAAAATATATTCCTGGCATGAATGAGTATGCAATCACTATGAAGTTGGTATGTGTTGGTGCATATGGTACATCAGTTATGGAGGGTCATTAAACTAGGATTTGTGTTCAATTGCAAACAACAATATCCCCTTATATGCTTGCAATTCATTGTATAGATCATAACATGAATCTAACATATAAAATAGTTAGTAACTTTGAAAATGTTATAAAGAGTAGAAGACCTTATCCAAGAACTGCATTCATATATGTCAAGCAATCCCAAACAATTTCACAAGGTTTAAATTTTTTTAATTGGAATTAATGATGGTAAAACTCTTCTCAAGGATGTCAATAAAATGTGGATTTGTTTGCATGATCTTGCATGCAGAATTAGTGTGAGGTATCCATTGTTTTTGTTTTCATGCATAAATATCATAATGAAGTTGACAAAGCTAAGGATTCTTATTTATGCTTATCAAATCTAGAAACATTACTTACATTAGTTGGCATTATACCAATGTTTAATGAGATCAATATTTTGATGAATCATGCATAAGAGAGATCCACATATATATTTTTGATTTTATATAGATGAGAAACAGGGTATTTCAATATATCTATATCTTATACTTTTTAGAAAAAGTTTTGATACACCTATTTTTTTATATTTACAAATTTTTATTGGATGTTAAGAATCCTAATAATTATTTGAGATTTAATATTCATGATAACATTTGTATCAACATTAATATGAGGGAGATACCCCTACACAATTTATAAAGAAAAAAAAGATATTCAAGGTGTAGAAAATAAGAAGTTCATGTGAGTCTTGTTTTGTTTGATAATATTAAATATGATACACAAATAAATCTTAAAATAACTGCACAATCCATAGCTTCTAAAATTAGAGATCATTTTAGTAAAGATAACATTATTGAGGCTATTAGAGTGATGAATATGCTATTTTTGAATACTGTGGGTGATCTTGTAGATATAGTCAGTAAGTTAATTCATAAATCCATGGGTACTATAATGGATCATTTATCAAAGACTTCAATGGTCAATGGTGTTGAAATCAAAGGTATTATGAATAAGGACTTATTAAAATATACATTAAATCATTTTTACACTGAAAATGGTTGACCAATATCATTTTTAAATGAACCTCAAGAGTGATACAACCAATAATTCACTAGATAAAACCCATGCGCACTGACACATCACCCAGCTTGAGTTGAGCGCACAAAGGTACTTAGCCCCTATTTACAGTTGCTTGTTCAAGATGTTAGTGTGAGGAAGATAAAGCATATTCAGAAACATAAATAACCATAAACATTCCAAAAAGTATATTAGAAATCTAGATCTTAGAGAATCATGAGTTAAATAATAAGTATAATAAGATCAACCACACAAGAATTGGCTACAGTCATGTTTAACACCATTATATAGCCAACATAATCCATTACATTAAACACTGTAAAACATAGAATATTCTTACATTATAAAGTATCACCATAAGTCGTGCACACATTAGATCTAACCGCATAACTCTACAATAATTCACTACTACTAAACTACATAGTTCAGTACATACTTATAGGGGTGGGGAATTTCCCTTCACCACCTACACACTTCCCAAAATAGGTTGCATACTGATAATAGTCATGCGCCTTTATAATAACATGCACACTTGCAGGTGCACTAATAATAGACATCCTATAGTTAACTTAAAGAATTAATCCTATTATTAACTCAAGATCATGCATGGTCCTTATCATTCACTCGTTCCCAAAATACCATTTGCATGTCGTGAAATTCTCCATCCTGATGTGTGCTCCACACGCTATCTCCAAAAATAGCCCGTATCCATGAAAATGACTAAGTCTCGAATCAAACTGTCATGGCACACATTTCCTTTCCTATCATTCTACGTCTTCGAATGCACCTCGTTCCCACACATGAATCCTATGTGCTTCTTCTCCATAGAAAAATATTATTTTGTCAACAAAGAGAATGGTGCAATTGCAAGGCTATAGAGAAAAATCGCACATAGTAGACTGTTACAAGATAATATAAATGATTCTTTTCAATTATACAAGTTGTGTCAAACTATGATTTTTAGATCTGTAGAGGATAAAAGGGCGTTCAATGCTTTATATTTTATAAAATAAAAAATATGAAAGAAATTAGATAAAAATATAGAAAGTTGTATGAGGTTTTTTTTCACACTATTCCGTGGACATGTTTCCTTATGATACAGCAATTGCAAATTTGAATTCCTTTTCTGAAAGAAGAGGTTTTACTAATACAACTACAAATATAAATGATCTCAATTTTGAGACTAGATTTGGTGCATTCTTTAGCGTTGCAGATGGAAATATCAACTATGAAAATGCTATTAAAAATGGATTATTCAGCTCTAGATATCATTTAAAATGTTACATGTATTACCTTACAATTATTTTTTATCACCTAACATTTTAAAATTTTCTATGTATTCAATTTCATAATAATAGTTTGATTTATACAATTATTTATTATACTTATGTTGTTTTTGTATGTATAATAATGTTTTCTTATTTTGTATTTTCAAACTACTTTGATGTTTTTTGTGACATGCGTATTTTTTACGACAACATAATCTATTAGAACACTATTTTTCAAATATTGTAATTAGATGTAAGAAAATAAAGTATACATCCTTCCATAATGAATCAAACACCGTTTGAGTTATATGGATCTTCCATATTTTGCATTTTACATAGTAATAATACCATTGTAAATAATAAACATTCAAACTTAAAACATACTTAGTATTTTCTATTTACCAAATGTATTACATACATATTTTTCTATCATTACAATTTAAAATCTATATATTCCTATATTTTTGGTGAGAAAATTTTTTGGGTGGACAAACTTGTGGATTTCTTGGCAACGCTCTGGGAATATAAGTCCCTCTACTTAACTAGTATAGCTTCCGTATGTGCATGTGAGAGAAAGTGTGGATTTCTGTGGTGGTCTTTTGACTGGGGATCCAACAGGGTCACTCCACTGACCCTACAACAAAGCTAGAAATATATTTCTAGGGAAGTCTTCATATGTAGAGCGGGAAAGGGGAGTGAGAAAAAGAGGTAGGAGAACTAATGTTGCAGGTGGAAAATCAGATTCCTGCACACACACTAGTTAGAAACCTCAACACATGCATTTATGGGAACAAACAACTTTGCAAATAGCAACAAGACCAAATAGAATTTATTGATCACCACGTATCAAGAAACCTCTTAGTCAAAGAAAAATAGAAACTCCTTCTTATATTGATTTCTCAAATCAAAGTTGTACATAGTATGGGAATGGAAGAAATTTGAGAGGGGAAGAGAGTAGAAGAAAATGGCTATCTCCTTTTCTTTCTCTAGGTACATTGCACTCTTGAGTTTACAAGATCAATTGCTGACCCTTTGAAATTGGAATGACATTACAATTTATAAAGTGAGAGGTGACTTATCATCTTCCTCATGACCCTCCATATGCCTTAATATGACTTAAGATTGTTCATATTCAACTTTAAATATTTAAGTCCTTTTTATAATAACAAGGCGACTAAATTTACATTATGTTTCTAACTTCACTTTTAAGTGACTTAAAGGCATATCAAAAAGTGCAAACCCCAACGAAGAATTAGAACATTTGAAGGTGAGATAAAGTTGGGGGAAGAGGAGAGGGAAAGAGAGAGAGAAGAAGAAGAGGAGATGTTGCCCGATGAAGTCCATTGGTCCCCGTTCATGGAAATATCTGATGCAGTGAAGTTCTAAATGTCCCATTGTGCCAAAACTGTTCTTTGAGCATGGCTTAATATTTTTAGTAAATGCCCGGATGGGGGACTTACTATATTTAGTAAGTGCTCATTTTAACTATTTTATGCTTTGGATAATCATTCTAGCCATTTGGAGATTTTTGGTGCGCACTGCTCTTTCCATAGCCACTTTTAATGAAGACTTACCAAAAATAGCAAACATGTGTAGGAAAACTTACTATTTTTAGAAAGGGTGTTTCTAGTACTTGATTTATGATGGAATATAACTTTTTTTACTGTTGTTGTCGTTACGATCACACCCTTCAAATTTCACATAGTTTTGCCCACTAGAATGCTTGGAAATAAATTTTGAAAAATTGACCTGGCAGTAGCTTTGGGTGTAGACACCAAATATGTGTCTTACAAACCCCCGTGCCCCGCATCTTATTTCGCAACCTAGCCTCATTACCTAAACCTTACACAATTATTTATTGATTACCTTATAATTAATAAATCCACATCTCCAAACCTGCCACCATCATTTCGCCACCTCATCATGACCTAGTCCTAACCCTAAACTAACCTAATTAAGACCTATAACTTGGTCTACATCCACACCCATGACTAATGACTCCTCACCCGCACCCAAAACTAACCTCATAATGACATGACCAAGCCCATCACTAATCCCTCAGGAGAAAAGGAGGGAAAGTTGGCTATTTTACTAATAACAGCCCACTTTGACTTAACCGACATCGGTTCCTACTCGATCGCCGTCGGTTACGTAACTGCCATCGGTTCCCTGTAAATGACCTCCCCCAACCAAAAACAAGGAGGAGGATTTTTCATTGATTGGAATCAGAGGTCATTGAAAGAATCAAGATTTCATTTGGCCGAGCAGAGACAAGTGAAGAAAAGAGAGGAGTTTGCGGAGAAGGACATCAAGTCCGAGACTGCGATGGAATAACCAGAGCCCAGTGACACTCATCCAAGCATTGGGAGAGAAGATAAGCTCATCTTGGATTGTCAGATCATCCTGCCTGAACCCTACCTTCGTCATCACAGTCCTTGAACCCGCATCTTCATCAGGAACTAGTAAGTACTATCTTGTACGTTATTTTAATAATATTTCTTGGATTTCTGAATTAATTACAAGTCTACTCCCAGATCCACTACCAGGTAACACTCTCCATCTAACTTACATTCCTCTACCCCTACATTGCCCCAAGAACAACCCCTATACTCTCTGAGTCTTCTCCATCACCTTATTACCTATCCCGAATCACTTACCAGCCTTATAAAAACCATAGCTATCATATAGCCATCTGATAGCCAACCTTCACCAAAGCCCCTAAATCACTGCCCCTACCGATATCGATTATCAGTAACCGGTACTGGTGATAGTGACCGGCATCGGTCGCTGTGATTCAAAACCAAGACCAGCCTTTTCTCTATTATTTTAACAAGGTAAATAAATTGTAATTAGACAATAGATTATCTATTAGAATTTGTGTTAATTCATATTAGCAGGGGAACTAACCACCTTTGAAAGGAAGTCTCATATTTCCTGGGCCCAAGGCAGTTCCCTCACTTATTATCTAATTAGAATCTGGTGGTCTTGTGTTCTTATTTGCAGGTAGTCCTTCCCAGACAAAAAGGAGTTCTTCGCAATCGATCTGATCTCTCTCTACGGTACGTGCACATCTTCTCAACATTCAATAGGTATTCCTCCTAGCCCTAACCCTTATCTGTTTCTCAAAGAAATGAAAGGATAGAAGCAACTCTATTCCGGGAATGGAAGCATTTCTGTGCGAAACATTTTGGCATGCCCGGTGGGACCCATTCTGGGTTTCTTTCATTTCTTACTTGCTTTCATATAGGGAGCATACTTGTTATTTTCTTCTTCTAAATATTCATAAGATATTTTGTTATCTGTGGTAAAATAATTTGTCTTGATTTCACATCGTTGCATTAGTGAAAGTCATCTTCTTTGCTTCATCGAATATCATTTTCGATTTGGGTTTAAAACACTTGCATCACATTCTTGCTTGCTATTTTCAATTCTAGTGAACATATATTAAGTAATAGGTCGTACACGTGGGGGTGATATCCACGGTATTAACAAGAAATTAATCTTACTTTCACTGCACAACACATACCGAATCACATCATAATTAACACAATAGCTCAAAACATCCCCCCTTTTCCGCTGTATTCCTCCGCCTGATTGAGGTAACCTTATAAGCCAAAACAAACTTGACATTTCCCCTAATTATTTTGTTTAGGATTGACATCATCTTGCATCTAAGGAATAAGCCCAAAGTGATTAAAACTAATCCTAGGGTTAGTCTATTAATTTGCTTATGCATCTTGCTTGTTTGTGGTTCTATTTTGTTTTGTCATGCATTGTTTTCTGTGATCACTTCAGAACAACTTGAGAGGTATAATAAGCACTGTTAACCCCAAATCAGCCACTTCCTACAGATTCTTACACTAGTCCTATTCTACCGACATTGGTTAACCTACCGACGTCGGCTATACTATAACCAACATCGGTTACCTGACCGATATCAGTTTCTGTCTTTCACAGTTCCCAAAACCAGCAACCCACCAATTCCAACATTTTGTTGCTGCTTCTATTCCTGATAGATTGCATCCCTGCTGTGTACTCTTGTCCATGGTTGTTATCACTCGGAAACAAGTTGCAGCCATGGTTTCACATGCCTACTCCATGCCTTTGCCTAAATCACCCCCTTCACATCCTGTGGGGAATCCTACGGACACCAGCAAGGTTCCCAAAATCCCTGTAGGAGATAAGGAATTTGTGAAATTTTTAGACGCTAATCCTAGCGCTATACAATACTATCTATCTCATGCCCCTGACCATACACCCAATGGTAAACTCCTTGTTGGCATGCCTATTAGTATAGTTGCTCATTTAGCTCCTTCTCCACCTGATAACTCCGCTTTACTTTCTGCATCCTTAGCCCCGTCTCCAAACTCAGTGGTTTTAGGGGTTCATACGGCAAAAATTGGATTTCCTTTGGTTAATCTAGGGCCCAACATATCATTACCGCCAACTACTCCTACCTCGTATTTCTCGCAGACTGCTCCTTTCATAACTTGCTCTCACCTATCCACACAAACTTCCCTTCTCAAGCTCCACCTACCTTTTCATTTCCACACACGTACCTAGTGACTTCAACATCTTATATAGGACATCCCTATTCAGTCACCTCAACATATTCGTCCTCAATACCTTATCAACATTCAACCCCACCATTGTCTAATGGTGGCCCTTGGCCCAATCCTCCTCCATTTACGGCAACCTCACCATCATCTCATCCAACTACTGATTTAATCAAACAAATGATGGACAAGATACAAAATCTGGAGGCTTCTGTTTCAGGAAGCCGTAGCGCCCTGACATACGAGCAAGTTTTTCGGGAGCCTATCCACCCTTCTGTCCCCCTTCATTCATATCCTCCTCAATGGGAATTACCAAAATTTACTCGTTTTAATAGTAAGGAGGATCCTCAACAACACTTGCGATCATTTAGACATGCCTGCTATCTAATTACTCATGACGATGCCTTACTACTCTGCACCTTTCCCATGTCCTTATCAGGACCCGCCTTGGAGTGGTACAGTGCTTTAACCCAGCACTCAATCTTCTCTTTTAACCAATTAGCCCAATCTTTCTTGGATCATTTCTCCATTAACATTGCTAAGAAAGTATCTATTACCGACCTCTATGCTATCTGACAATTTGAAGATGAATCTATAACAGATTTCGTTGGAATATGGTGTGGTCTTATCAACCAACTTACGTATGCCTTACCTCAAGCTGAACTTATCGAACTCTTTATGCGGGCCTGCGCTAAGCACATTTCTCCTACCCTCCAAATTCAAACTTTCCGCACATTTGATGAGGCCTTTACTATGGCTCAAAAACTAGAGACTCGAGCCTTAGAGGAAGAGAAATTATGGTTGTACAACAAAAACCCCAATTTCCGAATGCAAAGCTCCACCAACAAACCTAACACCACCAATCCTCACACATCGACTGCTTCGAAATCAAAAGGAGCTGTACACGTGGCGATGGTCAAATCCCAACCACCGTCTAATACCTTGCCAAAAACCACCTATAAGTATAAAGCTGAGCCCATCAATTACACTCCCTTGGGAGAAACTTATGGTGTGATATTAGAAAAATTGATTAAAGCAGGAGCTATTAGCTTACCTCCTATTAAACCTCACTTTGGGTTTGATTCCACCCATGCTATACCTTCTTGGTACAAAGAAAATGACTTCTGTAACTTCCACCGCGTGAAGGGACACAGTCATGAAAATTGCAAGATGTTGAAAAACATAGTGCAGGAAATGGTTGATGTAGGGGATATAGCCCTCAATAATCCTAACGCCCCTGCTAACCGGAATTTGAAAATTTTCAACAAACCATTCCCAAATCACTCTTCTAACAGTAACATAAACCAAGATATCTTAGCCAAGGAGAGTGTTCATGAAATCCATGCAGTCTTCGACTCCCAACCAACAGCCTCTATCGAGAAAATTCTGAATCAAGCCCCATCACTAACGCAGGGACCCAAACCCCCTTCACCACCATCAAGACAAGATGAAATCCTTACCGTTCCTTTCCCCATAAAGGAATTAACCACACAGATTTCTCTTCTCACAGATGAGCCTTCTTACACCACATCCTTGCAAGACTGTAAGCGGATGTTATCTAACTTATCTATTTCCCAGACATCTCCTTCTGCCACTCTTGCTACTCAAGAGGAAGGCTCGCCACTTCTTTTGTCATCCTTAGACGAGAAACCCCTTGAACCGGCATCACCAAATTCTTTAATCATGATGGATCCTTTCAAACATGCCCTCCTACCTATTAGTTCTTCATCTCCTAAATCTTTTCAGCGACCGGTTGACCTCTTAACACCCATGGATACAGTGCCTCATTTACCCCCTGTATTACACCCACAGTGGACCGGAATCACAACCCACCTTTCTTCCATACAAAAGTTATTATTCACACATGAGGATTTTCATCCTTCAGAAGATAGACAAGTCCTATTGGAACGTTTGTGTACACCATATTCTACTCAAATGCAGATGACCGATCCAGATGCCTCTACCATATACTTGAAGTGTTTACAAAAGCTTAAAATGCCTATGTCCTCATCTTCACCTCCCTCATCTCTATCAAATACCTCATCCACCTCTATTGACCTAACCAAACCTTCCCCTACGCTTGGAACCTCACCAATTCCCAGTCTAACACACCCACCTAAACGGTTAGATTTATCCAAAAGTAAAGCCGTCCATCCACTTAGGAGATAGACCCAATCTCCTCAAGCCCACCCTATGCCTCTATCACAACTAAAACCATCGCTGTCACACCTACCTTCTGTATTGGGACCTCATCCCTCCACTTTGCATCAATATATCATACCTCCTGCGTTTTCTTTAAAACGACCTATGCCTTCTACACCCATATAGAGATCCATGGGTGTATCAACACTGTCACCCCACGTATCCTATCCACCTATCAACCCTAAAAAAACTCCATCATCAAAATATTTGTTTGTTGTCACTCCTCTTTCTCCATGGTTGTTTCCTGATACCACATCATCGGTGGCCTCATCATCTAACTAGCTAAACATAACTTATACGTCGAAGAATCCATGTTTAGTTAAATCCAATTATCAAAACCCCTTGGCTAAACCACCACCGGTACAAATCAACAATACCCAGGCATTACCGAAACCTACCTAGTCAATAGCCTCATCTTCCTCTGAATTTGACCCACTCAAAGGGTCTTACGCCAAAATCCTTGTTATATTGGTGGAGAATGCAACCATTTCCCTACACCCACTTAGACCCTATGATCCATCTAAACCTTGACCTATAGGTTATGATGATTCTAAAATCTGCACTTACCACTGCACACCAGGACATGATGTAGAGGGATGCAAAGCTTTGAAAGCCATTCTTCGCCAATCACCTCTCTCAGATAGAAAGGTTAAGAAAGAAAACTTACGAAGGGAGAGACATTTAGCTTCAATCCCCTCTCCTATACCACCTATCCCCGCCTCACCAAGATCTATCATTATTACAACCCCACCACTCGAAGACCATGACTTATCCCTACCGTCTTCCTCCTCTCGTTTTCACGAGATTAACATGATTAGTGTTGCTACTCGAGGGCAGAAAAACAAAGGGAAAGCTAAAGAAAGCACACCTGCAGCCTCTCTTTTTCCATCCACCATCCCAATCGCACCACCACCTAAAGTGGTTATTCATGGATCTACCTACCCTGTCTCTAATGGAGTTTCCGACCGAACCATGATCAAACAGCTTCACCAATCACCTGTAAAAATGACACTGTATGATCTCATTCAGACCTCTGAATCTCATCGACAAGCTCTCGTTGAAATTCTTCAAGGGATAGATGTCTTACCTAACGAAACCTTTCCCGTTGCTTCGCTCACCAAACAACCTATCTCCCCAACCACTTTTATCTCTGTACAGCAAGCTGCTACTGTCAGTTTCTCCGAAGACGAAATTGTCGACTTTGGTGCAGAAGATCCTGACCCCGCTCTTTTCATCTCAGCTTATGTCTGAAACATTCAGGTGCATCGTGTTATGATTGATGGGGGCACTAGCCTAAACATCATCTCTTCAAAGGCCTTCCAACAAATGAATATCCCTTTTAGCTGCATGTGTGCCAACCCCATCATGTTGCGGTCATACAATGATGCTATTACTTCTACCTTAGGCACCGTGATCCTTAACATTTGTGTAGGGCCACGTACTTTACCCAAACTCTTCTATGTCCTTGAGGGTGAATTCTAATACAATATGTTGTTAGGCCGCCCTTGGATCCGGGCTATGGGATGCGTTCCCTCCACCTTACATAGATGCATAAAATTTGAGTACGAGGGGAAGTCCTCCACCGTAAAAGCTGATCCTCCCCCCTTCAAAACCTGTAATATGTTATATCACCCTAATGATGTGCTTGTACCAGTCAAGACACCCATTCATCCAACCTAACCATCCACTTCAACCACACCTCAACCATCCACCTCAACCGCACCTACACCTTCAACCAATGAAACCACCGTCGTAAATACCACTTCCTTTCCCACAGACAACATCCCAACCTCAGAATCCTTAGTAGATGTTTTTCATTGCCTTATGCTGGGGGAGTAGCACCTATATAATGTTAGCTCTTTCCATACTCCATAGGAGTATGGACAGTTACATGCGCATCCTACCTACGACCATCGTGTGGGGGAGGTAATCTCCTACGGGCCACCTAATTGCCGCACCAACCTAACATATGGGGGTGTTGACGCATCCTCCATTACCCCTGAACCTCCCCTTGGTGTCGTTCCCTTCCAATCCGATTTTCAATACCTGAAAAATCATCGTTTTGCTCTCACCTTCCTAACTCATTGTGCTTGGAAAGGTTTTGGTTTTGGTCTTTATGAACAAGGCCGACATACAATCATTCCCGTGACTACACACAAACACAAAGATCATAGTGGTCTTGGATTTCCTGAAACACTTACACTGGAGAAACCTCGTGTCAGTTATACCCGGGAAGACGATGAAGTCACCTCTTCTGAACCATCATCACCCATTTTGCCATCATCACCGACAGAGTCGATAGACCCGGAATCTATCCCTCCTAACTTTTTTTTTTTCATAAACGCTATCTTCTTGGGTCCTCTCACTTATCAACATGATAATGAGGACCCATCTTCTCTTCCCCTTCTGTATCCAGACATGATCGAAGAGGATTCACCTTCCATTAATGTTGTTGAGTGCCATGATGACGACTCCATCCTCACTTACCTTGGTGCAGATGACTCTTCTATTCAACGTGCCTTACCATCTGAAACTCAAACCATGTTGAATGAGTTGACTATAGAAATCAAAATCCACACAAAGGAAGATCCTCACATTGTGAAGATCAGAAAATCTCTTAACGCATCAGAATAAGCCGCCTTTACTACCTTTCTCCATGCCCGCAACAAAGTTTTCGCTTGGTCCTACGGTGACATGCCAGGAATTGATCCTGACATTGTTGTCCATAACATTACCCTGAAACCCGATTCCAAACCAGTTAAACAAAAACTAAGAAAAATGCATCCACGCATTGCCCTCTTGGTCAAAGAAGAGCTTCAACGACTCCTTTCCGTTTTCTTCATCTTGCCTATTGACTATCCTCAATGGATTTCTAACATTGTACCTGTCACTAAGGCGACAAGGGGACTTCGTATATGTACGGATTTCTGGGACCTTAACCTCGCTTTCCCAAAGGATGACTTCCCCCTCCCAAGTATTGATCAACTTATTGATCTCACTGCGGGCCATGAGATGCTTTCTCCCATGGATGGCTTCTCTGGATATAATCAAATTTTGGTAGCCCCGGCCGATCAACATAAAACTACCTTCATAACTCCATGGGGAACCTTCTATCATCATGTCATGCCGTTTGGCCTTAAGAATGCTGGTGCGACCTATCAATGGGCTATGACTTACATTTTTCACGACATTATGCACACTATCCTTGAGGATTATGTTGATTATCTTCTTGGCAAATCTAAACATCGCAGTGAACATCTCGATGTTTTAACCATTATTTTCGATCACCTGTTACAATATTGTGTTCATCTTCAACCAAAGAAATGTGTCTTTGGTGTCCTTTTGGGAAAAATTCTTGGTTTTATCGTCTCTTTGCGTGGCTTCGAGGTCGATCCATCTAAAGTCAAAGCTATCCTAGAAATGCCCCCACCTACTAACTTCAAACAATTGTGTATTTTGAAAGGTAAACTCCAATCTATCTGGTATTTCATCTCCCAACTCTCGGATCGATGTCAACCTTTCCATCACCTCCTTAAAAAGGACATTGCCTTTCAATGGAGCAAAGAGTTCCACCAAGCCTTTGAGGCTCTCAAAGCCTATCTCTTGCAGCCACCTGTGCTTATCCCACCTCAGGACGATTGCCCTTTCTACCTTTACCTTTCTGCCACTGACCATGCGGTAGGAGCCATGCTAGCACATCATGACTCCAAGCATCATGAACAAGCCGTTTATTACATAAGTCGTACTCTCATGGATTACGAGACTAGGTATACACATGTAGAAAAGTTGTGCCTGGCCCTTTCATTCATGGCCACCAAACTCCGACACTATCTCCTGAATCACAAAACTTTTGTCATCACCAATGTGGACCCCATTCATTATATGTATGCCAAACCACATCTAAATCAACGCATCACCCGATGGCTTATGCTCCTTGCTGACCTCGACCTTGAATTTATACACCAGAAGTCAGTCAAAGGAAAAACTATCACAGACCAACTCGCGAAAGCCCCTTTACATGGGGAACAATTTACCAATTTTAATTTCCCCGACGAACTCATCGCCACTCTTTCACTCAGTGAGGAGTCGTATCCACTGAACCTCTTCTTCGATGGATCCAAATGCCAGTGCGGCAGAGGAGTAGCAGTTGTTCTCATTCCTCTTGACGCTGAGCCTATGCCTCTTTCATTCCAGCTCGATTTCCCCTATACTAATAATACAACGGAATACGAGGCCCTTGTTTTGGGTCTCCAAGTTGCGTTACACTTAGGTATCAAATCTATCAATGTTTTCGGCGACTCTCAATTGGTAGTCAATCAATTTATGGGCATCTACCAATGTAAAAATGAGGAACTTCAAAAGTACAAACATTACGTGGATTCTCTTTTGACCTTATTTACTCGTTATTCTATCTAAACCATTCCCCGCTCCACTAAAAAATTTGCAGATACTATGGCTTGCTTAGCCTCGCAAATTCCTGCCTCACCAACTGACTCTGACATTTTCGTCTTGGTCCAACAACTTTTTGCCCCATCTTACTCAGCCCTGGTTGTTTGTATGATAAATAATGTGTCTGCTAATTCGTAGGATACCTGGTATCACCAATTTCACGACTATCTTACAACCTCTATTCTCCCACATAACCTTACTAGTAACGACAAACGCGCTTTTCTTAAAATTATTTCTCAATATGTCATCATGGGGGGGCTTCTTTATAAACGTGGCTTTGATGGCATCCTCCTTCAATGTCTAACCGGCACGAAAGTCACCTATATCATCCAACAAGTCCACGATGGTATTTGTGGTGGACATTTTAGTGGCCTTTCCGTGGCCAAACGAATCCTTCGCCTAGGTTATTATTGGCCTACTATTAATAACGACTACTACAAGTATGTTAAGTGTTGTGTTATGTGTCAACAACATGCCAACCTTCAACATACTCCTAGCCATCCACTACAGGTCGCACGAGATCTTTGGCCTTTCTCACAATGGGGTTTAGACCTTATTGGTGAGATTCACCCACCCTCTTCGCAACGTCACCGTTGGATAATCACAGTAACTGAATATTACACTAAATGGGTGGAAGCCATTCCACTCATTTCAACCAAAAAAGAAAAAATCGTAGAATTCATTAACCATCACATTATCTGTCGCTTTGGTGTTCCTCATTGCCTGATAACAGATAATGGTAAATATTTTAAAAATAAGTTGTTACAAGACCTTTGTGACAAATTTGGTATCAAAATTATCTTCTCATCACATTACTATCCACAAGCCAATGGTCAAGCCGAATCTTCTAATAAAACCCTAACCAAAATCCTCATGAAAGTTGTTAACGATTCTGGAAGCAATTGGCCTGATCACATCCCCTTTTCCCTTTGGGCTTATCGGACTAGCATTCGTACCTCCAATAATGCCACACCATTTTCGTTGGTATATGGTACCGAGGCTGTCTTGCCCCTCGAAATACAAATACCCTCCCTAAGAATATCTCTTCAGGATATTCTCACCAATGATGACTTCCACCAAGAGCGGTTAGCCCAATTAGAGCTTCTTGATGAGCGTCGTCTTACAGCTCTTGACCACCTTCAAATCTATCAAAAACACATCAAGCGTGCTTATGATAAGCGACTTCATGAGCGTACCTTTAAGGTTGGTGATCTTGTCCTCAAAGAGAATCAACATGTAACCAAACTAGAAAAGAGAAAACGTGGAAAATTTGCTCCTAATTGGATTGGGCCCTACATTATCACTCATACTTACGGATCAGGCACTTATCATTGAGCTTCGCTTAATGGTAAACCCGAGTCTGAACCCCTTAATGCCTTGCATATCCGACCATTCTACTATTGAATTTAGTGTTATATCACTTCTTATCTACCTTGCGCTCGTCCCTTGAGCTCGTTTACCACCTCATACACTTTGTTTCGTGCATCTCAAAATAGAATCAATCTCACGTGGTTTTGTCATCACCTCCTCTTAAGGATGCCTTCCCCTTTTCAGTCTGGTCCATGACTTAAAAGTATCAAAATAACATGTTCTCAATTATACACTTATGGGATATTCTTGAGTCAAACTTCCTACAAAACTAGATGCTTCATGCCAACCGGACATCTAGACCTCTAAGTTATACATAGACTACTCCCTCGAAGGACAACTATGTGTAAAGCCACATCTCCTATTATAAATAGATTGCTCCCCCAAAGGACAACTATACACAAAAGCCACATCTGCTACTATAAATAGACTGCTCCCTTGAAGGACAACTATAAAAAGTCAGCCTTTATCAGAATCTTCTCGCATTGATTAGCTTCGCGAAGACCTCAAGAACAACAAAATACATATCCCATGTAGACTTCCCGCATCGATCAGTCTATATCCAGAACAAAATAAAAGTAGTATTCAATAGCACTTTTGAGTCATGGACTTGTCTATCTAGGTTTGGTTCTCTTTGTCAGCATAATTACCTTCTAACACATTCTCTGCGCCCCAGCTTTATCAGCCACCTCACCTCACCATTTGTCAAAACAACAAAACTCAAGGGATGCGACGTATATCCGATATATTGTGATTATACAACTCTTTTCACCTATTGACTTCTTGCCTATACAAGGTACCTAGGGATTCAAGCTCATCCTATGTTAATATGTGGTTTGTTTAGCTCTTCTCAACTATGGGACACTTTTGCCTCTTTTTCTCGACTCTAGGATTGTGTGTTGGCCTTAATCAGGACACGATTCCCTACTACTTGGGTAAGCTAACTTTCACTTCACCTATACCTTACCAACACCAACAACATTACCCAACCAACAAATTACCTAACCACAACCAAATCACCTGAATTCACCTCTCCCTGGTTCCAAGGGAGAAATACATCGGTCTGAGGCCTCTTCTTACTTTGTGCAATGGGCTATGTAGGCAGCACTTAGGAGACATGGGGTCTCCCAAGGTTAGCTCGACCATCCCCTACCATAACCTATCATGTGTGGTATATATAAATCTATTTGTGTATTTCTATTTACTCACATTCATCTTTATCCCTTTTTCAAAACAAGACATTCAAAACAAAACCATTCTTATTATTATCATAACTCAAATCAACATACATATTCAGTTTTATTTAGATGTTAAACAAATACATCTTCTCTATCATCGACACGCAGGTCGACATCCTTATTTATTCTTATATTGCTATGAAATTCACTTAGACCCTTGCGCCTCCTCCTGAATCAGGTGGTGATCGTGATCATCGATGCCACTCACTTGGCCTCTCCATCCTCAAAGGTGCCACTTCTATTGGTTCCTCCCACTGATCTGCCAACATCTCCTGTAACATACGAATATGTCCTCTTGCATGGAGGAATCTTGCCTCTAGTCTCTCCACTCATGACTCTGGAACCGCTAACAATCTCGTTGTCTCATTTACCCACGTTTGGAGCTGATGAACTAAATCCTGTAGATGATCTCTCTCTGCTGTAATCACAGCTATGTCAGGATGATCACGCACACCTCACAGCTCTGCTACCCACCATAATCTATAGGCCTCTATCACTCCTGCATCCATTACCCTGCGATCGGCTGCTATCTCCTCTGGCCCTTTTGGAGGTGTTGGGCGGGGAGGTGAGAATGTTGCCTCGGCATCGATCCTCATGTATGGTCTATAAGCCATAGGTATATCCTGCACAAATCTAAATTGTTTCCGCACGTGATCTAGAGGAATCCTCTCGTATTCACCTGGCCTGTGCCTTGCGATCCACCTCAATCGCTCTACACCCCTCAAATCCTCAGCTATGTTCTCTGTCACCATATAGTTCCTGTAAGGCCTCTAACAAATATGCTCAATCATCACCATCTCCCATACCTGCCTATAATACTCAATGTCATCTATCACGGCCTGGGATCTCGCCTCTTGTCCTGTCTAGACCCATCGTCTGAATCCCAACCTCTGCACTCATGTCTCTCCCGACTGGATGGATCGGCCTATCAGTCACACACAAACAATGTGCTCATAGGCCCAACAATGTAATAAGTATGAACAATCTAGTGTCGTCCTGTGTTTTCTCCTGCAAGCCCATAAACCCCTGTATAACTTCGCCAGATATGTGGGTGCCCATGCAAAAGTCACGCTCCTTTCTATCATTTCCCAAATAACACTCATCAATACTTTTGGAAATCCTCCCCCCTCTGCCCTTGATAATGCATAATACCCCACCGCTATCATTAATGCCACTGCCAACCTTGTTTCCTCAGGGTGTGTTGCATACATTGTACCATAAGTGAAAGTCAAACCTCGCTGTGTCAACTCTCATGCAGCTACACCAAATACTGTTGTTATCACTCCCCGCCCCGCGCTAGGCAATGCCTGATACACTGGTCTTCCTGTAATTGGGAGCCTCAAAATTCTAAACACATCTTCTAACGTCACTATCATCTCCCCTGTTGGTAGATAGAAGGTATTCTTTTCTGGGTTCCATATCTCAATCAGCGCCTGTGTAACATAGCATGATTGCGTGCGATTCGTGAATAATAGCAGATTCCACTTAGCCCCACACGTTTTATCAATACACATTCAGCTGGTGTTACATCCACTCGGATTCGTGACAACAAAGCTGGCACAGTATCATTCATCTTTAACCCTGCCTCTGCCTGCATACATCAAAACGACACACAACCATTCAATAAATCAAACCCCCAAGGGTTTTTTCTCACATTCTGGAAATTCCTACAGTAACCAGTATCGGTTATAGATAACTGATACCAGTTTACTAACTGATACAGGTTATCTCTAAACGATACCGGTCACTATAAAAAATATACAGCCTGCTTAAAAACATACACCTACGATAATTATTTTGCTCATTTACTCCTCTCTATACCTATAAACATACGTGAACACCCTTCTTACCTACCCCATAACACTCACTCTATCCCAAACCCTTTCCTATCACCTTTTCTTTCTCATCTCTACCCTCTTACCTTCTCTCATCCTATTCATCAAAACATGCAAGAATTAAAATACAATCAAACTGTTTACCTCTCGGGATGCAGCAGCTTGGGGTGGAACTTGTCTTCCCTCTCGTCCCTGCCTACTGGATGCTTCTCCTTGTTCAGCCATGTTCACCACCCTCTTCAAATATAATTTACCTTTCTAACTTCTTAATCTCAGCCCACACTCACTTCACATGTCTCTTTCCTCCTTATCACTCAATTCTTTCATGCAATTACCTGTATCAGTTGTCAAACAGCGTCACATTCGTGTATTTAACTTGTTGCATGACTCTAAAAATAAGAACTCTAAAAATAAGACCTTAAGTTGCCGCTCAGGCTTTTCTATTTTTAGAAAAGCTTGTTTTGGAATAACCGGTATCGGTTACCTAACCGATATCAGTTACCTAACCGATATCAGTCTAAAATCTATTGATGTCGGTTAGCTAACCGATATCGGTCACATGCCTCCTTTTTCTTAAATCTGGGCCTTTTCTTTATTTTTTTTGCAAATTTTTGTAGCGCCTGCCTCTTTTTCCTGCATAACAACACCATTACCAATATTTGTCATCAAAATCACATCAATATCTCATCACAATTTCATCAACATCATCTACCTACAATACAACAACCATCAAACAAAATACATACGACATTTTAATATATACACCATTTGGATCTGACTCATCATCTACATACATTCCATTTCAAAAACTATCGACAAAACACATAAAACATTTATACACATCATGTGGACCAAAACCATCATCTCTATATATATATCAATATTTCAAATATACTACTTGCCCTGCATGGGGGCCTCTGTGATCTCAAAATAATACAAAGCCGGCATGCAGGCTGCAATCACTATCAAAATCTCGACACGGCTTGCAGGCCGGTCTCTCATGTCAAAAATATACTCGGGCTCGCAGGCCGGGTATCAACTATACAACCTGTACTCAGCTCGCAGGCCGGTATATACAACAAAAATGAATAAAAGAATCATATGTGGGCGCGCAGGCCTCTTATATACATAACCGGTTCACAGACCGGTTGTCTTTATCCAATATCCAAAACACCTATCTCCTCTGCAGGGATACCTCAGCTCTCTCTACCGCCATCGGCCTGTGTCCCTACTGGTCCCTGTGCTGCCTCTCACCTCCACCCTGTAACGGACCCATCGGTTGTGGCTGCACCCCCCTGGGATCTCTGGCTCCGTGAGTTCTCGGCTCTGTGTGCCGCATATGGCTGGTAATCAGCCTCGGTACCATCAAGGACATCCTGATAATACCGGGCCTCCGCTCTCACCTCCATATAGTGGGCCCGTGCCACCATGGGTTGTTGGGGCTGGTCCCCCGACTCTTAATAATAGTGGCCCCTGCCCTGCCGGTGCAGCCTGTGCCTGTAGCGGTATCTGTACCTGTGCCTGTGGCAGTGCTGGTGCCTAAGGTGGTGCCTGTGGCCATGCCGCTTCCTATGGTGGTGCCTGTGGCTGTGCCGCTGCATGTGGTGGTACCTGTGGCTGTACCTGTGCATGCACCTGTGCCTGGGCTAACTACCCCCTGTAATACCCCGATCTGTGCCTGTGCAGCAGTAAGCTACCCCTGTAATAACTACACCTGTCCTAGGAGGGGGTTCCTCTCTGCTGTAACAGCTGCCAAATCTAGTTGTGCGGGTTGTGTTATCCTAGCTGCTCTCTGACCTGCCCACCAAACCAAAAATGAACCTATACACCCAGCGTCATCCACTGTATCGTCAGCCATCCTCTCTGCTACCCAATCTGGGTCAACGAGCTGCGGAGCCAGCAGTGGGGCCTCTACATCATCCCTATGGTACTATGGGAAGGGAGGTGGCTCATCCTGTCACAACCATAAACTGCCGTCGTACCCTCTCTAAGGGTATTCGCTCATACTCTCCCGGCCTCCGTCCTGCTATCCAAATAGTATACTGGATCCAGCGCATCTGTGCTCGGGCTCCTCCTCAAGGCTGATGGCCTCTTTAAGGCCTCCATACAATATCTAATGCGGTCAAGCCCTCTAGCATATAACGGTAGTAAGCTACATCCCGTCCTGTGAGCACCACTCGTGGCTGGCCCACGACCCCCAACCACCTCTTAAAACCATACCTGTATATAATCTACGGCCCTGGCTACTGGGGCAGCCCTACTGGTCGAATATATATGATGTGCTCATATACCCAGCAGTGTAACAAAAATGTGGAACAAATCCCAAATCACCTCATCCGACAATAACCCCAAAGCTCTCTGTATAGCTACACTAGGTATACTGGTGGCCAGGCATAGCACGTATGCTCCTCCACCATCTCGTGCAGCACCCCCATCAAAGCTCGTGGGAAGCGGCCTCCCTCTGAGTCCGGGAGGGCGAAGCAGGTGATACCTATTATCATCAGCACGAAAAGCCATGTCTCATGTCTGTGGGTGCGATACATGTCCCCATAGGCAATGCTCACGCTATGATATGTCAATAAACACGGCTGCATCCCCAAATACCTATAGAATGCTGTCCATAGCCATCTCTGCATCTACCTGGAATACTGCCTCCCCTACGATCAGCAGTCTCAGGATGCGATACACATCCTCCAGGGTAATAGTCATCTCTCCAGTCGGGAGATGGAAAACATTGGTTGTCGGATCCCATCTCTTGATGAGGGCAACCATAAGGCTGTGGTCCCTCTCCATAGCCCTATACCGCTGGACTCCGCCGAGTCCCACCTCGCACATAACAACCCAATGCACTGTAGACACATGTGGCCGCATCCGTCTCAATAGCGGGGGCATCCGATCCTGCATAGTCAGCTGCTGACGTGCCTGCACAAATAACCCACTTCATTAGACCTACCCTTTACAACAACAATTACTTTAACCCTCTATACCCCCTTTTACCCACCCGACTACACCCCGAATCTATAACACACACCTACACCCACCTATTTTACCCTAAAAACATCTATGCTACCCTCTTTCCTTATCTCACACCCTACCTATCACCCTGATCTACTCTCGCCATCTAACTATGCCCCTACCAATTTAACACCTCCTCATTCATACCCAACACCTAATCTATCCTAACCGCACCAACCACACAACTGCCCCATTTCCCCCACCCCACCAATCAGCTTTCCTATCAACCTCTACCCCCTCCCTCTTCACCCCCAAAATACAAAACCCAACAATAAACACAACACCCAACAATAAACACAATACAAAACACAAAACCCAAAACACAAATAACAAAACAGCAAAACAACAACCCACACAATAACCAAAAACCCAAAACAACAACAAAACCAAACCAAAAAATAAATAATCCTAACTAATGCCCAGTACCGGTCACCCATGACCGCCACCGGTCCCCTCCAGCACATGATATACACCGGCGCCGGTTGACATACGACCGACGCTGGTCCACCCACAATGCATATTCCCTAAAAAATTCGTGACCGATGCCGGTTGCCTAGTGACCGAAATCGGTCACTATCCTTGGCTGGAGCCAAACCCGATGCGGCCCACCCCAAACCCATTTTTTCCTATTACTCCCCTTTTACCCATTGGAAAACCCTAAAAACCTACCCACCCTACCGTTTTAGCCTAACTAACCCACATACCCTCTCCATTTTTCAAACCACTTCAATTTATTCATTATTTTATTAAAAACATAGATTCCTACCCAAAACCCAAATCTAGCTTAACAACATTAAAATTCACATAATGAGATTTTTCGAACCTACCAGTACGACTACACGTCATCGTGGTGGGATAGGTGGTGGTTGGTCTAGCTGGTCCAGCACCTCTTACTCCTCCTGGCTATGCCATGGCTATAAATCTCCTCTGCTGGGTCCTCCACCAGTCAAATTCTGCCTCCTACTCACTGGGGTCTACTAACCACTCACTTCTCCACTCAAATAATGCCACCCTCAGCCGAAAATCTCAACAATACCACTAAAACACCTCAGACAACTAAATGTGGGTTTCGAATTGACAATGTGACAATGACAAGCCGTATTTTTTTCTTTTTATAGGTTTTTTCACCTATAACCGATATCGGTTATATTATGCCCTAAAGAATCGGTATCGGTCATCTAACCGATACCGGTCATAGCTGATCGATATCGGTTTTATCCCTATTTTACCACAATTTTTTCCCTTATTCACTAATCTCCCTTTCTCACCACATCGCCTATACCCTCCTTTGCTAAATAGCCTTTTTTTTACTCCATTGGCCCAATTCAAGGCCACACCCAACCAATCCAGCCTGACCCAAGGCTTGCAAACCAACCATTTGGCCCGACCCAAGGCCGCAACCAACCATTTGGCCTGACCCAAGGCCACAACCAACCATTTGGCCCGACCCAAGGCCGCAACCAATCATTTGGCCCAACCCAAGGCCGCAACCAACCATTTGGCCCGACCCAAGGCCGCAACCAACCATTTGGCCCAACCCAAGGCCGAAACCAACCAATCAGGCCCGACCCATGGCCCTCACTAGCCAATCGGCCTGACCCAAGGCCACACTAATTAAATACCTTGCTCAAAACCAACAAATTACAATTTTATCCACCCATCATGTAGCCTTTTATTCAATCGAGCTCACCTGTTCATGTTTTAGCATGATTATGGTACTTGACTTGATCAGTTGACCAACTTTGCCTAGACCAAGATTGTGACATTTATCTCAACTAAACCAACCATTTGGTACTGCCGAACATACCTAAACGTTCATGTACCTTACCCGTTATATCCCCTGGAGCTACTTCCTATGCCTTGGATACCAGGATTATATCACCCTTGTTTGGATAAACTATCGACCTTTTCCTATGAATTTCTTGTATGCTCTTCAAATCATGTACCATGGTCGCACTACTGCATTTCAACATGCATCTGCTTCCTTGGACCTACCCCACCATCTTACCATCATCTCAACACCATTTACCCTTTATCAACCCTATCCCTGATTTCACGCTATCTCAATCGGTGATAGATTTGAGGGGGATTACCTATACCCTTAACAGGAGTAACCACTTCTTATTATTGTTAGTGCAGCTTTACAAGACAAGCTACACGACAACAAGGGGCTAATGTAGACACCAAATTTGTGTCTTATGAACCCCCGTGCCCCACATCTTATTTCGCAAACTAGCCTCATTACCTAAACCTTACACAATTATTTATTAATTACCTTATAATTAATAAATCCACATCTCCAAACCTACCACCTCATCATGACCTAGTCCTAACCCTAAACTAACCTAATTAAGACCTATAACTTGGTCTACATCCACACCCATGACTAATGACTCCTTACCCGCACCTAAAACCAACCTCATAATGACATGACCAAGCCCACAACTAATCCCTCGGGAGAAAAGGAGGGAAAGTTGGCTATTTTACTAAAAATAGCCCACTTTGGCCTTAACCGACATCGGTTCCTACTAGACCACTATCGGTTACGTAACTGCCATCAGTTCCCTGTAAATGACCTCCCCCAACCAAAAACAAAGAGGAGGATTTTTCATTGATTGGAATCAGAGGTCATTGAAAGAATCAGGATTTCATTTGGCCGAGCAGAGACAAGTGAAGAAAAGATAGGAGTTTGTGGAGAAGGACATCAAGTCCGAGACTGCAATGGAATAACCAGAGCCCAGTGACACTCATCCAAGCATTGGGGAGAGAAGATAAGCTCATCTTGGATTGTCACATCATCCTGCCTGAACCCTTCCTTCGTCATCACAGTCCTTGAACCCGCATCTTCATCAGGAACTAGTAAGTACTGTCTTGTACGTTATTTTAATAATATTTCTTAGATTTCTGAATCACAGTAATTACAAGTCTACTCCCAGATCCACTACCAGGTAACACTCTCCATCTAACTTACATTCCTCTACCCCTACATTGCCCCAAGAACAACCCCTATACTCTCTGAGTCTTCTCCATCACCTTATTACCTATCCCCAATCACTTACCAGCCTTATAAACACCATAGCTATCATATAGCCATCTGATAGCCAACCTTCACCAAAGCCCCTAAATCACTGCCCCTACTGATATCGGTTATCAGCAACCGGTACCTGGTGACAGTGACTGGCATCGGTCACTGTGATTCAAAACCAAGACCAACCTTTTCTCTATTATATTAACAAGGTAAATAAATTGTAATTGGACAATAGCTTATCTATTAGAATTTGTGTTAATTCATATTAGCAGGGGAACTGACCACCTTCGAAAGGAAGTCTCATATTTCCTGGGCCCAAAGCAGTTCCCTCACTTATTATCTAATTAGAATCTGGTAGTCTTGTGTTCTTATTTGCAGGTAGTCCTTCCCAGACAAAAAGGAGTTCTTCGCAATCGATCTGATCTCTGTCTACAGTATGCGCACATCCTCTCAACATTCAACAGGTATTCCTCCTAGCCCTAACCCTTATCTGTTTCTCAAAGAAATGAAAGGATAGAAGCAACTCTATTTCTGGAATAGAAGCAACTCTATTTCGGGAATGGAAGCATTTCTGTGTGAAACATTGGGCATGGGAGGTGCCATGGCGGCCATTAATGGAGCTCGAATTTTTCAGGTATGGTTTTTGTATCCATTTTCAATGAAAAAAAATCCATTGCCATAGGTGTTTTGTTTGGAGCTCATGTGCATGTTTTTAGCTCGTTTCCATTGCCGGAATGATGGGAAATCCGACGAATGTGAGCCAGTGTATGAAGAGAGGATTTTGTTGGAGAAAATGATTCTAGGAACCATTTGACCTCTTGTTTCTTGCATTTTGATCACCTTAAAAAATTAAGAATTCTGTAAAAAATGGCATCTTGATCCGACTTGTATATTGTGAGATCAGAAGATTTTTCGATCGGGTGACTTCATGGTTATCTGGCAAAAACCCTTCATTTTCTCCATATTCTTCATCATTTCACTCCATTTTTTCTTTGAGACCTTCATATTTATATTTATTCATGGTGTGGATAGTTTATGTGGCCTTTGTAGAGCTAGTTCAGAGCAACAATGGTGGGCTGGGTGTCTGGACAATCATGCACAGAGCCAAAGTAAGGTATGAAGCTGTGAAGGAGAACTGAGGAGGAAGAAATGGCTAAGTGTTGGATTTAAACTTTAAAAACATGAACATGGAGGGTATGGGTGCATTTTTACTTCCCTAACCTTAGAAATGTGAGGGACATAAATTTCCATGGTGGTCAAGGCGATGCCATGTGTCCTCGATCCGACTACAGGGGATTTGCTTGAAAAATGCACCTGGGTGCTGAAAATTAGTCGCGTGGGTGTCCAAATGACTCCCCATAGGGGCTGGGAGTATTTTTCCATTTCTAATGTCCCCCACCTCAAGTACATAAGGGACATCAGTTTCCACAGTGGTCCTAGAGGTGACACGTCCACCCAATCCAGCGACAGGGAATGGATGCTCCAAAAATGGACGTGGGGGCTAAAACTTGGTCACGTGGTTTTCCAAATGACTCCCCATAGGGGATGGGAAATTTTTTCAAGGTATGATTTCCCCCACCTCAGGTGCATAAGGGACATAATATTCCATGGTGGTCCTGGAGCTGACAAGTGGCACCCGATCCAACGATAAGGAATGGATGCTCCAAAAATGTACCTAGGGGTTGAACTGTCAAGTTTAGAGGTAACATGAGGGTCCAACAAGTCATATGAGGGATGACAGGGCTTGAAAGGGGCTAGGAAAAATTTTCCAACCTTGATTTCTATGACATTGAGGGACATGAAGGACACAAAATCCCACCAGGCTCCTGGTGCTAACACATGTCCTCCCAAAAATTTGGTTAAGTCCTGAACTTGTAACAGTGATAACATGAGCTCCCGATGGACTTTTTTACAAAAAAATTTATATGATCCTGACTGTAAATGGCATTTGGAATAAAATGGTGTGATTATAATAGTCTTTATTATTCCATTTGATCCTTGTAAAATCGGATTTGTGTGGATTTTGTACTCCACTTTTTCCTGAGAAAAACTACTTGTATACTTGATGCAGCACCCCGAAGTGTTGTTAAAAAATATTATTGTCAAAAACATGTAGGTCTTGGAATACTATTTCTGGAGATATTTTTTTTTCTCCTAACTCCATCAGGAGCTCCCAGAATCTTTTTTTAAATCCAAACAGTTGTTTTACACCTGTGTACCGCTTAGGATTGTGAACCCTTATTTTTATTCAGAACTAGTCCATGTCTTGCAAAACTTCCCAAAACCTTCAAAAATCATTTCTATTATGTTTCAAGGTATTTATTTTATCTCTGTGTTCAATTTTTCCCCTCCATTCTGATCCAGGGAGTTAAATCTAGTCCTTGGAAGGCTACGACAGCCCTTCCCTATACTGCCAAAAGATAGTGTCTTTTTAGAATTCCCTAAAATCATCTAGGTGGAATGAATAGAATTTCCTAAATTACCTCAGGGACCCAAATTGACATCAAATAGGTTGTGATCAGAATGAAGGATTTGACCTGTGGTGCCTAGAAATGATAAAACATGAAAATTTTGCCATAGAGGTATAGTTGTCGTGCTTGGAAACTTCTAATTTCCCTGTTGTACATTTTCACGACAACAGTTGTCTCTAGCTTGGGGACATGACATGGAATGAGTGCAGCAAAGACATGACAGGGGAATCTAGAATCTCAATTTTAGACCATTTAATTCTTTGACTAGTGCCTTATCCTTTGGGCCCTGCGGTGTCATGTACAATTTCTAGAAAAGAATATTAGAAGGAAACACATACACACACAAAACGAAGGAAAGGAAACACATGACCCACAATAGGAAGGGAAACAAAAAAATCAATCACCTATGGTACAAGGTAGGGGAAAACCCACTTTTAATAAAATACTTATCATTTCTCAAATGTTGCCCCCTAAAGAGGTAACACTGAATGATGATGTTCTGCGAAGCCATTGATGGGTTCCAGAAAGTAGCCTCCCTTCCTCAACTGCTTATGAAAGCCAGGTGCTTTCACAATTATCAGTTTAATTTGTAGGAGTGAGTCCATATGATCTTCTTGATGCTCAATTCCTTGCTTGGAAATTCCCACTACCTTCCATGCTCTTTGAAATTTGTTTCATTATGCTAGTTTCCTTCCATGTTTATCCATATAGCTGATTCTCCATCGAGCATCTCATCACTGCCCCAATTCTGATTTTTGTTCCAATTCCTTTGATATTCTGAGTTACTTTCTTTTCGGGGTCTATGCTCATTGAAATCTTCTCTATGAGAAACCTTTGATTCATCCTTTTACTTCACTCCATTGCGAGGTGCTTGAGTATTGATGGAAGGATTGGATGCAAAATCATACTTGTCTTGTATGTCCATGACACTAATGAAGAGATCAAGAATCGGCTCAGGATCTTCTGCAACTTCTACCACATCTAATATTTATTACACGGAGTAATTTTTCATCATTTCCTGTAGTTTCTCTTTGTATACCTTTGAAGAATCTTTATCTTGCAACTCAAAGAAACTATCTAGAGGGATTACCTCATCTTCTCGAGAATCACTGCACTCTACCGATCCTTCATCAAAAAGAGCTTCATATTTAGAGGTCTCGAAACTCCTTTCTTCAATTTCTTCATCATGGGAAGAGTATTCATCTTCAAATGGGAAAGAAAATATCTCCATTTTGGTATTGCATTCATCAATCATTAGCTCAAGAGTGGTATCATATGCTTCATCTTGCCTTATCTCAATATGGAAAACCTTCACATTAGTTAAGGCTTCCAAATCAGCTTCACGCTTGTCTTGTAAATTTTTGGCTTGCATCAGGAGCTCGAGACCGAGGTCAAGATCTTAAGTTTCTTCTATGGCTCTAAGCATTTCTTACACAAACATTTCTTTCAAACCTTTCATGCACTCATCACAAGCTGATTTTGTCTCTCCATAGATGGCCTGACTAAGATCATCCTCATCCCCAAATGAGAATGAGAATAACTCCTCATCTTTTAAAATCATATAAACTGATTTTTCTTCTTGAAATCATCAAGAACCATCTCCTCTTCCTCATGGTCTACATCATCCGGTGATCTCGGGCTGTCCTCTTGTAACTCGAACCTCCTCAATGCTTATTCAAAATCCAAATCTCTTCAGAAAGACATGTCTGGGTCTGTCAAGAGTGGAATATCCTCTTCCTCCTTGGTTTCCATAAAGTGATTCATTTGCCTGCTACCTTGACACAAGATGTTAGCTTTCAGAATTTCGTACCGTGTACCTTATTTTCTTCTTGGGAAGTAATTTCTCCATGTCTCCCTTCACTGGTATGGTTTTGGATGACCAATTCATCTGAATTTTCCCTCCCAAGTCTCGATAGAAAATTCTACTCAACAACATTCTGAATGAGGCCGGGACATCAGCTACCAAAATCATTGCTGAAATTTTCTTGTCAAGAAAATTGGCAAGAGACACATGTGTATCTTTGACCTTCCCTAGAAATGGGACCTTTTTTGACTCCAAATAGTAATAAGAGCCACTAGGTGGAGTCATTGTAAGTTTAAGATACTTGGCGACCTTTAAAGGAATCATGTTGTCTAAGACACCAAAATCTATTATGTAATTTTTCAGTACATATTCTCCAACAAGAAGGGAGACATAGAAAGGTTTAACTTTATCAATCTTTGATGCACTCAGAGAAAGAATATTTTGTGAGGGACGTGTAGATGAGTTTGGTAGCATGCCTTTAGAACTAGAAGTTACAACATTGGGTGTTAGACTACCACTCCTGATGTATCGGACGAACCTCTCGAATTTTTTAGGATGAGTCTGCAAATATTTAGTTTTAGTAATCTACACTTTGACTTTGTTTTCATATTCTATGAAGTCAAAGGGAGCAGATGTAGATAAGGGGAATGAAGGGATTGATTTTGGGGTCTGAATAGGCTTGGGAGTAGGATTTGATGTTTGAGGAATGGAGGGTATTTTAAAAGGTACACTAGGAGATTTCAAGTCATTAGATCTTGTAGGAGCAGATTTGGGTTTAGAAATGGAAGAGACATTGGAAGAATTACTTGGGATTTTGAGATTCTTCTTACTTACTACAAGATTGGGATCCAATAATTAAGAATTCATGGAAGATGGAAGTGGGGATCCTCGACTGATTATTTTATTTTTTAGAGTCACCATAGGAGGATCATTAACCTTCTTTTCTTTTTCCAGCAGTGGAGGGAGATGCTCTTTTCTCGGAATGAGGACGAGTGAATATCGTGCATGAGAAACTGGGTACATCTTCTTCATAACCTCCATAATACTCAAAAAATATGATTTTTGCATCATTCTTAGACTCATCACTTTCTAGGAAACTGCCACCTTCACTTTCTTGTTCAAGGTCTTCTTTATCTTCTTGACATCTGTAATTTATGTTCATGGGTGTGGCCTCCAAGGCGAGCCTTTGGGGTGCTCCTACAATCTAATTTTTGTTGTTCCTTTTAAAAGATACCCGTTCAAATAATTCCCTCTTCAAAGATGCCATATCATTCACCAAATTTTGCAGTGATGTATGGGTTCTCTCATCTTCAGGATGTTGGGCCTTGCCTTTCGATGGACTCTTTATCTTTCCAGAGAGGATGAGATCGTCATCCAATTAAATGACTCTTCTTTGTTCCTCTACAATGTCCCTTGGTTGAAATCTTCGTAGGAGAAAGCCTACCTACAATGATTTAGAATTTATGAAGAATCTTTTGATATTGTTCTGAGAGGGTGAATCTTCTTCCAGTATCCTGCAAAGCAACCATTTGAAACAAGCCATGAAGTTTCTCATCTTTTCACTTTCTCCTTTCCTCATTTGAGCCAATTGCACCAAGAGGTCTTGTCAATCTTCACTTGATTTAAATATTTCCTCAAAGGTAGCCTTGATGTCATCCCAACCAGTGATGGATCAGGAAGGTAGGAGGTAGAACCATTCTATTACTTTTTCTTAGAGGGAATCCACGAACAATCTTACAGCAACATCTTCATGTTGGACACCAAGAATTCCACATGATGTCGTGAAAGTAGCAATGTGTTCTTCAGGATGTTGTGTGTTGTCACCTTTTGAACTTTGGAAATTTCTTGTGGGCACCCATTGGTAGATCATGAAGAGGAGGTTCAAGAGCAAGTGGGCCTGTATTCCTTCCCCATGGAACAATGGGTTGAGGTATTTGTTCTTCTTCTTTCATTGTCTGTTTCTGATTCTATTTCAGCTCTTATTTCTACAAATTCTTCTTCAAATTCTTCTTCTTCTGTGAACTCGATGTTCAATGGTGGTTGAAAAATCAGATAATTTGAAGGATTTTAGACAAGATTACCAAGTGAACTTCTCGAAGTGCCAGAAGAAGGTGGAGGCTTGAGAGAAGAAGTATGGATTATCTCTAATTTGTTCTCGCTGATTTTTTAAAGCTTCAAGATTGGAATCGGAAACACCTCTGGACCTACTCAACCTAGTGTATATTCTTTTAGCCAGCTTTTGAAAACTTCTGTAGTTAGAACATGAAAGGGAAATGTGGAATGTGAAAAGTCATGTGCACAAATCAACAGTGTATCTTTTGGCAAAGGAATTTCATGAAGTCCTTCTTTTTAGTTTTTGAATATTTGATTCTTTTTTGGTATTTTGAGACCTTGCGGTTCTTTTTTGGGTGCAGATGTTGCTAAATATTCCCCATGGTGGGTGCCAAAAATTGTTGGTGAGAAACTTTTTCAAGTGGAAAAACTTATGGATTTCTTACCAACGCTCTAGGAATCTAAGTACCTCTACTTAACCGGTGCAGCTTCCATATGTGCATGTGAGAGAAAGTGTGGATTTCTATTGTGGTCTTTCAACTGTGGATCCAACAGGGGTACTCCACTGACCCTGTGGAAAAGCTAGTAATCTCTTGCTAGGGAAATATTCATCTATAGAGCGGGAAAGAGGATTGAGAAAAGAGGTAGGAGAACTAATGCTGTAGTTAGAAAATCATATTCCTGCACACACACTAGTTAGAAACTTCAACACATGAATTTATGGGAAGAAACAACTCTGCAAATAACAACAAGACTAAATAGAATTTATTGATCACCAAGTATCAAGAAACCTCTTAGTCAAAGAAAGACATAAACTCCTTATATTGATTGCTCAAATAAAATTTGTACATAATGTGGGAATGGAATAAATTTTAGAGGGGAAGAGAGTAGAAGAAAATGGCTATCTCCTTTGCTTTCTCTAGGTACAATGCACTCTTGAGTTTACAAGATCAATTGCCAACCCTATGAAATGGGAATGGCGTTAAAATTTAAAAAGTGAGAGGTGACTTATCGTCTTCCTCATGACCCTCCATATGCCTTAATATGACTTAAGATTGTTCATAATTCCACTTTAAATATTTAAGTACCTTTTATAATAACAAGGTGACTTAATTTACATTATGTTTCTAAAGTCACTTTTAAGTGACTTAAAGGCATATCAAAAAGTGCAAACCCCAATGAAGAATTCAAACATTTGAAGGTGAGAGAAAGTTAGGGGAAGAGGAGAGGGAAAGAGAGAGAAGAAGAAGAGGAGATGTCAGCCGATGAAGTCCGTTGCTCCCCGTTCATAGACATCTCTAATGCGGCAAAGTTCTGAATGTCCCATTGTTCTGAAACCGTTCTGTTGAGCATGGCTTACTATTTTTAGTAAATGCCCCATATGGGGGACTTACTATTTTTAGTAAGTGGTCATTTTAACTTTTTTCTACTCTGGATAATTATTCTAGCCTTTTGGAGATTTTTAGTGCACACCTCTGCTTTTTCCATAGCCAATTTTGATGAAGACTTACCAAAAATTGCAAGCATGTGTAGGAAAAATTACTATTTTTAGAAAGGGTGTTTCTAGTACTTGATTTGCAATGGGAACATAATTTTTTGGACTCTTCTTGTCATTATAATCACAACCCCTTTGAATTTCACATAGTATTTCCCGCTAGAATGCCTGGAAATAAATTTTGAAAATTCTGACCTGGCAGTGGCTTCGGGAACGGAGTTACCATGGTGGCCATTAATGGAGCTGAAAATTTTTAGGTATGTTTTTTGTCTCCATTTGCAATGAAAAAAATCCCATTTGTGATAGGTGTTTTATTTGGAGCTTGTGGGCAATTTTTAATCTCGTTTCTATTACTGGAATGACGGGAAATCCGATGAATGTGAGCCAGTAAATGACGAGAGGATTTTGTTGGAGAAAATGATTCTAGGAACCATTTGATCTATTTTTGTTGCATCTTGATCAACTTGAAAAAATAAAAATCCGGCAAAAAATGGCATCTCGATCCGACTTGTATCTTGTGAGATATGAAGATTTTTCGATAGGGTGACTTCATGGTTATCTGGAAAAAACCCTTCATTCTCTCCTCGTTCTTCATGATTTCACTCCCTATTTTCAATGATACCTACATATTTATGTGTATTCATTGTGTGTATAGTTATGTGGCCATGGCAGATCTGATTTGGAGAAACAATGGTGGGCCGGGTGTCTGGACAACCATGCACGAAGCCATGGCAAGGTATGAAGCAGTGAAGGAGAAATGAGGAGGAAGAAATGACTAAGTGATGGATTTAAACTTTCAAAACATGCACATGGAGGGTATGGGGGAATTTTTATGTCCCTGACATTAGGGACATGATTGACATCAATTTCCACCAGTGGTCAAGGTGATGTCATGTGTCCTCGATCCGACGGGAGGGGATATGCTTGAAAAATGCACCTGGGGGCTGAAAATCGGTCATGTGGGTGTCCAAATGACTCCCCACAGGGGGTGGGAACATTTTTCCTTGTCTGATGTCCCCTACCTTAGGTCAAAAAGGTACATTTGATTCCACGGTGGTCCTGGAGGTGACACGTGGTGCCCGATCCAACGACAAGGAATGGATGCTCCACAAATGCACCTGGGGGCTAAAACTCGGTCACGTGGGTGTCCAAATGACTTCCCAAAGGGGATGGGAAAGATTTTTAAAGATCTTATTTCCCCCACCTCAGTTGCATAAGGGACATAAAATTCCAACGGTGGTCCTAGAGCTGGACATGTGGCGCCCGATCCAATGGTAGGGAATGGATGCTCCAAAAATGTACCTAGGGGCTGAACGGTGGAGTTTTGAGGTTACATGTGGGTCCAAGAGATCATATGAGGGCTGAGAGGGATTCAAGGGGACTGGGTGAAATTTTATAACCTTGATTTTCCTGACCTTTGGGGATGTGAGTTACACAAAATCCCACCAGGCTCTTGGTGCTGACACATCTCCTCCAAAAAAAGTTGTGCTAAGGTCCTGAACTTGTAACAGTGATAACTTGAGCTACCGATGGACTTTTTTGGAAAATTGTTGTATGATCCTGACTGGAGAATTTTCTTATAAATACAATGGTGGGAGTATCATGTCTTTATTATTCCATTTTTATCCCTGTAAAATCAGATTTTTTATTTTGTATTCCATACGTACCTGAGAAAAACTGCCTACATACCTTATGCGCTGAAGTGTTGTGAAAAATACTATTTCACAATCATGTAGGTATTAGAATCCTCTTTCTAGATATATATATATATATATATATATATATATATATATATATATATATATATATATTTCTCCTAACTCCATCTAGAGAACCTGGAATATTCTTCTAAATCCTAGCAACTGTTTTAGGCCTGTGTACCGCCTAGGCTTGTGAACCCTATTTTTTACTCACACTGCTCTAAGTCTTGAAAAACTTCCCCAAACCTTAAAAAATCATTTATATTATGTTTTAAGGTATTCATTTCATCTCTGTGTTGAATTTTTCCCTTCCATTCCTCTCGAGGGTGTTGAATTTGGGTTCTGGGAAGGCTAGCGATAGGCCTTCCCTATACTGCTAGAAGATAGTGTCTTTTTAGAACTCCGTAAAATCACCTGGGTGGAGAATGAATATAATTTCCTAAATCACCTAGGGGACTATATTGACATCAAATAGGGGGTGATCAGACTGACATATTTGACGTGGGGTGCCTAGGATAGATAAAACATGAAAATTTTTCCATAGGGGTATAGTTGTCGTGCTTGGAAACTTTCAATTTCCCTATTGTACATTTTCATGACAACATATATATAAACTAATATAAATTCATTTCATATATTTCTATACATATGATGTTATCATTACATTATATTACACTTTTAACTAGATTCTATGATAATACTTACACAAATACTTAAAATAACTTCCAAGGTTGATATAGTGTCTAATATGATTAGATATTTGTGTCGATGGGTGTGTTAGTGTCTATAAGTTTGAGAACAGGCTAGGTTACATGAAGCATGTGTTGAAGTAAGCCATTCTAGGCCTATTCCTAGACCTAGTGCTAAGAAAATGGTATAGTAGCATGATATGTGAAATAAAGAAAACATGTATGAGAATGTGAGGAGTGTTTTGAAATTGCATAGAATGTGTGGAAGGTGTATAAGTTCATGGTTTAGGTGTATAGTGCATGTAAAAGGTCCTTGGAGGCAAGTAAAAATAGAAAAGGTAATAAAGCATGGGAAAACTAGATAACATGATGAGTTTGAGAGGTGATCATGCATGCAGGAGTATGGGAAATCATGGGGGAAGTTCAATGCAGTGGTATGTACTAGGTTTTAGTTCAAGAGGTTGAAAGAAAGTCATGAAAAGCTCTTTTGATCTCCACTGAGATCCTCAAAAACAGTCATTCCTAGCTTGAGGGTAAATTTAGGATTCTCACCCACACGTGGAAAAAATTTACATGGGGAACTGAGCCATTTCATCAATGATGATGTAAAAAGTTAAGAGTATTTTAGGGTTAGAATGAGGTAAAATGATGTCATATTGTTTATGAATGATTTATAAGAAATCAAGTGGGTTTAAACCCTTCGACAACCTTAATTTTAGAGAGATAGAAAATATATTATTGTTTGGCCATGTAATGAATTGGGAAAGATATATGAAGTCTTAGGATTTTTATCATCAGATATCATTTTGGTGGTGGTGGCATGCTCTAGGTTTCATGAGAAGCTACAACAAAACAAATGTTTTGTGAATATTTTTAGGTATAGGAATATGTTTAGGTGTCATGGTGAAAGATCAGTTATCGAGCAAGCTTGGGATGTGTTCTTAATTTCCATGAAAATATTTGGATAGGTTATGTGAACTAATTTTGTAAAACCTCTCTTCCAAAGTTGCCTACTATTAATGACGTAATAGGTATAAAAATAGTCATAGAGGTCCAAGAGGATTTTGATATAAATACATATTGTAGAAGTAGTATAAGAGGATAGATATATCATAGAGGTCGGGTATAGTGTTTTTGTGACACAAGTTTTGATTAGATGAGGTGGTGTCATGATAAAGCTTTATGATGACCTAATTAACACAATTAGGATCGTTAAGAAGGCTTGTGGAATAGGTATGAAAGTGTGAAATTTTGAGTTTGAAATATGCATGTAAGTTATCTGACGATGTTGTTAAGGTCCTTGGTGAATTTTTCTCATGTACGTGGTAGACCGTGGAATTGGATTTCGAGGGGTTAGAGGTTAGATAACTCAAGACCTGTTCTTAAAACCTAATTTTTGATTTGCACAGTTTTATAAAAGGTAGCTGTTTTAGGGTCTTCTGCCCTAAATTATAGATTTCCACAAGTTTTGTGAGCATCTTAAGGATGATATATTTTAATTTATTTATCATATGTGTCTTGAAAAAATTATTTTATAGGTGATCCAACTCACTTTTGAGGAGTGATAATTAGGTGATTCAGACCTAATTTGTGGTGCTTTCCAAATGGAGTGTTGTATACTGAAGATGGAGGGTTGTAAAGATTTCCATGCTTGTAGATGGTTTTGAGAGGATTTTGAATAAGGTTATAGAGCTATATGTTTCATGGTGAAGCTACTTTAGTTCCCTTAAGATGTGAAGACCTAGTGTTTTAGGCCTAGTTCAACTTGTTTGTATTTATAGGGATTATATTGACCTAGTGGGTCTGGAAATGTAATTAGTAAATTCATGTAGTGTTTATTCATGTTCTATATGATTGAACCTTCATGTTTCATATGGTATTTTTCTAACCAATATGGTTTTTTGGCTTGTTTCATGTATAAAAGTAAGATGTATTTGCTCATTTGCACTAGTGGAGAGGATGGATTTGTGAGCTAGTAAAAGGACTGTGTTATAATGATACAAAGGTTTTTAAGGAATATCCAAGAAGAATATGATAAGTTGATAAGAGAATAGGATCATAACTTCAAGGTCGTATGACTTAATCAACACATTTTGGTTCATGTATGAGCGAAGAAGGAGAAGGCATGATTTGAGAGGTGTATGACTTGAAGATGTTGAAAGAGTGATAAAAAGTAATTAGTTGAGAAATAAGGTCATCAATTTATATTCATATTGAGGTGGATAAGTGGGTGATTCATCATATTAGGGGGTTATATACTCCTTGTAGAGTGGGTGCTCTACTAATTAGGGGTTAGGGCTCCTTATGGGATTTTTGCCTCACTAAAGAAATCTTTTATGATGTGTAATATTCACAAGAGTCATTTGTGTTGAGTAATATATGCATAGGTTGAGTTTTTTTTCTTCCCCTTTATTATTTTGAACATTATATGTTGTGTTCATGTGCTATCTCTTTCTTCTTGTTCTTGTGAATGGTTGTTTCATGATGAATAAGATCACATTGGTTAATGAATGTCAAATGGTTAGATTGATTTCTCACACAAGTATAAGTACTTGAAGTAAAAGTTTTACATGAATGATTCACCACACCCCTCCTCATTCATTGTTATTCCAACACACATCACACCATTACCATGTTGGGTACATTATATACTATACAATTATCCCCATTAACCTACTATCTTATGGCTTAAAAGGTGTAAATCTAGTCATGGAGGTCCAAAAGGATTTTTATATAAATGCATGTTGTACCAATACTATATGAGAAAGGATGTATTATATATGTCTCGTATGGTGTGTTTTTTCTCATCATTTTATCAGATGACATGGTGTCATGTCAAATATCTAATGGCCTAATCATCCCAATTAGGCTTGTCAAGAAGGCTTGTGGAAGAAGTATGTAAATATGAAAGGAGTGTGACATATGCATGTGAGTTCTTGAATATATTTTTAAGGTACCTAATGAAGTGTTACATGCATTGATAGAATTTAGAAGTCAATTTTTATGTGTTGGAGGTTAGATAGCTCAAAAATGGTTCTTGAGACCTAATAACATGTTTGAGTAGTTTCAAAGAAGGTAGTGTTTTGAGGTCTTGTGCCTTAAATTAGAGATTTATACGTATTGTGTAAGTTTCCTGAGCATGAGATATTTCCATTTATGTCCCATATGTGTCTTCAAAACATTATTTGATATGTGAACCAACTCTCTTTTGACGAGTGATAATTAGGTGCTTCATACCTAATTGGTGGTGCTTTCCAAATAGAGTCGTGTATACTGAAGACTAAGGTTACAGAGGGTTTCACCCTTGTAGATGGTTTTGATATGATGTTGATGAAGTTTCCAAAGGTTATGGATTATTGGTTAAGCTACTTAGTGCACTTTAGATTCAAATTATGACCATTGGAGTGAATACCTAACACATTTTAGGCCTAATTGAGCTAGTTTGTGTTTTCAAGGCTTATGGTTTTGTGTCCTGTGTCATGTATAAAAGTAAGATGAATTTTCTCATTTGAGCTAGTGGAGAGGATGGAGTTGTGAGTGAGTAAGAGGATTGTGTTATAATGTTGTAAATACTCTAGGGTAGAGAAGAAAAGAGGATTAGAAGATGAGAAGGTCATATCATCATAACTTCAAGGTCATATGACCTAATCATCTCATTTTCATGCATGTAAGAGTGAAGAAAGAGAAGGATTTTTTTTCAGATGTCTATGAGTGGAAGGATCTGAAAGAGTGATCAAAATTAGTTTTTTGAGAAACATATTCATCAAGTGATATTCATGTTCATGTGGATAAGCAGGTGTTTGGTCATATTAGGGGGTTGTATGCTCATTGTAGAGTGGGTGAACTACTAAGTAGGGGTTGGTGCTCCTTATGGGGTTGGTTACTGACTAAAGAAATATCTTATGATGTGTAATATTCATGGGAGTCCTTTGTGTTGAGTAATATATGCATAGGTTGAGTGGGTTTTCATGTGCTTGATGGTTTCCCACATTATATGTTGTGTTCATGTGTTCTATATTACTTCTTGTTATTTTGAATGGAAATTTCTTGAAATAAGATCACATTAGTTAATGAATGTTTAATGGTTATTTTTATGTCTCACAAAAGTATAGGTAATAGAATTAAAAGTTGTAAAGGAAAGATTTACCCCCTATTCATTGTGATTCCAACACACATCACACCATTACCATGTTGGGTACATTATATACTACACAATTATCCCACTTTCTTGGTGTTAAGAGACATGAAGATACCAATAGGTGGTTGGTTAAACTATAAAACCTACAAAAACACCTAGGAGAAATTCATGAGGCTTGATCATCTTGTTGTGCAAATGTGCAACAAAGAATTTGACAATTTCGAAGCACAACAACTATACCCCTATGCCAAAATTTTCATGTTCTTCCATTCCTAGGCACACCAAGTCCACCTATTTAGTCCAGTGACCAACATAAAAACTTTATCTCATACCAATAGGTGCTTTAGGAAAGTCAAATCATTCCCCTACATAATTTTTGGAAGTTCTAAAAAGATGTTATCTTCTAGTAGAATTGGGAAGGGCCATCGCTGGCCTTCCCAGGAATGGATCAACCCCCTGGAGCAGAAGGGGAAGGGAAAAATTAAACATGGAGGAGAATTAAATACCTTAGAACATCATGGAAATGATTTTGGAAGGTTTGGGAAAGTTTTTAAAGGCTTGGAGCAGTCTGAGTATAATCAAGGTTCATAAGCCTAGGCACTACACAAGCCTAAAACAACTATTGGGCTTTAGAAGAAGACTTCGGGAGCTAAGGTTGGAGTTAGATGTAAAATAAAACATCAACATAAATATTATTCCAATACCTACATGATAGTGAAATCATATTTTTCACAAAACCTATGTGCATAGGGTTTGCAGGTAATTTTTCTCAGGTACAGGTGGAGTCCCAAATCAAACATACGAGTTTTAAGGGATCAAATGGATGAATAAATAAATTATAACCCCTCCATTAGATTCAAAATTATCTTTCCATTTAGTATCATATAACATTTCGCCAAGAAATTCTACTGGGATCTCAAGTTATCATCGTTCCAGGTTACCCTCTTGAAGGCAATTCAGGAGTTACTCTATTTTCTAGAGGACACGTGTCAGCAACAGGAGCCTAGTGGGATTTCATGTCAATGATGTCACTAAGGTTAGGTAAAAAAACCTTGGAAAAATGGGCTCAGCCCCCATGTGACCTCTAGAACCCTCATGTGACCTTCAAAATTGACATTTCATCCCTCAGGTGCACTTTTTGACCTCAAATCCCGTACCTTCGGATTGAGGATACGTGTCATCTTTAGGACCACCATGGAATTTGATGTCCCTCATGTCCATGAGGTCAGGGAAAAAAGACATGGAAAAATATGCCCAGCCCCTATGGGGAGTCCTTTGGTCATTCACCTGACCGGCTTTCAGCCCCCAGTGCTTCTAGTGCTTTTTCAAACAAATCCCCAGCCGTTAAATTGAGGACATGTGTCGACCTATTGCTCACTGTGGAATTTTATGTCCCTCACATCCCTGAGATCAAGGTCATTAGACATGCAAAAATTCACCCAACTCATCCATGTGCATTTTTTTAAAATTTAAATCCGGCAGTTAGTCGTTTTCTTCCTCTTATTTCTATTCTGCATCTCCTCACCATGCGATGGCTTTGCTCAAGCTTATCCAGACACCCAATCCACCATCACTGATCCAAACCAGCTCTTCCATGACCTAAAAATAATCTAATTCATGAAAACACAATAATGTCAGAGAAAATTGGATCGAAGAAAGGAAGAACAAATATAAAATAAAGGTTTTTTGAGATATAACCGTGAAGTCACTGGATCGAGAAGTGATCATATCTCATAAGATACAAGTCGAATCAAGGTGCTATCTATTGAAGACTTCCACATTTTTCAAGATGATCATGCTTCAATAAATCATAGGCTAAAAGGTGTCCAAAATTATTTTTTCCAATAAAGTCCTCGCTTCTTGCACCCGTTCACATTCGTTGGATTTCCCATCATTCCAGCAATGGAAACAAGATTAAAACTTGCACACGAGCTCCAAATGAAAAACCTATCACAATGGATTTTTTTTCATTGCTAATAAAGATAAAAACAAGAGTTATATATTTTGAGCTCCATTAATGGCCGCCATAGCAGCTCTATGCTTGAAGCCACTGTCGGGTGAATTTTTTAAATTTTATTTCCTAGCATTCTATTTGGAAAACTTATGTGAAATTTAGAGGATATGGTCATGACAATGAGATGAGTCTAAAAAAAATATGTTCCATCACAAATTGAGCACTAGAAACACATTTTCTAAAAATAGTAAGCTTTTCTATATAGACTTTCTATGTTTGGAAAGTCATCATCAAAAGCAATTATGGAAAAAGCAGTGTGTACCCAAGGTCACTAAGAAGCTAGAATGATTTTCTAGAGAAAAAAATAGTCAAAATGAACACTTAATAAAAATAGTAAGTTCCCTATATGGGTTCTTACTAAAAATAGTAGGTCAACCAAAAAACTGTCTAAGGAAATGGTAATGTGCACAGGATCGAATGAGGTAGTTCATCACATCACGATGGTCAAGAAGAGGAAAAAATCACCTCTCACTCAAAACAGTATATCTTACACAGGCTGGGAATTATGGTCATCAGTGGAACAATTCACTAAACTTAGTGACCATTCGTAAGATAGTTTGGAGTTTTCATAGTGTGCAAGGAGTTCAAAGATTCATAGATTCACTCCATTTGGAGCTTTACATCAATGCGGAACAAAGGAATTCATTGGGAATGACATCTCCTCTTCTTCTTCTTCTCTCTCTCTCTCTCTCTCTCTCTCTCTCTCTCTCTCTCTCTCTCTCTCCTCTTCCCCCTCTCCTCTTCCCCCCAACTTGCTCTCACTTTCCAATATTCTAATTTTGCATTGGGGTTGCACTATTTCATATGTCCTAATGTTCCTAATGTAATAAGTCAGCTTTATGTTATAAAAAGAGACTTAATATTCTCCTAGGAAGTCAAAATGTTTTAATTTGCATAAGCACATGAAAATCCATTGGGGGCTAGACAATAAATCACCTCAAATTCTATAAATTGTAATGGCATTCCCATTACAAGGGGTTGGTCATTAATTTTGTAAGCTCGATAGTGTATTCTACCTTGAGAAAACAAATGAGATAGCCAAATTATTCCATTCCCACACTCTCTATTTTTCCTCCATTCTCATACTATGTACAACTTAGTTTAAGAAATCAATATAAGGGGTTTCGAGCCTTTTTATACTAAGGGGTTTATTGATAATTTTTGATCATAAATTCCATTTGGTCTTGTTGCTATGCATAGAGTTATTTCCTCCTAATTTTGATGCATGTGATAAAAATTCTAATTGTTGTATGGAGGAATCTGATTTTCTACCTACAACATTAGTTCTCCTATCTAATTTCTCACTCACCTTTCCCTCTCTATAGAAAAATTCCTCTCTCACAGGTACCTATAATTTTTGCTATAGGGTTAGTGGAGTGTCCCTGTTAGATCCCCGGTCAAAAGGACACTATAGAAATATACCTTCTCATGTGAATGCATATATGGGAGCTGCACTAGTTAAGTAGTGGGACTTAGATTCCTAGAGTGTTATAAAGAAATCCACAATTTTTTCCACCCAAATTTTTTTCTTGCCAACAGTTTTTTGTGCCCACCGGGGGGCATATTTAGCAACATTTGCACCAAAAATATAACTGCAAGGTTCTAAAATACAAAAAATCAAATATTGAAAAAAAAGGAATTCATGAAAACCCATTTCTAAAAGACACGCTGCTGATTTATGCATGTGTCTTTTCACATCCCACATTGTCTTTTCATATTCAAATTACAAATTTTTTCAATGCAAAAATTTGAAAAAGGATTTTCTAAAGCAAGATCTGAAATATAAGAATAAGAAACAATGGCGGATGAAGAAAAAATACTTCAACCCATTGTTCCAAGGGGATGGAATACATGCCCGATTTCTCTTAAACCTCCTCTTCACAATCTACCAATGGGTTCCCACAACAACTTTCCAAAGTTCCAAGGTGACAACACATAACATATTGAAGAACACGTCAGTAATTTCATGACATCATGTGGAATTCTTGGTGTCCAACATGAAGATGTTGTTGTAAGAATGTTCTTGGAGTCCCTCCAAGAAAAAGTAGCAAAAAGGTTCTACCTCTTGCCTTCCCGATCCATCACTGGTTGGAATAACATCAATACTACCTTTGAGGAAAGATTCAAATCAAATGAAGACTTTCAGGACCTCTTGGTGTAGTTAGCTCAAATGAATAAGGGAGAAAGTGAAACCATGAGAGACTATATGGCTCGCTTCGAATGGTTGCTTTATAGGATAGTAGAAGAAGATTCACCATCTGAAAATAATATCAAGTTATTCTTCATCAATTATTAATCATCAGAATTAGGATTCTTGCTATAAAGTGCCCAACCAAGGAACATTGTAGAAGCACAAAGCATGTTCATTTAACTTGATGATTATTTCATCCTCTCTAGAAAGATCAAAATTCCATCAAAGGGCAAGGCCCAACATTCTAGAGATGAGAGAACCAATCCATGATTGGAAAAATTGGAAAATGAAATGGATTCATTAAGGAGGGATATATTTGAACGCGTTTCTTCCCAAAGAAGCAATGAAAATTAGATTGTAGGAGCACCCCGAAGGATTTCCTTGGATTCCCCACCCATGAACGTAAATTATAGATTTCAAACAAGTGAAGAAGAGCTTGAACAAGAAAGTTAAGTTGGAAAATTCCTAGATATCGATGAACATGAGAATGATAGACAAATCAGATTTTTTGAGTATTCCAAAGGTGATGAAGAAGACGAAGAATGTGCATCTGGTTTCTCATGTGTGGTATTCACTCATTCTCAGTCCAATAAAATAAAATCTCCCTCCACTATTGCAAAACAAAAGAAGGTTGATGATACTCTTGTGGTGACTCCAAAAAACAAAATATTCAGTCGATGATCCCCACTTTCATCTTCAATGAAGTCTGCATTGTTGGATCCTAAACTCGTAGCAAGTAAGAAGGCTCCCACAATCCCAAGAAAGTCTTTTGATGTCTCTTCCAAGTCTAAATCTAAATCTGACCCTCTAAAATCTAGTACTTTGAAAGCTCCTAGTGTACCTTTCAAAATACCCTGCATTACCAAAAAATAAAATCCTATTCCCAAGCCTATCAAGGATCCAAAATCATTCTCTTCACCCCTCTTGTCTACATTTGCTCCTTTTGACTTCATAGAATATGCAAACAAATCCAAAGTGTAGATTACCAAAACCGAATATTGTTGGACTCATCCTGAATAATTTCAGAGGTTCATCTGATATATCAGGAGTGGTAGTCTAACACCCAATGTTGTAACTTCTAGTTCCAAAGGAATGTTTCCAAACCCACCTACACCTACCTCATAGAAAATTATTTCTTTGAGTGCATCAAATACTAATAAGGTTGAACCTTTTGTATGTCTCCCTTTTTGTTGGGGAATATGTATTGAACTATTGCATAATAGATTCAGGTAACTTGGATAATAGCATTCCCGTGAAGGTTTTCAAATCTATCAAACTTTCCATGACTCCACCTAGTGGCTCTTGTTACTCCCTGGAGTCAAAAGAAGTCCCAATTGTAGGGAAGATCAAAGATGCACAGGTGGATCTTTCCATATTTCTAGATAAGAAATTTTTAGCAATGATTTTGGTGGCAGATGTCCTATCTTCATTCGAAATGTTGCTAAGTAGAAGTTTATTCCAAGACTTCGGAGGGAAAATTAAAATTAATTGGTCATCCAAAACCATACTAGTGAAGGGATACATAGAGATATTTCTTCTCGAGAAGAAGATGAGGTACACAGTACTAAAGTCTAGAAGCGCAAAAGCTAACATCTTATATTAAGGTAGTAGGCAGATGAATAAATTTGTGGAAATCGAGGATGAAGAGGATATCCCCATCTTGATAGGTCCAAACATGCCTTCCCAAAAATATTTGGACTTTGAACAAGCATTGAGGAGATTCAGGTTACAAGAGGATAACCCTGAGTTACCAGACGATGTAAAGCATGAGGAAGAGGAGATGGTTCGTGATGATTTTCAATAAGAAACACTAACTTATACGCTTATCCAATATTAGGAGTTATTCTCATTCCCATTTTTGGATGAAGATGATATCAGTCAGGCCATCTATGGAAAGAAAAAATCAGCTTCTGATGAGCTTGGGAAAGGTTTGAAAGAAATATTTTTACATGGACTGCTAAGAGCCGTGGAAGAAACAGAAGATCCTAAGTTCTGTCTTGAACTTCTATTTCAAGCCATGAATCTAGAAGACAATCTTGAAGCTGACTTGGAAAAGTCAACCAGTATGAAGATGGGCTATGTTGAGATAAATCTAGATGAGAAATATGATGTCCCTCACAAGCCAACGGTTGGGGGATACAATGAAAAAATTGAGGTATTATCTTTCCCATTTGAAGAGGAAGAATCTTTCCTTGATGAACAAATTAAAGAAAGAAGTTTCGAGGCCTTTGAAGATGAAGATATTTTTTATGAAGGATCAATAGAGTACAATGATTCCTCAGATGATGAGGTAATCCCTCTACATATTTTCCTTGAGCTGCATTATTCAAAGGCATATAAAGAGGAGCTGCAGGAAATGACAAAGCATAACTCTGTGTAAGAAATCTTGGATGTAATAGAATTTTCAAAATATCCTGAGCTGAGTCTTGATCCCTTCACTCGTGCCATGGACATACAAGACAAGTATCATGTTAACTCCAATCCCCTTGTCGATACTCAAATGCCTCATAGTGGAATAGAGATAAAGGATGAATATATTGTTTCTCATGGAGAATATGTATATAAGCATAGACCCAGGGAAGAAAGTAACTCATAATATACAAGGAAGTGGAATGAAAATCAGGTTTGGGGTAGAGATGATATTCTCGATGGAGAATCAGCTATATGGATAAACATGGAAGGAAATTGGCACTATGAAATTGATTTCAAAAAACATGAAGGCAGTGGAATTTCGAAGCAAGGATTTGAGCATCAAGAACCTCACATGGACTCACTCCTTATAAGTACACATACAATTGTGAAAGTGCCTAGCTTTCATAAGAATCTTAGGAGGGGAGGATACTTTCTAGAACCCATGAAAGTTTTCACAGAACATCATCATTCATTGTTGCCTCTTCAGGGGTATCTTTTGAAAAATGAAAAGTTCTTTAGTGAAAGAAAGTTGTCCCCCACCTTGTACCATAGGTGATTTCTAGGCGTGTTTACCCTTTTCTGTCGTGTGGTGTGTTTCCCATTTTTTTTCATGTGGTGTGTTTCCACTTTTTATCATGTTTTATGTGTCTCCTTTCCATTGTTTCATGCGCGTGCACGCGTGTGTGTGTGTGTGTGTGTGTGTTTGTTTCCTTCTTCCATTCCTTATTTCTTGAAATTATACATGACTGTGCAAGGACCAATGGATAAGGAGCTGGTCAACAAATTATATGGTCTAAAATTGAGATTCTGGATTCCATGTCATGTCGTCGTTACACTCAATCCATGCCATGTGCCCAAGCTAGAGCCAATTATTGTCATGTAAATGTGTAATAAAGAAATTGATAATTTCCAAGCATGATAGTTATACCCTTGTGCCAAATTTTTCATGTTTTTTCATTCCCAGGAACACCAATTCCACCCAGTCAGTCTAGTGACCCCTTGGACAATTTTATCTCATCGCCCTAGGTGATTTAGGAAATTTAAATTATTCCCCTAGGTGATTTTACAAAGTTCTAGTAGTATTGGGAAGGGCTATCGTTGGCCTTCCTAGGATTGGATCAACCCCCCTGGAGTGGAACAGAAAGGAAAAATTAAACATGGAGGAAACTTAAATACCTTACAACATCACGGAAATTATTTTGGAAGGTTTAGGAAAGTTTTGAAAGACTTGGAGTAGTTTGAGTAAAAAATAAGGTTCATAAACCTCGGCAATACATAGGCCTAAGACAAATATTGGGCTTTAGAAGAAGATTGTAGGAGCTACAAATGGAGTTAGATGTATCGCCCGAAATAGGATTACAAGACCTATATTATGGTGAAATCATATGTTTCACAACACCTTGGCGATTAGGCTTTGCAGGCTAGTTTTCACATAAACAGGTGGAGTCAGAAATCAAAATATATTTTTTTTAAGGATTACATGGATGAATAAAGACATGTGACCTTCACCATTAGATTAAAAATTCTATTTCCACTCAGTATCATATAAAATTTCACCAATAAAATGAAGCGGGAGATCACGTTATCATCATTTCGAGTTAGCCACTTGAAGGAAGTTCCAGAGTTAGTCAATTTTTGGGAGGACACATGTCAGCACCAAGATCCAAGTGGGATTTCATGTCTTTAATGTCCTTGAGGTTAGGTAAAAAAACCTTGGAAATTTTTTCCCAACCTCTATGTGACCTCTGGGACCCTTATGTGACCTTTATACTTGACATTTCAGCCCCCAGGTGCACTTTTTGAGCTCAAATCCCCTGCAGTCGGATCGAGGACACATGTCTACTCCAGGATCACCATGGAATTTGATGTCCCTCATGTTCCTAAGGTTAGGGACACCAGACATGGAAAAATGTTCCCAACCCCTATGGGGAGTCCTTTTGTCATTCACGTGACTGATTTTAAGCCCCCAATGCTTCTAGTGCTTTTTCAAGTAAATCCCTTGTCATCGGATCAAGGACACATGTCGTCCTCTTACTCACCCTAGAATTTGATGTCATGCATGTCCCTAAGGTAATGGAAATTAGACATGAAATAATTTGCTGAGCCCCTCCACGTGCATTTTTTGAAAATTTAAATCTGACAGTTAGCCATTTTCTTCCTCTCATTTCTCCTCCATAACTCCTCACCATGTCATGGCTTTGCTCAATCTTATCCAAACACCCAGTCTGCCATTTCTAATCCAAACCAACTCCACTATGACCAAAAAATACTCTAATTCATGAAAACATAGAAATATCATAGAAAAGTGGATTGAAAAAATGAAGAATGGGAAGAAAATGAATATTTTTTGACAGATAACTGTGAGGTCACCCGATCGAGAAATCTTCATATCTCAAAAGGTAAAAGTTGGATCGAGGTTTTGTCTTCTACAGAATTCCACATTTTTTGAGACGATCTCGATGCAATAAAATAGAGGTAAAATGGTGCCCAATATTATTTGTTGCAACAAAATCCTCACTTCATGCACTGGCTCACATTCAACGGATTTCCCATCATTCTAGAAATGGAAATGAGATAAAAACTTGCACACGAACTCAAAATGAAAAACATATCGCAATGTATTTTTTTTAATCAAAAATAGAGACAAAAACTACACCTCCAAATTTCGAGCTCAATTAATGGCTTCCATGGTAGCTCTGTGCTCGAAGCCAATGTCAGGGGAAAGTTTTGAATTTTATTTCCTGGCATTCTAGTGGGCAAAAATATGTGAAATTTGGAGGATATGGCCGTGAAGATGAGACGAGATGAAAAAAAAAATGTTCCATTATAAATCGAGCACTAGAAACACACTTTCTAAAAATAGTAAGTTTTCCTATAGAAACTTCCTATGTTTGGAAAGTCATCATTAAAAGTAGTTGTGGCAAAAGCAATGTGTACCCAATGTCAGCATGAAGCTAGAATGATTGTCCGGAGTAGAAAACAATCAAAATGAACACTTAATAAAAATAGTAAGTTCCCTGTATGGGTGCTTACTAAAAATAGTATGTCAACCCAAAAATTGGTTGAGGCAAGGGTAATGTGTGCAAGATCAAATGAGGGAGTTCTTCACATCACGATGGTCGAGAAGAGGCTAAAATCATCTCTCAGTAAGAACAATATATCATACATAGGCTGGGAGTTGTGGTCATCAATGGAACAATTCACTCAACTTAGCAATCATTGATGAGCTAATTTGAAGTATTTTTCACATTGTGTAAGGAGTTCAAAGATTCAAACTTTCACTGCATTTTGAGCTTTCCATCAACGAGGTCCAATGTACTTCATCGAGAAAGACTTCTATTCTTCTTATTCTCTCTCTCTCCCTCTCTCTCTCCTCTTCCCCCCAACTTGCACTCACTTTCTAATATTCTAATTTTGCATTGGTGTTGCATTTTTTCATATGTCCTAATGTTCCTTATGTAATAAGTCACCTTTACATTATAAAAAGGGACTTAATATTCTCCTAAGAAGTCAAAAAGTTTTAAGTTACACAAGGACATATGAAAAGCCATTGAGGGGTAGACGATATGTCACCTCTCATTCTATAAATTGTAATGCCATTCCCATTTCAAGGGGTTGGTAATTAATTTTGTAAGCTCAAGAGTGAATTATAACTTTAGAGAACAAAGGATATAGCCAAAATATTCCTTTCCCCCACACTTTATTTTTCCTCCATTCTCATACTATGTACAACTTTGTTTAAGAAATCAATACAAGAAGAAGGAGTTTTGAGCCTTTTTGACTAAGAGGTTTAATGATACTTTGTGATCGTAAATTACATTTGGTATTGTTGTTATGCATAGATTTTCCTCTTAATTTTAATGCATGTGATAAAAATTCTAATTTATGTAGACAAGAATCTAATTTTTTACTTGTAACATTAGTTCTCCTATCTAATTTCTCACCTCCCTTTCCCTCTCTACAGACAAAGTCTTCTATTGCAGGTATCTATAATATTTTCCACATGGTCAATGGAGTGTCCCTGATGGATCCCCAGTCAAAAAATAAACCCACATTTTTTATATGCATGCATATACGGAAGTTGCACCGGTTAAGTAGAGGGACTTAGATTCCCAGAGCGTTGGCAATAAATCCACAAGTTTTTCCACCAGACAAATTTTCTCACCAACAGATCCCTAATGAGGGCATGCAGTGTAATACTTGGATTAGTTTGATAGCTAGGAGTATGAATTCTAATGTTATTCATTCTTTACTACATACAAATTGTTTCTCCTTATGGTTTGTTCATGTTCTGATGAAATCTTCTGTAGATTTCTAGAGTTTTCATTTGTTGTAGTTAATTGCAAGTCATCCCCAAGTTGTACGTGTTGGAATGATATCTAACAAAGGAAAATTATAGGGAATTAAATAACATAGGAAGTTGCAAGATAGACTGCCAAAATATCCAAGAGACTACACATCCAGGTTAGGACCATGGAGTTCTAGTTTGGAATGTACATTTCTATTCTAGACCATCCAACTTTTTTATCGTGTTACACATACCCAATTTATAAATCCAAAAATTACACCAATACATTTCCAATCTCTGATATACCTTTTTCATAGTTTTGTACACTCACATCCTCTTTTTTCTACCCTATATAGTTAATTTTCTTTCTCTTTTAGTGTATTTGGGTGGTTACTTTCTGTTTTATCAATTGTTACAAGTATAAAATCATTATTATGATTGTGAATGGTTAATGTTGGAAGTTAAATAATAATAAAATTCCATGTTAAAACCACTTATATCCTATTTATTACTATATGCATCCATAACGTAGATTTCATTAGGTATAAAAACTCAAATTTGACTATTTTCTCTTTAACATTACTAGTCTTGACAATGCACTCTTGCTAAGATAAATGCAACTTTTCATTCTTTCTTAGCACATTATGAGGTCTAATGTATAACTTATTTATCCTTTAATACTGACATGTCATCAATTTCTGAGAGTAAAATACATGAAATCCATAGACGAACATGAATGAGCAAGTTACAAACTTCAAGTTGCATGTTTCCCATCCTTGGGAAAGGCCATATAGTTAGGACATAAGGAATTTTTCATTGGAAAATTTGTAATGTAAGAGCATCATCTACATAATTCAATTTTGTCTTGAATAGTTTTTGTAGGGTACAATAAGTTTTTTGTCACTTTCTTTGTTCATATGGACCCGTCATGATGTAATAAGTGGAATTTCGGAGGTTTCCATCCAAAATCAACATTTGAATATTTAAATTAGAGTTGTGATGTAATCTAGAAATAAGCTAGCATGTTAGTGATTTAAGTGTTATTTGATTATGCTAAACTGGAAAATTACATCCTAATCTAGATGTTATAACAACAATAAAAAAATGAATAATGAAATAATGAATTTAACCCAAGAAACTAAGCAATAAATAATGAAACCCTAATTGCAAAGAGGGTTAGAAGAGCCTTAGTTGATTCACAGAGGTTTTTGAACTGTGTTGTATTGGTGACTGGATAAACAAAGATGGAAGACCATCACACATAAGACTAAAAAATTACAGATCTTGAGGATTTGACTAGACTAAGGCACTTGGAAAGGGATAAGGGCACCCGTGGGCACGCTGCGCCTTTTTCTAGGCACCTGTGTCTACAAAAATGCTAAGAAATCAAAATACTAAGGGTATTTAGATATATTCTCATGCTCTCCTTTTTTCACTACGAATTCACACATTGATCATTAGAGTTTCTGTAAACCTGCAAGGAAGTATAGAACTTTAAAACCCTTAAATAGACATCAAATCATAAAAAATAAATATTCAAAATGAGGGGTCATAATTTCCTCAGTTGGCACAATAATGGACTTACAACTGAGAGTTGCACTACATGTCAAACCAAATATAATTCTATATGTGTGTGTGGAAATTTTCCTAGATTTCTCTTGTGCGTGTTACACTTGAGGTAGCAAGAAAGTAGCTATATGTAGAATGTAAATAATGTGTGCATGGAAATAATAGACTCCCCTCCTATGAAGTGTAATGTAAATGAACCAGACTTTGTCCCTTGAGATGAACCTAGATGGATTCAAATTAATTTCTAGATGCCTTTATGAATGCAACCTTAGGTAATGATTAGTAGTGTTTAGTGTTTGATCATTTATTATGATCACATAAATTTTTATTTATATGATACCCTTGTTTGAATTTCACAATTAACCATGAATGTAACACCTTGGATAAATTTTTATATTCCTCTTTTGCATTATAAGCGTTGGAATGTGATTTTCATGAGGTGTGTTTCCTTGATTGTTGGAAATCATGCTTGTTACATGGGTAAATCATTTTTGCTCTTGGATTCATTGGATTGAAATGTTATGACTTGCAAGAATCCACTTTCACTTCTTATTGAAAAGCTACAATCTAGTTTTGAGAGTTGTAAACTTATCTTATGTACCGACTCATCCTTGGATCAATTTTAGTGATCTAAGGTTTTTTTTTAAACTCTTAATCTGACTGAATGATAAATTGACACTCATTGGTTGAGAGACATAGCGGACTAAACCTTGTATGTTACAAGTTATTTTGACTTGAGTGATCGTGTCGTCATTCGATTGTATATTGTGTTTGGGTCTTTGGGATTTATATCTGCAAGACATTAAAGGCGTAACAAAAATATTCTCCTTTAAAACTATGAAGGGGATCAACACCCTAAAACAAAAGGAATATCCTAATAGTATCCTAGACTAGGTAACAATGCCTACTTCCTAGCTACGTCTATTCAATTGGGTTGTGACCTAACCTAAGATCTTGTGCTAAATGAATATGGGAGGGGGAGACTGCTATGGTAATAACTAGACTTTGTTAACCTAATGCCTAATACTAATGGTTGTGAAATTAATCCAACCTAAGGTGGTATTACGTATGGAAATGTTTTTAGACCTAAGGAAATATTTAGGAAATGATTTTAGACTAACCTAAGTTTTGGGGACATCTATCCTAAACTATTCAAAATGGACCTAGGGTTGCATGGAACTACAACGATGGTTCCAATGGCTTTTATTTTATTTTACTGGGTTTAAATTCATGGAGGTACTTCTAGTTTGGTAAGGGCTAGTTAACTCTAATGGAGGCTTACGTGGAGGCTTCACTAAAAACGGAATTACATGCTAACTTGGAAATGGCATTCACCATTTTTGGGAGGCGATGGCCAGGAGAGAGAAGTAGGAGAATTGGGAGTTATGGCATTAATGGATCTCAATTTTTGTGTGTAAACTGTCTTGTAAAGAAGGGAGGTGGATTTGTGGGAGGTTATTTGGTTTTGTATGCCTTGCAATTTTTTCTCTACATGGAGCTAACTGGTTCTTTGAACTAGTAGTTCAACTTCTTCTTCTTCATGGCTATTTTTCATTTCGCTGGTCTATTTTCGGGCAGGGGAATGTATAAGAGGAATTGGAAGAATAATTGTTTGATTGTTGATCTATTGAGGAGAAGAAAAAGGGTTGGAAGCTTAGCTGGAAGTCTCCTTTGAATTGGTAGAGGCACTATCAGGCATGATAGGATCTACCCATTAAGATTTCTTGGTTTTCTTCTAAATGAATCATTAAAAAAACTTTGCTCTCATGAGATAATTGTTTTTTTTGATTTGTCTAGACAATTTACTTGCATGTTTTAGGAAATCTCTATGGTTTAAGGAATTTAAATCCATTGCTGGCAATGATGGTTTTTAGGAAACTTTCTCTGTGCTAGATTAATGGTGATATTCATGTGAACTTATATTTGAAGCTCTGTAACTTGTTATTCGAGGTTGGTGTTGACTGAACTAACATTCATTTCCCTATGATTTGTTATGAACTATTTTTAGAGCCTATGTTTCATTTGAATTTGTAGTGGAGACTCTTGGTCATTTGGAACTGGCATTTGTTGCTTGTATGGTTCTAAATCTCTATTATAGTCTTATGCTTTGTTGATCTTGTATTGGAGCATTTGAGTTTTGCTAGGAGCTTGTATTTTAAACTTCATGTTATTCTAAAATTTTGTTGAAGCTTCGTGATCAAATCTATACTCGTGTTCCGGACTTGTGTGTGATTCGAACTTGTAGTTGAATCGATGAGTTTTGTTTTGTACATATACTCTAAGCTGGAATTTTATTCTTATTAGAGGATTTGAAACTACTTGAACTCATTTTTAGAGCATTGGTGTTTTGATTTGATCTTGTATTTAGGGCTTCATGTTTCTTTATAGGCTCATATTTGAACTTCGTGCTTGTTTGAAACTAGTATTATAGTCTTATGAAGCTTTGCAATTTTGTTCCAATCTTGTGTTTGACACTGTAATGGTAATTCCATTCGTTATTATTTGACCTTGTGTGGGAATTGATGTGTTTTGATTTTATAAATGTATTATAAGATGGAGTTTTGTTGGTATTAAGGATTTGAAAAGAATTAATTCCATTTAAGTTTTGTCTGTTCAAAAGGGTCTTGAGATTTTTTTTTTGTATTGAAGTAGACCTGGTAATCTCTTTTGAGATCTTCTTCTTGTAGCTTCTTTTTGGACCGATTGTGGTACTTCTATCTTTTAGACTATTACTGCCTTCTTTGAACTTGATAGGGTGTGTGAATACGAAGTGTAATCCTATTCTTCTCTTCCCTAAGTGAACGCGTGTCCTATTGAAGGCTTGTCTGTCTTTTTAGAAGGGTTAAATGATTGGAATTATATCTTGTTATGGGTATTGATGATTTATAGTTCATTTGGAATAAGTCGTTAATAGTTTTAGAGGCTTCTGGAAAAGAAGTATTTACTTTCCTTCTTGTTATTGATGTTGAAACAAATACTTTCCCTGTCTTAAGATTTTAACTGGAACTCGAGAGTATCGTTATGATTCTGTTTCAGTCTCGATGGAGGTAAGAATAGGACATCACTAGAATTAAACATTATAGGAATCTCTTACTCTCTTTAGTTCTTTTTAATTGATTATTGGGTTTAATTGCAAAGTAGTTTGAATTTAAACCTAGTATACTAAATTTTGTAAAGGAAGGACAAAATATCTCTATTCAAAAGTCTTGTATTATTGTTCTTATTTAGGGATCACAAACTATTTCCTCTGTTGCATCAAGTTGTTAAAGCCTTTTAATAGGATTCCAGTCTTTTGAGTTCATGAGTTGTATTGATCCTTGTATATCATTCTTTGTTTTTGGATTTCTATTCCTTATTGGATTCATTAAATGAATCTTTGGGATTTAAAAAGAGAAATGAATATGATCTCTTGGGGATAGTATACTATTTTAGGGACTGTACTGTGTACTTATTTCTGTGAACTGAATTTGAAATTGTGTTTGATGAATGGATTAGGTAAACTAGTTTGTATGATGTGTAAAGGAAAATTAGAAGTGTGACTTCTTCAACTGTGCTTTCGGTTTTTTGTTTTCTTTTTGGAACTGGTTAAAGAATTTCTAAATTTGAAATAGAAAAGGGAATTCATTTCATAGTATAAATGGAATGAATTTGGGATTGGACCTTTTTGAATGGAGATCCCTTCTTACTATTGTTTGGATAAGTTCATTTGATTGAAAAAATTTGTTTCTGATCTTCTTTCGAGATGGAAAATTTATTGTGAAACGTTTGGTTTCAGGTCTTGAATTGAGGCAGATTTGTGTGTTCTAAACCTATAATTGTATTTCTAATGATTAGTGTTTGGGTAATAGCATGTACTGATTCTTCTTCCTTTTTTATATGGAATGATGAAGTACTATAATATTAGCTATGCCATAATTAACTTCTTTTGTTGCTTAGAAAATATAAATGTGAATTTCTATTCTTATGGAATTATGAAATAATTGGGAGACAAGACCTATTGATAGTTTTAAAGTAATTAATAGGATCAATTAAACCATATGATATAAATGAAAGTGTTGCAGATTATATTATGCTCTTTTCTTAATAGTGCATTTAGACTCTTTAATTGTACTTTTTTTATGGATGTTATTGCTTATGATTATTTATATGATATATTAATTGTTTCATTAAAGTAGAGTTATTTGAATGAAAAAATTAGTGGAATGCACTTTACTTTAATGCTTAGTGCTTATCATGCTCAGTTCATTGAACTGACCCATGCTAGCAATTTTTGTAGATGGTCATCGCAAGTGATAAAAGAAGACATAAAATTTTATGATGCATTGAATTATTTAATTTTTGATCTTATGTAAATATTTTTGAATCATTCTGGAGTTGTATTGGAAAAGAAACGTGTTGTTCTTTTAAGATCTTAATTCTGATTGACATGCAGAATGTCTAAAATGCATAATATTGAAAATGTATATTTATCATCATGAATTGAAAGGTTTTGTGTTGGACTACAATTTGCGATGTGAATACTTTTGTACTTGTATGATGGAAATAATAGTGATATCTGTTCAGGATAGGTAGTAGCTTTCTATGACTTAGGGTACCTTGGCACATTCGGATGAGTTAGGTTAGCTGAGTATTCCCATATACCCTAAGTCATTGTGAGTGTCTTCCTATAATAAATTATGTTGCTAACCAGGGCTAGGGTTGAACCTTAGGCAATTGGATTGATGGTAGTTAGTAAAGACCATTCTTGATAACAGAAGAGTGACGTGAAGGAGATATTCTAGAATGACGAGTATGTTATCTAGGAATAGTAACATGAACATTATGTTAAAAATCTTTGGCCAAAGTATCGCAAGCTACTGGTTGCGTTGTCCTATGTCACCTAGTTTAACGCAACGTGATGTTAGATGAATATTGGTAATAAATATTAAGTAGGTTCTTTAAACAGATCAATCAGTACCCAGAATAGGGTAGTAGCCCCAAGTATATGTAGTATACATAAAGTATTCTATACTTTAAGTAAACATGAGAGATTGGTAGTATACCAAGTCATTACAGCTACATATGGTTATCTGTTATGAGATTGATTGGCATGAAATGTGTGTTCTAATTGATGTTTTTATTTATAACAAAGCATATTATGTTTCAAAAACAATTCCCTTGTTTCTAAAGTCTTAAAATCGGAATGTTAAAATGAAAAGGATGACTATAAAAAAGATAAGATTTTCAAATGGATAGGAAGGACCAAAAAAAGTGTGACCAAAGTATAAAGAGGACAAGGGAACCTAGAGGTGATGGGGGCACGTAGCGCTGGAATCCTAGCTAGGAGCTGGTGTCTATAATTGTAAATTCCAAATGGTGAAAAGATAGACTTAGCAAGTGAGAGTGCAAGAGTGAAAGCATAAGAATAAAGAAAAGAAAAGTGGCCAAAGACATGATTTAATTATTAATTTTTGTACTTAGGAATCATATAAATAGTACTGTGTAATCAAGACTAAATAAATACCCAAAGTACATTATTTTGTGTCAACATTTGCGCCCAGTTTTTGTTGGTGAGAAGAATGCTTGGTAACATAAAGTAGATAGAGATGCATACCTGATAACCATGTAGATTGATGTAGTAATCATGTCAAGGGACTAGAAAAAGTTTTTAGTGATAAAAAGATGGAGCGTGGATACTAAAGATGAATAATTGTAAAAGGTGATTAAAATGAACCTAGAGTGGAAATGCGTGTGCGAATGTAGTGTTGAACCTGTTGTTGGTATTGATATTCGTGATGTTGTTGATGTTGACTAACCACTTCCCATACGAAGGAACCTGAAAAAGTGAAGACAATCAAGTAGTCAAATACACATGTATATGTATAAAAATCATGTAAGTATATAATAAAAATGCTAAAAATATGAAAAAGGAATATGTGCACCTAATCTGTGATGAGAAAAGAGTGTAGAAAGGATCATGTAGATGATGTCTATGCACTCAAGTTTTTTGGGTGATCTCACGCCAGTGTAATAGAAGAAGTGTAGGGATAAATTAGCTGGCGTCCTCCTCCAACCTTTAACTACTTCCCATTGTTTTTTAAACCACTTCATATGGTGTGTACAAGTGTTAAGGACTATCTTACCTATAAAATCTATTAAGTTTAGAGTTGTATAGATTGTGTTGAACTCATAATCACTTTGTGATATGCCTCGTGGTCTCAAGAAATCCAGGAAATTCTATTGTGTGATATGCCCCCTAGTCTTAGGTAATCAAGGAAAGTTCTTTATGTGATATGCCTCTGGTCTCTGGAAATCCAAGAAAGGCCATTGTGTCGTGGACCTAAGTCTGATTATGAACCCTGAAAATTGTATTGTACTAGTATTGTGTTGTACTGTGTATACTCTGTATGGGGTGACTGTGTTATGTAAATGATTCCCCCCTCATTTGGGGTGCATGAAACGTCACTAAAGGAGTATGCGGACCAAAGGAGAACCAACCGCTAAAACATTTCCCTACATAGGGGAAGGGAATATGCTTAGTATAAACCAAGTCACACGCAAATAAGTGTCTAGGAAAAACACGTGTAAGTACAAGAAAATAAAAACACTCATGTAAAATGTAAGCTAACAGACAATGTAGACCGTGAAAAAGTGGGTTTTTATGGAACATAATGATTAAGTGGTATGGCCAACCCTTAATGTATATGGGTCCATCACTAATATATAGGTTAATATTTAATAATATGAAATATTTATATTTAAATTATTAAATTTGCTAACCTAGGTATATACTTTAGGTTAAATATTTAACATCATGAAATAATTATATTTCTAATATTAAATATTATAAACCTAGGTGTATGTATTAACATTTTAGGTTGAAAAGGTGTGTCAGGAGACATACCCGATCACCTTATATAAAAAGGACTTTAGGTCCTCATTTGATATATTCAGGAAATATATCAAACGTGTGCAAATCAAGTGATTTGGTTTTACCCTTGGTAAATAGGGTTTCAAAGTAGGAGGTGATCTTACTGGATGTAAAATAAGTTCTTTGAAGTAAAAGGTTATTTTCAAAGTGGATTTTACTCTATTGGGGTTTTCCACTATAAATATTGTGTCACATGTGTTATTTATTTCCTGTAAGTATTTTCTTTATTTACTTATGTTATGATGTAATATTTATTTAAATATTTATTGTAACATTATGTAATATGTCAGTTGATTAAATATGTATTTATTAGAATCCTTAAATTCTAACATGGTAACAAAGAGAGGTAAATTAAATAAATTAAGATGAAATGTTTTGTATTTTATTTATTTAATTTGTACGGGTTTTTTCAACCAACCCGAAATGGTATTTAAAAGTATCTGGTCCCCCTTCTTTTTTTCCCCAATTTATTTTGGCATTACATTTATGTAATTAAACTCTCGGTAAAATTTATAGGGTTTTTCAATTTTAAATCCCTAATTTTTGGGGGGGAGATGTAATATGATATGATTCTTAATTTCATTTACATTTTGTAAATTACATGGAATTAATGTTTGTTTGAAGGTTGATGTGTGCACAGGTGAAAGGGGCTTCAAATATTTACCTACGTGAAAGTCAAATACAGTAAAAGAAAGGATTTATTACTATATAGAATAATTTTCATGTTTTCTATAATTTCAAATGTTTGTAGGTTAAATATTTTGGAAGGTAAATTCATGCCTGTGTTCTTTGGTCCCCTCTAAAAGAATTTTATTTGAAACACTATAGTTTATAGTTAATCTATAACTATATCCTATATAATTTGAAAACTATATTATTATTTTTAAATACACACACACACACACACACACACACACACACACACACACACACACACACACACACACACACACACACACACATATAAACATGATATTAAAATTTATATAGTTTTGAAAAAAAACTATATATTAAATGTGTTAAACCATATTAAAATTACATGGGATTGAGGGAAGAGTCAACAAACTATATTCTAAGCCTAAGTTTAAATCATATTTAAACTTAACTTATAGATCTAGGTATATATAGTTTTTTTTTTTAAAAACAAACCTAATTTTGAATCATATTTTATATATATGGTTATTTTAAACCGCTTAAAATATAATTTTTATTAGATTTGGTTCATATATGTTTAAAAAAAACTAAAGTGCTTACTTTTTTTTAGTAAGGGGGCCTGTGTTTATTTCTTGGCCATGAAGGGATTATTTTTTTAAATCTTAATACTTATTAAATAAAAACCTAACATGTGTCCCTAGCCATTTATATTATCCATGTAAGGGGGCAGCCCCATTCATTTAGATCTTATAGTTTATAAAAACTATATAAATAAACCTATTAAAAAGTTTTCTTTTATATAAGAGTGGGAGTGGAGAATAAAATGAGATAATATCTCAGTATAAATGTGGAACTCTTAAGTATAAATGGAGAATTAAAAAAGGGGGGCTAGTTTATTGGTGGCCCACATGAAGTGTAGTAAATATTTATTAAAATATTGGTAATTATAGCCACATAAATTTTTTAAATTTTTTAGCTTGCAGGAATTATATAAAATATTTTATAATATTTCCATACTTTTAAATGTGTGCATAGTAAAATTAAGAGTAAATGGAGGGAGGAGACAAGGTTCATGAAAATAAGGATTTCAATTTATTTCATTAGTCGGGTGAAATTACTTGTCCCCTCTGTAAAATATGTAGGTTAATCTATACTCTCATGAATATGTAGGTTGAAACGGTGGGTCAGGAGACATACTCGATCATCTTATATAAAAAGGAATTTACGTCCTCATTTGATATATTCCGAAAATATATCAAACGTGTGTAAATCAAGTGATTTGGTTTTACCCTTGGTAAATAGGGTTTCAAAGGAGGAGGTGACCTTACTGGATGTAAAATAAGCTATTTTAAGTAATATGTTATTTTCTAAGTGGTTTTTACTCTATTGGGGTTTTCCACTATAAATATTGTGTCACATGTGTTATTTATTTCATGTAAGTATTTTCTTTATTTACTTATGTTATGATGTAATCTTTATTTAAATATTCATTATAACATTATGTAATATATAAGTTGATTAAATCCGTATTTATTAGAATCCTAAAATTCTAATAGTTTTCAAACATGGGACATCACTCACAATGTCCCAAGATAACCGAGGCCAATTAGGAAAAAAGAAGACAAGTGTGCACACAAGACAAAGGGAAAATCCTACAAAAAATGGTAGATAATGTAACAAAAAATCATGGAAGAAACTAACCCTTCCAAAAAAATGTTATACATGAAGCATCCATTAACAACTTTGAAATATGAAAAGTATGTCAAGGCATGTACAATATGATAAATAAGATTTCTAAGTAAAAAATGAAACAATAACACATGTATTGTATGGAAGTAGATGCCCCTAGGAGCCATTATTAGACTTGGTACTAGGTATCGTGCCAAACATCAGTGTTGCATGTAATGGATTTGTAGAGTCTGTGATCACAACTAGAAATTAATTGAGCATGCATGTATGTATAATAAAGATAATGGCATACAAGATATTTATCTAGCATGTGTAATAATGTGAACATTTATATGTAAATGTAATCAAGAGTAAATGCAACGAAGATGTGTAATACATTGTGGAAGAATGAAATGGAATGCAAAGTGAATTATAGGATTCACGTGCCCCTAAGTAAATGCATTTTTATGCAGTGAAGTCCATTTTTTTATGCCCCCTCAGTAGTCAATAATGAATTGTAAATGAGAGTGCATCATCGGGAAATGGTCAAACTATGTATTGTATGCATTATAGTGTAGTGAATGAGTAGTGATGATATGTGACATAGGGACGAGGTGTGAAAATGTGTGATGATTTATCCTTAAGCGTATATCATGAAAATATGATAGAATAAGTGATGATTTAGCTTAATCGCATATCACTAAATGATGCAAGCGGAAGTGATGATGTATCCTATATCCTATATCACTAAATGATGAAAACATAAGTGATGATGTAGCCTATAGCGTATATAACTAATCTATGAATGTCTCATGAGAGAAATATTAAATGGTTGAATATGTGGGTGTGATGAGGTCCACTTGTGATGTACTCCATTAACATTCTAGTATGGACCACGAGACTAGAGTGCATCATCTAGTAGTGTGTGCATCACGTAGATGACTATAAGTAGAATATACAATAGATGTAGTAGATGTAATGACAAGAAGAGGTTATAAGTATGTGATGTGTACAGTTTGTAGTATATAATGTGTAGTATGAAATAAAATATGTGTAGAGTATATAAGTGTGGGAGTGTGTCGTGTGTGTGACGTAAAATGTATAAGATTATAGTGTGTAGAATGTGTAGATGTATAAAGGATAAAATGTGAATGATGAAAAATAGATGTATATAAGATGATATGTATGTATAAAAGTGTAAGATATGTGAATATGAGTGATGTTTAGTGTCTACTATGTAGTGTGTGAGGCTCATGTGTATAGGATGCACTCAACAATCAAGCATGAACCAAAATAGAAGAGTGTGTCATTGGGTAATGACAATGCTAGAGTGTGTGAAGATGTATATGAGAGAATTTACGTGTGAATTGTAAAAAAAAATTTGATGTTAGGGGGGAAGAAAGAAGCATAATGCCCTGTGACTGTGTGTTAATGAGTGTGCTCAAGTAATTTCATCTAAGAGGTCGTCACTCTTAGGATCAAAGCTAGAAGTTGTTTCATCAGACACTTGATAATAGTTATTGTTAGGTTATTCACGTAAGGAGCCATTGAGGCATAATTTTTATACGCCCATAGCATATTCCTCATAAGTGAATGGCGGGATTACATACAAGTGTGCCTATTAGTGAGTGAGGTTTTATAAATAGCCAAGGAAAGAACTATTACAAATGAAAATACACCCAAAAGGCATAGGAAATGAGATATTAGTATGGTCACGATCTAACCTACCCCTAACATAATCAAGCCAAGGACTATCCTAGCATAAGTGGATAAGTGTGAGGAGCACGTGCAAGAAAAAAATGTGATATGGAATACTTGAAGACCATAAGAAGTAGTCCATACGAAAAAACCCATGGTAGAGATGAGGATCAAAAGATGGAGGAGAAATGTCATCAAATGCCAATCCTTTTTGAGTTAAGACATCATGGGTGCATATAGACTTATATAGAGTAGGATCACATAGAATATGTAAAATTATAGCCTCATCTAAATGTTAACAGTTATAACAACAATATATAAATGAATAATGAAATATTGAATTTAACCAAAGAAACTATGAAATAAATAATGAAACCCTACTTACAAAGAGCGTTATAAGAGTCCTACATGATTCACAGAGGTTGTTAGGATTCATCGTAGTGGTGAATAGCTAAAAATAAAAGGAAGAATGTTACACAAATGCCTACAAAATTAAAAATATGGAGGATTTGAATAGACTGGGGCACCTTGGGAAGGATAGGGGTGCCCATACGTACCCTATACCTATTTCTAGGTGCTTGGTTCTATAGAAACACTTAAAAAGCTGAATACTTAGGATAGTCAAATGTTTTTTTATGCTCACATTTTGACTCTATGAATTCACACAATTATCGCTAGAGTCACTATAAACCTAAAAGGAAGTAAAAGACCTGTAAACCCCTCAAATAGACATCGAATCCTAAAAAAAATTCAAAATTAGGGGTCAGACTGTCCCCAGCTCCCAAAATGATGGATATACAATTGAGTAAAGAACTACATATTAGACCCAATGTATCTATCTCTATGTGTGTGGAATTGCACCCTAGGTTACTCTTGTGCATGTCGCACTTAAGGTAACGAGTGACTAGTTAGATGTAGAATGTAAATAATGTGTGTGTGGAAGCAATAGACTCCTTGCCTCTGAAGTGTAATGCAAATGAACCCACTCTTTGTCCCTTTTGATGGAGATATACAGATGAAAATGGGAGCACTAGATGCTTTGATCGATACAATCTTAAGTGGTGATAATTAGTACTTAGTTCTTGATCCTTTATAATGATCACATAACTTTATATTTATATGATTCCCTTGCTTGAATTTAGTAATTAAACCCGACAAGTCTGACTATCAAAAATATAAGATGAACAAATTGCTAGAAAAGACCCAAAAAGTGTGATAAAAGTATAAAGAGGATAAGGGAACCCATATGGGATGGGGGCACCTAGCACTAGCATTCTATCTAGGTGCTGGTGTTCAAAATGAAAACTACCAAAAAATGAAAAGGACAAACATAACAAGCCACACTAAAAGACTTAAATTAGAATCATAAAACAAAGAAAGGTAGACAAAGACACGGTTTAATCATTACTTTTGGTACCTAGGAAGCATATTAATAGTAGTATGTAATCAAGACTAAATAGATACTCACAATGCATGATTTTATGTCTACATTAGTTTTAGACTTACATCAATGTAAAAGGGTGTTCATGACATAAAACTATCTCTAATTGCCCTACCTATATATAAAATCAATAGAGTTGGTGGAATCATGGTTGAGGGTAGGAGTTGAGAAAAACCTAGCTACCTTATCCTATTCTTTAATCATGTTAATGCATTCAAATAAAGTGATAAAAAGGTTAGTAATATCTTTTTGAGACAGATAATATCTCTTTGTTAGAGCCCAAGAGGCTCAAGAAACAATGTAAATCAAGAGTCCTCATAAATAAAGCTTCTCAATATGTAAAATCTATGTTGAAGTTCTATTATGCTCATGTATGTATTGTAGAAACCATGCTCGATGTATAATTTTTTTGTAAATGAATATGTTATAGGTTCATAAGGATATTGTAGACTTGTAGAGATCAAGAAGAAGGTTGTAACAGGTAAAAATGGAATGTATAGTGAAACTCTGAACAAGAGAAGGTGTAAAAAAGACAATTTAAGATAAGATACTAAGTTAAAGAGGTAAGATTTTGTATTAGAACTATTTGATATACGGTTCCTTGGTTATCTTGGTTATGTAGAGGCTATGATATTGTATGTGAATGGTGGAACCCTTGAAGATTATTACAATTGTTCAATTAATTCAATAAGTCTATTAATCTAGACTGATAAAAGGTGTTTTAGGTGTTAAGAACTAGTGTCTTATGTCATATGCTTGGACAAGATAAGAATACCTTGTGTAAGTGAAAGAATTGGTACAAAATGAGAACTTTCCTAATGAGAGTAAGTTATAAATGCAATGTGTTAAGAATTTCTATTAAAAGATAGGAAACACAGACCCATAATTTGTAAGCCCTGTCATAGAGGGTTTTGGGGTTTTAAGATATTTTTCAAATGCTTAAGGATCTCATGGGACTATATTATGACTTTATGATGAATAATAAATAAGTGGAAGGACTAGCAGAGAGATACAGGGGTAGATATTTACAATGTAACATGAAAGACTCAAAATGAACTGTAAAACTAAGTGTAGATTGTGATAAGGATAGCTAGGTTTAAGTGTTATTTTCTTTCCACTTGTGATGTTATCACATTATTGCAAGAATATGAGAAAGTAATATAATTAAAAATAAAAGTATAAGTCCTTTGAATAGGTAAATACAAATGTTGGAGAGTAAAATTACATGCACATTCTTAAACATGAATTCTGATACATTTTGAAGGTTTAGTGAAGAAAGATAATGTGAGAGTCATTTTATTTCTTATGGAGAAGGGTGGAAGATTATTAGTTGAAGTGTAATAGGTTTAATAATGGTGTTAGGAGGGTTGAAACCCTAAATAGTGCAAACAACTGTCAAATAATTATAAGAACTATGAGAATTTCTTTACTTTGCCCATTTACACACTCATATTCTTAGGGAAAGTTAAATCATCTTGCAAAGACGACTCAAAGGAAGATGGAAATTTAACAAGGTGGAATGATAATCACTTTAGTGAGGGTTATGTGATGAGTGTAGAGGTTTTAAAATCCTTAACTCGATGCTTCATAATGATTGAGAGGTCTAGAATCTTGCGTATAGTCATGAAGCCAAAATTGCTACAATCCTTAGTGAGTGTTAAAGTGACCTGTTAAATGTATTTTTTGGGAGACAAGTATATTATTGGAGGTATGTGAGACTATTTCTAATGTTGATTACAATATTTGTGATCAAATAGACAAAAGTACAATGTAAACTAAATAAATTAATCTAGTTTTCTTGTTTTAGTCCATTGAAGAGACTTGAGCAGTATTCAAGGGTTGGAAGGTAGTATGTGAGAAGGATAATGAGTGATTTATAGATTGTGTGATATGGTGAAGGTGTATAGAAGTGTAATAGGAAAGAAAAAGAGTTCTAAATCCACATCTGAAACAATATAAGGAACAAAAACAATGAGGAAGAGGACATTTAGTGCATGATAGTATTAGTTAAGCTAAAAAACATGCAGAGTGGGAGTAATTTAAACTAGAAAGGTGTGGAGTCATTATAAGAATCATGAACAAGAGTGTTGAGTAAGTTTAGGTGTTGAAGAATTGGGAAGAGTGAGCAGAAATATGACCCTAGGGTTTAGAGCAAGAAACACTAACATAAGCTAGAGAAACAAGCCTAAAAGTGAAGATTTGGTGTTGGGTGAATTAGAAAACGAGTTTTAGAAAAGAAAATTGGTGAAAAGAAAGAAAACGATAAAGGGTATCCAAAACATTAACCATTTTTGATTGATTTTTTGTGCATTATTCTCAATTTAGTTACTTGCATGACAGGAGGGCTAATTCAAGGACTAGTGTAAAATTACAAAAGGAAGCATAACTTATTACTGGAGAAGAGTTAGTTAGTATATAAAATTTGGTATGCATCTTAATGAGGATAATGGGGTAGCTAAAAACCTTACACAGTTAGATATGAAAACTTAAATTCAGTGATTTTTGTCATAATTTTTCTATTTGCAAGGCTACTAAGCAAGTAAGAGGTCTAAAAGGAAAAGTGTGATAAATGATATTGTGAGACAAATTTGATGATTAGAACAAGTTTTTCTGATGTTCCTAAACAAGTTTGAAGTTGTTTTATTCTTTGATACAATTTTTAAATCCTTTTGAAAAAAAACTGCCTATTACAACATCATGTCAAGTTTACTGATTTTGGGTGGTTAAATAGATAAGATTGTGGTTTCTTGTTCATTGTGGATGTTGTAAATGATTTGAATAAAGGATATTCATCAATTTTTGTAAACTCAATAATATTAGCAGCTTTAAAAATTTGAAATGGTGAACTTTCAGTAGTGGGTTGCTGCCTAGATCACCTAAAATTTCAACTAATGACTCATTTGTATGGGTCTGTTCACCTACTATTTACATTAAAAAGTAACTTATACATGTATTTCACCAAAATTTCAAATAAAAATACACTGATATTCATCAAGGAATAATACATATTATTGAGGTATAATACATATACATTGATCTTCCAAGCTATTAACAAAAGGAAACATATCTCCTATTTCGGCACATAGACAACCGTACAAGCCTATTACACTACACCTTTTTTGCCACACTTTCATCCATGCTTCTATCATTCAACTTCTGACATCCAACCCTTCATCCCTCATGCACCTCTACTTCAAAATCATGTACATTTACCGTTCAACCCGTATTTACTGTCCACACCCCTACCATCCAACCCCTCACGTACCCCTTTATCGCCCAACCCTCTACCATGAAGTAATGTAGCATCTAGCGCTATAGTCGTCTGTCAACAGTCAATATATGTGACATATCCTTAGAATCTAGAAAACAAGGTAAGAAGAATATTGGAAGTTCAAAAAAGAGTAAGATGATATTAATTGTCTATTTTGGTTTGTAAAAAAATGAAATTAGTGTCGGGATCTGCAAAAAATATAGTTATGTACTATCTACTAATTTATAAAATTTTAATAATATATTTTTTATATTGTTTTTTTCCTTTTACTCATGATTAATAAATTGTACTCTTGTTTATGAACTCGATTGTTTAGTATTTGTACTCTTTTTTATTTAGTTGTGTCAATCATATAAATAATTAATACTATATTTTTGTAACACTCATTTATGCATACATTTCTCAAACACGTTCAGAAACTAATTATGTATTTCATTATGATCCTATTGATGAAAAATTCATTCCCCTGATGACATTGAACTATTAATACACTACAATTCTGATAAATATATTTAACTAGGATAAGACACATCAAATTTTCATCCAACACTAATCTCGAACGAAGCTTCTACTCCAATATTTATTTCGATAAAAACAAGACGTGATGATCAAGATATTTCTGATGAGAACAGACTTATAGAATACCTAGAGGCACAAGATGAATAATGTAATAAAAATATACAAGAAGAAAGAGGCGTAATTGGACAATATGAAGGACTTTAAAGTTCTACTAGGTAGCCAAATATTATTTTTATGAACCTTTGGAGCCAAAAAATGGTAACTATATTCCAACTCAATTTCAATGTAAAATATGATAAATTAGAAACTATTGAAAAACATTGTAGGAAAACAAATATTTCACAATAGCATCAGGATGGGCACATAGTAATGAATCATAACTAGAAAAACAATATTTTTTTCATGCAAATTATGCATAAGATTATGAATAAGAACATAAAAAATTTCAAAAATATATATGAATGAGGTGGTAGAATTGCAGCAAAATTAGGAAAAGCTATTTAGACTGAAATGCTTACCAAAAGTATCCAATTTTCTATGTTAATCCATATATAGAAAAAGGGAAGACCCATTTCAGGTTTATTAGATAATAAAATTTTATATTATTTTATTGGATTATAGAATGTTCCACAATCACATTGGTCAGATAGCAGCGGATGGGAAATGGAAAAATGTCTTGCTATGGTGGAAAAAGAGGATTTGAAAGAAGTTATTAAAAATGTAAATTTTATTTTGATTTCAAATTATGAGGTCAAAGAGGTGCATACAAATTCATGGGTTTGCATTCATGTCTATACTTTTGTAAATGAATTAAGAAAACCCCTCTCCTATATATTCATAAAATGGTGGGAAAATTTCGATTCCAAAAACCTTTACAACTTGGTGGTGTTGTGTTTAAATGATATAATAGGTATGGATGATTTTTCCATTGTCGTGAAGTTAGTTTGTGTTTGAATTGATGGCACAACAGTAATGCAGGGGGCATAAATGATCCAAATGTCAAACTACAAACAAAATTTGAACCAGATATGATTTTAATTCATTGCATGGCTCCTAGAATGAATTTAGTGTATAAGATTTTGAGCACATTTGAAAGTGTTTCTAGAGTAGAGGATCTCATCCATGATTTGCATGCATATTATTCAATTAGTCCAATTTTTCTTAGAGATTCAGAAATTTTAAATTAGATTGATAGATGGGAAGAATGTTTTTAAAGATGTAGGTACCAAATGAATTCCCATGTATGATCCTTCTTATAGAATATTTGAATAATATCATTGATTGACAGGTTTTATGTATAATTACCACATGGAAGTAGATAAAGATAAATACTTTTTGTACCACCTAAAAAATATTGAAACTTTACTTACTTTATGTGGTATTTTTACAATGTTGAATGGGATCAATGTTTTTACAAAGCATGCCCAAGAGCATTCCATATAGATTGCTGAATTCATATGACTGAGAAAATATGTATGCATGACTCTAGATAATTTATATTTTTAAGATGGAAGTTTTCAAGGACTTGTTTTTGAAATCCATAATACATTAGAAAACTTTAATAATCCAAGTTGATACTAAAAATTTAATTTAAATTATCATCTATGCATAACAATTCATGGGAAAAACATACCACTTTACACTTTTCAGAGAAGAGTGAATTAGGTTGGATCAGATTTGGAAGAAGTACAAGTGACACATAATTTATATGAAATAGTATTATGTGCCACATGAAATAAATTCAAAAATATTTCTCAATATTTATCTACGAACATCCATGAATGATTTAAAAAACATAAATTACTTTAATTAATGGGTGTTCTGAATCTACTTTTTTGGAATACAACTGGTGGCGTTACTGAAAATTCCATGAGTAATTTATTTTTAAAATACTTGAATAGTATATGGAACACTTCTATAAGTGTGAAAATATAAAAAATCTTGTAGCTGAAGGTGTTTTTACAAAAGAAGGTACTAAGTTTTTATTTTACAACAATTTTCTATTACTATGATAGAACAATTTCATTTTCTAGACGAGCCAACATAAAATGGTTCCATTAAAAGGATTGTCAAGAATATTTATTCAAGCAATAGTTTTTGAGAAGATTTTAGTGAGTATTTTTGACTATATGAACTATTTGAAACTATGATCCTGGGATATGTTGAAGATGTAAGAGTATTCACTACATTATCCATCATAAAATAAAAAGTTCGTAAGTGATTGGATAGAATTTTAGAATTTTTTTTGAGATTATATGTTCTACGTTGTTCCATGAAACTTTTCCTTATGAAAGAGAACTTGGATTATGGCATTAACTTGTATAAAGAAGAGGAGTAGGTAATATTGTGACTGATGCAGGGGAGTCGAACATATCAACTGAACACACTTCCAATTTAGTAGAATTTGAGGATACTCATGAGGAATGGGTTGCTTTAGCATCGTTTCAATTACTAGAGACCTAATTTCTTGTCTACATTCTAGACACTTTTGAAAAACTGATTTTATTATTTATATATTGAATATTGAATATGTATCAACTTGTATTACTATAATATATATGTTGTTTCACTTGATAAAAATTCATTTTTTGTATTTTTTATTACTATAGGAAGGATAATGATTTAATTAGATCCATCTTTATGTGATTAATATTTTATTTATTCATGAAACATAATTGTTTTTATGTACTCAAACAAAGACACACACAACATCTAAAACCATGCAAAACATCTCCAAATAGCAACATAAAAAACATTCACTAGAAAGTAGAAATCTTAATACAATATTGCATATTAAGCTCAAAACTTTCAAAAAATGTGAGATGATTGAAAATAGAGTTTCTAATTCAAAATTAAACTTGTTTACATGCTAACAAGTGATGGATTACTGTATGAAGACACACATGTTTTCATAGCTCATTTTCAGCCAATACAATAAAAAATTTATGGGTTGTCATATAAGAACACATTATGAGGGAATCCTCTTTTCTACCTATTTTTGAGTCATGATTATCCTTACATCTACCACATGGAATAAAAAAAGGAAAATTTGGTTTTTCTCAAACACTTATTGGTCTTCATTCTTTTTCATTTCTTTTCTTAGGCATTCATCACCATTGATGTTTTCATCCACACTTATTTGTAAAATCATTATGATTGTATTAATAAAATAAAATCATATACCTCACTTGAATATGTCTATCATAATTTAAAATTTTTTGTCTCTTAACAAAGATCACATTACTTTCACTTCAGATGAGTTAACTTCCCATGAAATATTAGAGCATGATATCCCTTTGTATATTCAAATTTGTATTAATAATATCGGGGTTAAGTGTACCTTAGTTGAAAATGGTTTCAGCCTTAACATCTCTAATATATCATTCCTCCATCAACTGGGTATTTTTGAAGATACTTTGGCTCCATCATCGGTCTATATTCACTTGTTTGACAATATCCCTAAGTGTGTCTTGGGTACCATTATCCTGCTTGTTATTGTTGTTCCATGTACCTTATCTATTCCATGCCATGTAATTACCAAAAAAATTAATTATAATATTCTTCTTGGTCGACCTTGGATCCATGCCATGTATGAGGTTCCTTGAACTCTCCATACGTAGCTTAAATTCCTCTATCAGGGAGTTGTCTATAATGTTCTAGAAGATGCATAATTTTTTTCCTATTTTCATTATATTGAGCCTTACAATAACGTTCCCATATCTTTTACTTCTATTCACAATTTTTATAACTATGGTATTGGATATAAATATTTGGAATGTTAAGGTTTCTCCAGTAGTGGTTTAGGATTGCAAGGAAAAGAAGTTACATATCCATGGGCTATTCCTACTCAATCTAACAAATTTGGTTTGGGATACCATCTTTCATCTATATCTTCTTTAGAATATTATAGTGCATTGAATACTTCTTCACTTCCTCTGGTATACACAAACGTCATTAGTACTAATCCTTATATTGTTTGGGCTCACTTAGAAAATTTTGCAACTAATGATTCTATTCTGGAATGTATGGGATTTTACAATCACCTCCTTTCTTTTCATCATAAGAGGAATTATTAGTTACTTCTTAATGCTATTGCTTACTTCAAAGAGTCTAATACAGTAATTGATAGTTCATTCCTCCTAAATACTATTTCTACTGGTCCATACATTGAGGATTGGTCAGCTCTTCTCAATAAAGATACTATCTAATACAACCTCGTTACTTTTACTCACCCATGAATGGTTCTGTTAGTCCCTTATCTCACACCTGATGAATAAAAGGATATCAAAAAAATTCTTCATGAATTCTCTACTGTTTTCGCATGGGATTATAGTGATATGTTTGGTATTAACCCATCTTTCTCCATGCATAACATCATTCTTAACCCTCGTGCTAAACCCATTTACTAGAATATCTGTATAATGCACCCAAAATTTGCACACTTAGTCAAATAAAAAATCCAATGATTATTAGATGTTGGTTTTATTTGTGTGGTTAGTTATTTCGAAAGGGTATCTAAAATTGTTCCTATGATGAAACTAGATGATCAGGTCTAGTATTGCATAGAATTATGTGATTTTAACAAATCCTATCCCAAGGATAGTTTTCCTTTCCCTCTCATCAATTCCGTTATCAATTCCACAACTGGTTATGACATTATATCTTTCATGGGTGGCTTCACTGGTTATAACCAAATCAAAATCAATCTGTAATACCAAGAGAAAACCTCCTTTATCATGCCATGGGGAACGTTTTGTTGCACTGTTATGAACTTTGGCCTTAGAAAACCGGGGCTACTTATCAATGAGAAATGATGCACATTTTCGATGATTATATTCACAAGATTATCAAATATTATGTTGATGATATACTAGCTAAATTGTGACACCATTCGAAACACACCCAAGATCTATGCACACTCTTTAAATGATTACACCAATATAAGCTAAACTTGAATCCAAATAAGTGCATTTTTTGGGCCACAACTATAAATCACCTTGGGTACATTATCCCACAACACGGTATTGAAATAGACCCCAATAATATTGAGGAAATTGTTGACATGTTTCCACCTCAAAATTTCCATAAATTATGTTCATTATAAGGGAAAATTCAAGCTATTCAATGGTTTATTGCATAACTTCTGATAAGACCCAAGCATTCACACATTTGATGAAGAAAGATACTCTATTTTTCTAGGATTATCACTTCCAACAAGCCTTTCTATTTAATCATACCTCTTAAATCCACATGTCTTTGTCCCTCTAGTGGCTCAACAACCTTTCTTGCTATATATTTGTACCACACTTCATGTTTTAGGGCCCTCTTAGCACAACATGACATTTTTCAATGTGAAATGGGTGTCTACTATATCATTCAGACTCTACATTCTTATGAATACAACTATAGTTATGTTGAAAAACTATGTCTTGGTTTTATCTTTGTAGTAGAATATTTGCACCATTAATTTCTTAACAATGAGGTCCATATTATCACCAAAGTCAATCCATTACGATACCTATTGTCTTGCACACATATTTTGGAATGTATGGCATGTTGGGTCATGATACTCACTAAATTTGACATCAATTTAATTTCAAAAAAGAAAATCAAAGGAAAATTTATTGAAGATCAACTAGGTGAAGAACCTATGCCTGATGCATCTCCTCTCTCTGATTCCTTTCGTGATGACTTTATTAATTATGGCATTTAATCTATTACTTATACTATGTATTTTTATAGATCTCAATGTTTCTCTGGCATTGGCACTAGAATAGTCTTCATCACTCCAAATGGTGATCCTTTAAACTTTCCATACCACTTAGGGTTTTCTTAGATTATTGAGTACAAATCCCTCATCCCTGTCCTCACTAATGATCAAAATATTTGTATTCAACATATCTACATACTTGGTGATTTACATCTCATTACTAATCAATGTAATGACACATATCACACAAAAGAAGAGCATATAATTCAATGTAATACACTTTTCAAGGATATCTTGGATACCTTTGATTCCTACTCTCTCACTACCATCCCCCATAAAGACAATCAACACATGGATCTGATGGCTAGTGTGGCATCAATTATCCCTAAGTACATCACTGATGAGTGGGCCACGTTCATTATTCAACACTTGTAAAAAACTTACACTTGTACCCTACCACCAATAGTTTGTGCAATCACGCATAGTTATGACAATGTTGAATGGTTCACTCCAATTTAAAACTTTTTCTTTTGGAAAACCATTCCCAATGACCTGCATCGTCATGAATCTCATTTCTTGAGACATGAGGCTACCCATTATGTCATCATTGGGGCATAATTATCTAAACGTGCCTTTGATGGAAATATTCTTCGATGTCCTAGACTCATTGACCTTCCCAATGCTATTTCTCAGATACATGATAGCCTATGTGGTGGCAATTTTTCTAAAAAATTATATATGTCATAAAATCTATTATGACATGAATATTATTGGCCTACCATGGAGCATGATTTCCTTGACTACAATCTGCACAATGCATCTACATATCATCTCTAGTTGAGTACACTAACATGTCCATTTTCTCTACGGGGCGTTAATCTTATTGGCATGATCAATCTTGAATTGGCCAATGATCACAAGTTTATTATTACTGCCATAAATTACTTTACTAAATGGGTAAAATTAGCCCCGCTATACACCAAAAATGGTTCTAATATTTTTGGTTTCATCACTACTCACATCATTACAACCTTCAACATCCCCTTTTCCATTATCACTGATAATGGATATTCTTTAAAAAATAAGGATGTTAAAAAGTTTTGTGCAAAATTTAATATTAAACAATCCTTCTCTACTCCTGATTATCCATAGGTCAATGGCTAAGCTAAGGCCACAAATAAGACCATTGTAAAAATCTGACGTGGGATTGTTACAAGTAGTGGTGATGATTGGCATAATTATCTCTTATACACTCTATGGGCTTACTATACTAGTGTGCATACAACCTCTAATTCCACTCCTTTTCACTAGTCTACGGTACTAAGGGCGTCATCCCACTAGAACTTGAGATACCATCATTACATGTTTCCCTCAAAGGAATACTTCAAGACAATGAATATCACGAACGATGCTTACATGAGATAGATATTCTTGATTCTCACTAAGTAAAAGATCTCAAACATATTTTTGCATATCAATCTCATATCACCTAAGCATAAAATCGTAAAAATTGCACTCACGAGTTCAATGTGGGTAATCTTGTGTTAAAATAAAATTAGAAAAACATGAACGTTGATGCTCCTCTCAAAGAAAATTTCAAGCTTAACTGGCTTGGTCATTTTATCATTACTGATAAGCTTGGCAACACTGTCTATTTCCTTTCCACTCTCTTATGAAAGTCACTAAAGAATGCACTCAATATCATGCATCTTAAGTGATACTAAGGATAAAAAATGCTCATTACCCGATGACACACTCTCCTGCTTTGGTTCACACTTAAATCTTGAGGGTATCCTATACACATTAACCTCACACACTATATTATACACTATACATAACATTACACACTACACACTACACATTAGGCACTACATGCTTCACACATCATGCACTTATCACATCTCTTTATTATAGCATCTACTATATGCATTCACGACATATATTTCTTTCCTCTACTACATGTTGCGGTAATTACCCTATGAATTGCTCTAGTTCCATGCTCCATACTCGACTACTAAGGGTTTACATCTCAAATGGAAATCATTAAAGTCACGGGTTCACTCACGCAATCACTATGCTCTGTTGGTACCCAAATTTAATCTCCTTCAAAGACCGAGCAACATCATGGATTTTGATAGGACACTCAGAGGTAGATAGATAATCATGTATGTCATTTTGTATCTAGTGAAGAAATCTATCTGACTTGTAAGCACTCAGGTTTCGAAAGGAGTGGGTAGCACCTTAAAAGGATGTGATCTGATCCTAACTATTTTAGGTTGTGCCTTTCAACCAAGGTAAGAGAACCTATTTTGTAACCTTTTTTATTGAAGAACAATGATAAATCCTTCATTTTCATAAATTTTATGGAGAAGACCTTGGGAAAATATGATCAACACACCAAATTTGTCTCTCATGAGTTGTCACTTCTAGATCATGGAGATATTTTCACAAGGAAAAGGTTACTAAAGACATTTGGGACCCTAATTGCTTCTGCATGTTTTAGTGATGGGGATTATGCATTGGTTTAAACACATGACAAACAGGGGTATTATGGGAAGGATTGGTTGTTTTTGAATAAATTTTTGGTGAGAGGTGGGGCAGTATGAACTTGATTCACCATATCCTTCAGGAATCTTACAAAATGGAAGGTTAAATCAACAAAATGACACAAAATAGCTAATTTTTTTCTTTAACTAGAATATGTGCTTCAATGGAGTCCTAGATTAGCACTCTTTCACACAATCTTTGAGATTCTATCAAAAAGGATCGAGTTAGAAAATCCAACAAAGCATCAAGGTTTGATTCAAATCACACCTAAGGTACACCCAGAGGCTTATAAACAATCTCTGTCAACATATGAAAGAAAAGTGATTTTAAATTGTTTATTCCAACCTAGATGAAAGCTCTTTTGAGAAATGATATTGTAGATGCCACTAAACTATCACAAGGATTGAGGCTTGTGTGATTGAATCATATTTTAATACAAGATTGCAACAGAAACAAGAAAAACTACTCACATACATTTAGAAATAAAACAAACACATTTTGCTCAAGATAAAACAAAATAACTCAAATTTGATTAAATCTATCAGCAGGGGAAAGTTTCAAGAATAGTATCAAAGCTTGTCAATGGTTGTACACTTGCAACCACCTTAACATGATTCAATTTAACATAAAAGAGATATACAAGCTTCTCAAAATGGTGGACTCTCTAAAGCTTTTTGTATTAGAAAATTCAGTCCCGACCCTTAACACTCTAACCATTTGAACAATTTTTTTCCCATTTATAACATTTTCAATAGGGACCCCTTTTCCTATCCAAAATCTAGACCTTTAATACTACTAGTGTTTTCCATGATCATGATCGCGATTCTCAGAATCAGATTTATAAAAAATTTCCAGGTGTTCGAGGGGGAAAATATCATCGAATATCTCCCACATTCAACTCCTTCCTCTGTTAGATCACTCTTTCTTCAATTTTCCAACCACTTCCACAACTAATCTATCAAATATGGCTCCTTACGTGCTCAGGAGAAGAAAAATGGAAAATATGATCAAGTACGATAGTCAAACCATTTTAATGGGAAAATATGTCTTTAAAGATCTTCCCTCCAAACTCAGATATCAACATTAACTCCCCTGTCTACTTGGCATGTAGAAAATACAAAGAAATCATGAAGACACACACTTCTAAGAATGTTTTAGTAAAATGGGGGGAAAATTAGATTTGGACTCTCAGCTGCCGTTGATCTCTACTTTGAATTTTGGCCATCCACGTGGAAGATTAAAACTTAAAAATAGACATGGGGGCCTCCTTTGACATTTTACAACTTTTGGAAAAATGGGAAAAATTCACATTTTGTTCCACATCTCTACCTTTGAGAAATGAGTTTGACACATGTCCTAAGGTGGGACCCAACAGGACCACTGTAAAATTCTACCATTTAACCTCCTTTTCGGAAAAGGGAAAATTTTTTTATTTGTCTTTGTAGCTCCACCCTTAAAAAACAGGCCCAAGACGTGTCCCAATGTGTTTCCATTGGAACCACACTTCCCTTTTTACTTTTAACTCTTTTCTCCCAAAAGGATTTTTTCCAAATTTCCCCTGAGTGTCCGCACCTCCGCATTGATTTTATCTTTCCTTTATCGGGCCTCCGAGCCATTTTGATGTTTTTAGTCATTTGCATGTCAAGGGGCAAAAAATCCAAATTGCCCCCGATGCTTTGCCTCCCCACCCCTTTGAATTTTCAAACTGCCATATGTCACAATGGCACACCTTGAGATGGTCACAAAAATTTGATTCCTTGAATGAGTGCAGGCTTGCTATGTCTCCTAGCCTGATGAAGTTTGTATGAATGCTTGAAGCTTAGTGGAAGGAGCTATATGTCATGCTCCAAGGCATACTCCTTTAGCCATTGAAAATTCTAAGTAAAATACAAAGTGAGTAGAGGCCTCCACATGTCCTCTCGATGCTTCTTCAAAATGGTGTCCAAAGCGGAGACCCTGAATGAGTGCAGGCTTTCCACGTGTCCCCGTTTTCCACCATACTATTTTAGCTACATAAATTTTTTCTAAGTCTGGGAAAATCAGTGGAAACCTCCATGTGTCCTCTCGGTACTACTCCAAGGCTAGACCAAAAAGGATATCCTCAAACAAATGTCATGCCTCCATGTGGACAAATCTTTATGTTGAGGTGATTCATAGAATTTTTTGAAGTATCTAGTCGAGCTACATCTAACTAAAAGGTGCCATGTCCCTTGTCGATGCAAGGATGTAAATTTGACCAAGAGAAACACCCGTCAAATCGTAAAATGTAGAAAAATGATCATTTGATCCTGAAAATGAAAATAATTCTTTGTTACAAGGCTCAAATATATTTCTTACAGATACATCCAAAAAATCGTAAAACAAGTCAGAAAACTGTATGCCACAAAGACTCATCAAATGAAACAATATCAACATTAGTTTGGAATCTTATTAATATGTTTGATTCATTCAACATAGTGCATCATGATAAGAAATTCAGTGTCTTGGAAGACAAGCTTGTAGTGTTGGGGTCTCAGTTTGACAATCGTATAATTTTCCCATATTGTGAATATCATGTTGAGGTATTGACAAGACCCTCTTTCCTCGACAACATTAAACATTGGTAGGTTTCTGATGATGATGCTCAGATCAAAAGATTTCTATAGAACAAGGGAGATTTTTCTAATCAATGCATTGATTTGGAGCCAATGGTATGTACAACAGAAGGAAAAGAAACCTTTTTTGGCAAGGGAATCATCCAGCTAAAAACCAATATCATTCCTAGAGAACTGGTTACTCTTGAGTCAAATTTTGATAATGCTGAATTGCATTGTTAATAGATGCATGGAATCCTCAAGGGATATTGAGGAGCATGACCTCAGCACAAAGGAGAAACCAAGGAAAATTCGGTTAGGCAGCAATCTCAGCAAGGAGGAGAAGCAGTCATACATCCAATTGTTGAAGAAATATCAAGATTGCATGGCTTGAACCTATTATGAACTAAAAGTATAGAGAGAGGACTTGTTTCAACATCAGATTCCCTTGGAGTCTAATGCAAAGCAATTCAGGTAGAAACAGAGGCCAATCAACCCACTCTTATCTCTCAAAATGCAAGAGGAACTGAAGAAGCTAAGAGATGGAGGGATTATTCAGCCCACAAGGTATTCTTCTTGGGTTGCAAACCTAGTACCAGTCAGAAAGAAAAATGGTGATATCAGGTTGTGTGTAGATTTCAGGAATCTAAACAGAGCATCTATGAAGGATAATTATCCTTTACCAAATATGGAAAACATGCTGAAATTAGTGATTGGTTCTGAATTGCTCTCTACCTTGGATGGTTTCTCTGGTTATAACCAAGTTTTGGTGAAGGAATCAGAAAGGATCAAGATAGCCTTTACTACTCCTTGGGGAACATATGTGTATGTTAGGATGCCCTTTGGTCTGATGAATGTTGGAGCCACCTTCCAAAGAGAAATGGAATGTTGCTTTTGCTGGTTACATCAATGAGTTTATTGTTTTCTACTAGGATGATGTGACTGTGTTTTCTAGAAAGAGATGTGACCACTTGCTGCACTTGGAGAAGAGGTTGATAAGATGTAGAGAATATGGCATCTCACTCAATCTAAATAAGTGCCATTTTGGAGTGCAGAAGGGAAAAGTTTCTTGGTCACATTGTCTCACAACAAGTGGTGATGATTGATCCAGAAAGAATAGAGGCCATCAGCAAGGTCCCAATCCCAAGGACTAAGAAGGGAATTCAGTCCTTCTTTGGGTAAATAAACTTCATTAGAATATTCATATCAAATTTTTCTGAGTTGACCATTCCAATCACTTCCATGCTGAAGAAAGACCAGGTCATCAAATGGGAGGAGGATTCCATCCAAGCCTTCAGTGGAATCAAGGAGGCATTAAAACATGCCCCTATTTTGGTAGCTCCAGACTATAAGAAACCTTTCCAACTATTTTCCTTTGCTTCAGATAATACTATTGCTTCTGTCCTACTATAGAAGGATGATGAAGGGGCTGAGAGGCCAATTGCCTTTTTCAGTAAGGCCTTGCAGGGGGCTGAGCTTAAGTACACTACCATGGAAAATCCTAGGCATTTTCCTTAGTAAAAGCAACAAAGGTTGTTAGACCTTACATTCTAAGTTCTAAAGTTGTTTCTTATGTTCCCCACACCATGGTGAAGGACATCTTGTCAGAGATGGATGTCTCAAGCAAAATATGGAGGTGGGTGAACAAGTTGTAAGAATATGATATGGATATCCAAACCACGAAGTTGGTGAGAGGTTTGGGCTTGGATAAGCTTATGACTGAGAGAAACTTGCAAACTATTGAGGTAAATGAGGTAGAAGAAGAAAGGTTGGGTGTTTTTGAAAGGTTGATGAGTTCTGAGTGGTACAAGGATGTAATTTTTTATCTCAGACACTTATACTTCCCTGAGGATTTAAGTAAGAATCAGAAAAGGGATCTTAAGTTGGGCCTCCCAGAAATATGTCATTACTGATTATGGGTTGGCTTGCAAGAACCCAAGAGGGAGTCCTCTTAAGGTGCATTACTGAAGAAGAATCCCTCGAGATAATTGTTGATCTCCATGGAGGATTATGTGGGGGAAATTTTGCTACAAGAGTCACAGCACACAAGATCCTGAGGGCTGGTTATTGGTGGCCAACTCTCTTCAAGGATACAACTCTTTTGGTTAGAAGATGTGAGAGTTGCCAGTGCTTCTCTAGAAGACTGAAAAATTCAGGCTCCCTTCCTTCACAACCTGTATCAATTGAAGCCCCATTCAAGAAATGGGGAATGGATTTCATTGGTGAGATTTTAGACCCTTCAAGTGTTGGCCTTAAGTGGATTCTTGTAGCCACTGAATACTTCACCAAGTGGGTGGAGGCAATCCCCACCAATAAGGTAACACACCAAATTGTCATGGAATTTGTGTTGAACAACATCATCTGAAGGTTTGGGCTTCCAGTCAAGATTGTTGCTGACAATGCCATGAGCTTTAGAGCTAAACATTTGGTGGTAATGTGTAAGAATATGGGATTAACCTGACATATGCCTCTAATTACAATCCCCAAGGAAATGGACAAGCTGAGTCTAGTAATAAAAATTTGTTGAAGATTATCAGAAGAACATTGGAGTAAAACAAGAGAAAGTGGGGTGAAATAGTTGAAGTTTTCTGTTTAAGAAGATAGGATCACTATCAAGAAGGTCACTGGAAAGAATCCATTTGAGGTTATATATGGGACTCAGGCCCTACTGTCCCTTCATATGCAATTGTCCTCATATCAGTTCATGTAATAGCTAAAGGATCAAGAGGTAGGTCCTTATGATGCTCGCATTAACCAAATTGTTGAGCTTGATGAAGAGAGGAGGGCATCCCACCAGAGGCATGTAAAGTTCAGAGAGAAATTGAAGAAGTTATTTGACAAAAAGGTCACTTTCAGAGCTTTCAATGTTGGAGATCTTATGCTGCTATGGGATAGCAGACATGCGGATAAGGACAAGCATGGAAAGTTTGACTCATTATGGATGGGCCCTTACTCCATTGATATCAGGATTGGTGAACATACCTTCTTCCCCAAGGATTTGGATGGTGAATTACTTGAGTTGTTACTTGTTAATAACAGGCATTTGAAGCATTTCTTGGATTGATTCCCCTTAATCAAGGAAAAATCTTGTGTACAGTGTATAGTTTGTTGTTTTCTCCTTGTATTTTGTGTTTTTGCTCATTCTAGTCCTCGGTGACCTATTTTTGCTGGTTTCTCTATTTCATTTTTGGGAGATGGCCCTATTTCTTCTCTCTGTAAATTGAATCCATTGCCCAATGAATATTTTTAGCACTTGGTCTACCTTTGTTCTTGTGGCACTCACAGGGAGTGCCCATCCCCGTGTCAGAGCCAATGTTGGTGCTCAAAATAGTCTCCCCCCAGTTTTCCTTTGAAAATATATCAATTTATAGCCTCTGTCACTTTATTTTTCCCTGTGTTTTGCCTAGGTATTATTTGTTTCCATTTTTAATCTATTCCTGGGTCGTAGATCACTTATGGGTCCATGGTTTGCTCCTTGTTTCTTTGTTCCTCTGGAAAAGGTCTTGTAATTTAGGTCCCCCGTTCTCTATTCATCTAAAAACTCGGGTTCTCCCTTTTTTTTTATTCTCCATGGTTGGCATTCATTTTCCTTGTCATTTCTACCCTAAATACTTAAATAAAAATGAATGGATGTGTCTCTGATGGACGTATTTGAGCCTTGTAAAACTTCTAAATTATCTTTCCTTGGAGAAATTTTCATTTTCAGGCTCGAATGATCATTTTTCTATATTTTATGGTTTGACGGGTGTTTCTCCTAGTCAAATTTACATCCTTACATCGACAGAGGATGTGGCACCTTTTGGTTGGACGCGGCTTGGCTGGGTACTTCATAATTTCTATGAATCAACTTAACTTAAAATGTGTCCACATGGAGGAACAATGCTCGTTCAAAGATCTAATTTTTTATTTGGCCTTGGAGTAACTTTGAGAGGACACGTGGAGGCTTCCATTGGGTCTCCCCATACTTAGTATTTTTCAAAAGGTTTTGGGAGGTCTGGGACACGTGGAGGAACCATGTATGTTTGGGGACAGGCCCTTGAGTTTTATTTTAAACAAGTTCCAGGAGGACACGTGGAGGCCTTTGCTCACTTTGTCATTTTGATTATACTTTTCAATGGCCAAAGGAGACTACCTCAGAGAATGACACATGGCGCCTTCCACTGAGCTTCAAGCATTCAGACAAACTTTACTGGGTTGGGACACATGGCGAGCCCGCTCTCATTCAAGGAATAAAATTTTTGGGACCATCTCAAGGTGCACCATGGTGACATGTGGTAGTTTGAAAATTCAAAGGGGTGGGGAAGCAGACCATCAGAGGAAACTTGTGCTTTTTGACTCTTGTCCTCAGAAATCGAGTTAAAACATCAAAATGGCGCACAAGCCTGAAAAGTGAAAATTCAAAGCTTGCTCTAGTCAATGGCGTAGGTGTGGAGTCTTGGGGAAAATTTGGAAAATTTTCCTTTTGGGAGAAAAGAGTTAAAACATTAAAATGGCCTGTCGACCCGGTAGGAAATAGTCAACATTTCACCCTGGTCAACAGCAAAAGGGCGGAGTTGTGGGGAAAATTTTAAAAATTTTCCCTTTTCCAAAAAGGAGGTGAAATGCCATAATTTGTTCAAGGCTCCACTAGGGCCCACCTTAGAACACGTGTCAGGATCATTTCCCATGGGTGGAGGTGTAGAGAAAAATGGAATTTTTTTCCATTTTTCTAAAAGATTGTAAAAAGTCAAAGGAATCCCCCGGGCATGTTTTAAAGTTGAATCTTCCACGTAGAAGACCCAAATTCAAAGTAAGGATCAACAAAAATTGAGATTTTGAATATGATTTTACCCCCATTTCACTGGAACATGCCTAGAAGTGCAAGTCTTTATGATTTCTTGGTATTTCCTACATGCCAAGTAGAGAGGGGAGTTAATGTTTATATATGAATTTGGTGGGAAGATCTAGAAGATATCTTTCACCATTAAAATGGTCTGACTATTGTGCTAAATCAGATTTTCCATTTTTCTTCTCCCAAGCATGCAAGGAGCCATATTTGATAGATTAGGGGTGAAAGTGGTTCGTAAATTGAAGAAAGAGTGATCTTCCAGAGGAAGGAGTTGAATGTGGGAGATATTCGATGAGATCTTCCCCCTCGAGTACCTTGCAACTTTTTATAGATCTGATTCTGATAATCACGATCAAAACCATGGCAAGCACTAGTACATTAAATGTTTTTGTCTTTTGGGGAAGAAGGGGCTCTGTTGTGAATGTTATAAATGGAAAAAAAAATTTGTGCAAATGGTTGGAGTGTTATGGGTTATGACTGAATTTTCTAATAGAAAAAATCTTGACAGAGCCCGTCATTTTTAAGAAGCCATCTGAGAAGCTTGTATATCTCTTTTGTATTAAATTTTATAATGTCAAGGTGGTTGCAAGTGTACAACCATTGAAAATCTCTGAGATTGTTCTAGAAACTTTCCCCTTCTGATAGATTTAATCAAATTTGACTTATTATGTGTTGTGTTTAGCAAAATGTGTTTTTTTTATTTCTGAATGTATGCGATTAGTTTTTCTTATTTCTGTTGCAATCTTATATTAAAATTTGATTCAATCACATAGGCCTCAATCCTTGTGATAGTTTAGTGGCATCAACAATTTCATTTCTCAGAATAGCTTTCATCTGGGATTGGAATAAATGATTTAAAATCACTTTTCTTTCATCTGTTGATAGAGATTGTTTGTAAGCCTCTGAGTGTACGTCAGGCGTGATTGGGCTTAGATCTTGATGCTTTGTTGGGTTTCCTAACTCAAGCCTTCATGTTAGAATCTCATAGATTGTGTGAAAAAGTGCTAATCTGGGCCTCCATTGAAGCACATATTCTAGGGTTAAAGAAACATTATAGCTACTTTGTGGCATTCTATTGGTTCAGTTTTCCATTTTGCAATATTCTCTCAAGGATCTGGTGAGTCAAGTTCATCCTACCTTACCTCTGATCAAAAAATTCTATTTAAAAACATCCAATCTTACCCATACTACCCCTGTTTGTCCTATGTGTATAAAAATGCATATTTTCTATTACCCAATCATGCAGAAACAATCAGGACTTCAAATGTCTCTAGTGGCCTGAACTTTGCCCACAAAATATCTCCAATATCTAGAGTGACAACTCTTGAGAGTTAGATTTTGTTGCATTGATCATATTTTCTCCAAGGTCTCCTTAACAATTCATTTAGAAAGCATATCCACATCTCTTCATTAAATAACAGGCTACTAAAGGGTTCTCTTACCTTTGTTGAAAGGTACATAACCTAAAATAGTAAGGTTAGATCAAATCCTCTTGTGGGTGCTACAATTTCTCTACATCTGAGTGATAAGGGCCAGTTTCCATTAGATCAAAACATCCCTATGATCTAATATATCTCTAGGCTTCCTGTCAAATGATGCTACTCATACTTCGAGGGATAATCAATTTGGATACCAATATCCACCACATACTTGCACTAGATCAACAATATCTCTTCAGCTTCATTAATGCACCTTAAGAGTCCCTCTGGGTTCTTCCAAACAACTCGTAATCAGTTATGAATTATTTCTGCCGACTTAAGATCATTTTCTGGTTCTTCAAGTGCTCAAGACAGTATAAGTGTCTGGGATTAAAAAACAACACTTCCATTCAGGAACTCATCAACCTTTCACATCCTACATCCTACCTCATTTACCTCAATAGTGCAGTGTTTCTCTCAGCAATAAGCTTAGCCAAGCACTACCTCTCACCAACTTCAGTGAGGATATCCCAAGTCATACTCTTGCAACTTGTTCACCCACTTGCATCTTTTTCTTGAGGGTGTGTTGACACTAAAATTTTCCTCCATAATTTCTATTTCATTAATGTATGTATTAGGAATAGGATGTTGTTAAGTATAATTAGTAGTAGCGTCTGATAGAAGATAATGGCACTGTCAGTACGGTGCCACCAATAATGTGGAGTACGGTAACAGTCAAAGTACAATAGGAATGTTGTAAAAAGTAAATATTTGTCGTAAGTGGTCCGGTAATGTTAAAATGTCAAAGTTTGGGTAATTAGAAAAGTAGGGTCTACATGATTAGGAATTAGAAATATTATATTGGTAATAAGGACAAGGAGTGAGGTCATAAATATTTTGTGTATTTTATTTGTAAAAAGTCTAAAAATGTGGAACCCATGTAAAATGATAAGGTTTATCTTATCTTAATAGATAAGCTTACATGTACAGATAAGAGTTAAGGTATGGAATATGATTCGTCAGAGTGGATTTCTTATCCTATCTTAGAGATAAGATGGATAAGCCTGGAAGTTCTATAAATAGAGAGGCCACCCCCCCCTCATTTAGCATAGAAAAGAAGTAGTGAGAAATATTGTAGGAAGTGTGCAAAGGAAGCCATCAGTTTAAAGGTGTGTTGAAGAAGCCATTAAGAGGTGTAATTGTAAAGTTTCTCCCATAGTCTTGGTGAAAGGCAAGTGAAGTCAATAACACTTGAAGTACCCTCATGGGTGAGATTGTAACAATTTCATGTTAATATTATAATTTACTTTGATATTTCAGATTTGTCATCATTCCGTCTTATCATAGTCGATGGTATTCTTGTGTTATGTTGTTGTTTTGTTTCCAGATTACATCCACCAAACTAAAGGCTGTGCATTAGTAAATAATCATAGCACGAGGAGTTCCCGGTGAAGAATTATCATAGTGCCGGATTGGTGATGACATTTTGGTTCCGTTGCCGGGACCATTCCTCATTGGTGGATTTTCTGGAGGGATATTCCCACTTAGTCAAAAATCAATTAGAGGGTAACCTTATTTTTACTGTGCATAGTAGTTACCATGGTAAAGTCATTTTTGCCGTGAATAGTAGTTACCATGGATAAAGTCATTTTTACCGTGAATAGTAGTTACCATGATAAAGTCATTTTTGCTGTGAATAGTATTTATCACAGTAAAGTCACTTTTTACTGTGAATAGTATTTACCACAGTAACTTCACTTTTTACTATGAATAGTGTTTACCACAGTAAAGTTATTTTTTACCGCAGTAAGTCAAGTTTTACCATAGTTTACCGTGGACATTTCTATTTTACTGTAGAAAGGTGTAAAGTCACTTTCTAGTATACAGTGATTCCAATTATTTGTGCACATAAGTCTTGTTAATTGTACTTGTGGGGTTGGTATTTTATGGTGGTCACTTTTGAAAATGGGGAAGATTCCTGTTTTTTCAGCCCAATCTAATGAAGATGCTTCCTATTTCATTCAAGAGTTTAAACGATCTTGTATTTGTAATGGCCTTATAAGAAGGGAACAATGGACTGAATTTTTTCCTACCTTTTTGGATGGTTCAGCACTTAGGTGGTTTGAAACACTAGGTGAAAATGTGAAAAATTCATGGGATTTATTAACTGAAAGTTTTCTTGAAGAATTTGGTGAACAACAGAAATATGCAGATCTCATGATTGAGATCACAAAGCTATCCCAAGGAGAGAAGGATAAGATAAGGGATTATCATGGTCGTGTTGTAGAGCTAAGGAGGAAGCTCGATGCCCAGATCCGGAAGGAACGATTAGCGGATGGGTTGATGAATGGCGTGGATAATCTCCTTTGTAAGCACTTCATTCTTGGGATGAAGCCAGAGATCAGACAACGAGTGAAGTATGATCACCCCAACTACCATTGAACAAGTAAAAGAGATTACAAGAAGGCAAGAAGAAAGCATGGAAGAGGAGCCCAAAGAAATTGTTGCTAAAGTAGAGCCTACACCAGCACCTTCGGTCTAGAATCCACAAGCACTCTCGGTGAGCAAAAACATTTCTCCTAGTACATCTACTGAGTATGAAGATCTTCTCAAAAAGATGGGTCAGTTAACTATTAATATTCTTCAAGGAAAGGAATTTAGTTCTCAGGGAGGAGATAGAGGTCCAAAAAGAAATATTTCTGAAGTTGTATGTTATGGTTGTTATAAAAAGGGTCATTATAAGTATAATTGTCTAGATAGAGCTTCTACATCAGGTAAAGGAGATAATGATAAAGGAAAAGCACCTGTGAATTCTTTTGATGTAGTAGATAAGAGCAGAAATAATGAAGTAGATGTGTTTGTAACAAAAAGAAAGAAAGAAAAATATAATCAAGATGGAAATGATCCTATGAAGATGAAAGAAGAAACTAGTAAGAAATATAGGAGAAGAAAATTGGGTGTGTAGGATTTTCTGATTTCATAGGGGCATAAGACCATACTCCATCTTGGAAGATCTGTCCAAAAGGCACTGCAAATATTACATATGGCCAACTCTTGGCTATGTCTTCTGAGAAGAGGCGAGAGTTGCGAAGTGGACTCAATGCTCGACGAAGGAAGGAGGTTGAGATCTGTCGTTTTTGGAGGCAGAGGCAGTATCCCTATGTTCCACAAGCTGAGGTATTATGTAATGGTATTTCAATTCATGATGTCTTAGTTGATGGAGGTGCTGCAGTTAATGTAATGACCGAGTCTGTAATGAATATGTTGGATTTAAAAGTTGATCACCCTTCAACACTTATGTTAAGGTCATTAAATAAAGGAAAAACTAAACCAAAAGGTGTAGTTTCAAATGTGGCAATATTTGTTATGGGTGTGGTATGTGTGATAGACTTTCAGGTGATGAAAAATGGTACTGTTACATACCCAATGCTTGCTTGGGAAGACCATGGCTAAGGAGAGTTCATGTAAGAAACTACTGGAATGAAGGTTTCACGACACTTGGACATTGGTAGAGAGAGGGTGAAGATAAACATGATCCCTCGGCATCATAAGGTAGAACCTGTCAATTCAAGTGATGAAACTGATGATTGGACATCCTCTGATTACTCTAGTACTAGTGAAGTGGACACTGAAGATGAAGAAAGAGAGGTGGATGCTTCAGTCATGGATATCCTTCCAGTCACACCAACTCATGACCCCATAAAATTATCTGAAGAAGAAGTTGATGATCGTCTCCAACAAATAAAGATTGGTGATGTTATGATGGAGAGTGAGAAGGAATCCTACCTTCAGCTCTTTCGAAGGTATATACACATATTCACTTTTGATTACAAGTAACTCCATCAAGTAAGTTGGGTAGAACATTCTATTGAGCTAGTAGATGATGCTAAGCCCATAAAGCAAATGCCATATAGAATGAATCCTAATTTTTCCAAGACTGTAAAAGAAGAAATAGATAAGTTGCTTGATGCAGGATTCATATTTGCTGTGGAGAATTCAGAATGGGTTTCTCCCATTGTGATCTCAATAAAAAAGAATGGGAAGCTACGCATTTGTGTTGATTACAGGAAGATCAATAAGGCAACAAAGAAGGATCATTACCCTCTTCCATTTTCAGATCAGATCTTGGACGAAGTAGCTGGCTAGGAGTGCTATAGTTTTGCTGATGGATATAGCGGCTACAACCAAGTTCGTATAGCAGAGAAAGATCAGCTGAAGACCATGTTCACCACTCCTTGGGGAACGTTTGCTTATAGAGTTATGCCTTTTGGGTTGTGTAATGCTCCAATAACATTCCAGCGTTTGATGAATAGGGTGTTCGAACCCTACATTGGGACCTTCATTAGAGTATTTCTGGATGATTTTTGCATCTAAGGGAGCAAGTTGGACCACCTGCACCAGATGGAGACAACATTTCAAAGGTTAGATGAAGCACAAGCCTCACTAAACCCTACAAAGTGTGTCTTTGGATGTTCTAAAGGTGTTTTGTTAGGGCATGTTGTATCCAGAGATGGTATTGGTACTAATCCTGATAAAGTTTCAAAAATCAAAGATTTACCATTTCCTATTAATAGAAGTAAGTTGAGATCAATTTTAGGCCATGTGGGTTACTATAGAAGGTTCATCAAGAATTTCTCAAAGATTTCACAGCCACTAACCCAGTTCTTGAAGAAGGATGTTACTTATGAACCAGGAAATAAGGCGCATGAAGCTTTTGGACAACTGAAGGAATCTCTGGTGTCTTCACCTGTTTTGAAGAATCCAGATTGGAGCAAGCCATTCATTGTGTACACTGATGCCTCAGATGTAGCACTAGGAATTACTTTGAGCCAAAATGATGAAAATGGGAATGAACATCCAATTTACTTTGGGAGCAGACAAATGAGCAGTGCTGAGGTAAATTATACTGTAACTGAAAAAGAGGCTCTGGCTATCATTTTTGCTGTAAAGAAGTTTAGAAATTACTTGCTAGGGAAAAAATTTCTAGTTGTAACAGATCATCAGGCTCTAAAATATATTGTAAATAAGCCTAACCCATCAGGGAGGATAGCAAGATGGATAATTTTTCTACAAGAGTTTGAATTTGATATTATAGATAGGCTAGGAAAGAAGCATGTCAATGCAGATGCACTCTCTCGAGCCTATGATGGTTTAGGATCATCTTGTGATGATGATGATTTCCCCGATGCAGCATTGTTATCCCTTGACACAATCCCTAATGAATACATAGATATTTGGAATTATCTGAATGAATTCAAGTTTCCTGATGGTGCCAATGCAAAGACTAAGAGAAAATTACTCAAGCCATTCATCCATATTCTATTCTGCATGGAGTATTATTTCGAATAGGACCTGATGGACAGTACAAGAGGGCAGTTGGACGTGATCAAGGAAAGGAACTGCTAGAAGAATTCCACAATGGTACATGTGGAGGGCACTTATCTGGACAACTTACAGCAAGAAGGATCTTAGATGCAGGTTATCACTAGCCCACTCTTTTTAAAGATTGTTATAATTATTGTAAGACATGTGATATTTGTCAAACACATGGTAACCGTAAGACTTCATCAGCTCCATTATGTCCTATTCTTCCACTTGGTCCCTTTGAAAAGTGGGGAATAGACATTGTAGGTCCACTTCCAACTACATCACGCCAAAATAAGTATATTGTAGTTGCCACATATTATTTAACCAAGTGGGTTGAAGCTAGGCCATTGAAAATAACTTCCATGGATGAAGTGGCAAGGTTCATATATGAACGCATTGTCACCAGATTTGGTTTTCCATTAGAAATTGTAACAGATCAAGGAAGCCACTTCATTAATGAGGTGGTAAAAGCCCTAGTCAATAAGTTTTCTATTAAGCAAAGGAAGGCAACAACATACAAGCCAAGCACAAATGGACAGGTGGAACGAACAAATTTTGTGCTGTGTCAAATTCTAGCAAAAGATGCAGCCTTGCAGGTACATAAATGGGATAAAAGGATTCATGCAGCATTATGGGCATATAGGGCAACATCAAAGTCAGCAACAGGATACTCCCCATTTCAGTTGGCCTATGGCATTGATCTAGTTCTTCCTATTGAGTTTGATATTCCCACTGTGAGAGTTATGAAAAATGAAAGGATGGATGAAAGTGATTCAGTAAAAGAAAGGTTGGTACATCTTCATTTGCTAGAGGAAATGAGTGAAATAGCAAATGATACAAGCCATAAGAAGAAAATGAAGCAGAAACAATACTTTGATCAAAAGATCTAGTGGTCTCCATTTCATGTGAATGACTTGGTCCTAGTATATGATTCCAGATACAAAAAAAGAAGACAGAGAAAATTTCTTCCAAAATGGATGGAGCCCTAGAAAATAGCAGCTGTGCATGAAAATGGTATATACCAACTAGAGGAATTGGATGGCACTCCCATTAAGAAATGGGTCATCCACGACAAGTTGAAGATTTTCCAAGCACCAGAATAGTCTACTCCGAGGACGGAGTAGAAGCTAGGAAGGGGGAAGATGTCGACACTAAAATTTTCCTCCATAATTTCTGTTTCATTAATGTTGTATTAGGAATAGGATGTTGTTAAGTATAATTAGTAGTAGCATCTGATAGAAGATAACGGCGCCATCAGTATGGTGTCGCCAATAATGTGGAGTACGGTAATAGTCAAAGTACAATAGGAATGTTGTAAAAAGTAAATATTTGTCGTGAGTGGTCCGGTAATGTTAAAATGTCAAAGTTTGGGTAATTAGAGAAGTAGGGTCTACATGATTAGGAATTAGAAATATTTTATTGGTAATAAGGACAAGGAGTGAGGTCATAAATATTTTGTGTATTTTATTTGTAAAAAGTCTAAAAATGTGGAACCCATGTAAAATGATAAGGTTTATCTTATCTTAAGAGATAAGCTTACATGTACAGATAAGAGTTAAGGTATGGAATATGATTCGTTAGAGTGGATTTCTTATCCTATCTTAGAGATAGGATGGATAATCCTGGAAGTTCTATAAATAGAGAGGCCACCCCCCTCATTTAGCATAGAAAGAAGTAGTGAGAAATATTGTAGGAAGTGTGCAAAGGAAGCCATCAATTAAAGGTGTGTTGAAGAAGCCATCGAGAGGTGTAATTATAAAGTTTCTCCCATAGTCTTGTTGAAGTACCTCATGGGTGAGATTGTAACAATTTCATGTTAATATTATAACTTACTTTGATATTTCAGATTTGTCATCATTCCGTTTTATCATAGTCGATGGTACATTCTTGTGTTCGGTTGTTGTTTTGTTTCCAGATTACATCCACCAAACGAAAGGCTGTGCATTAGTAAATAATCATAGCACGAGGAGTTCCCGGTGAAGAATTATCATAGTGCCGGATTGGTGATGACAAGACCTACATCTCTGACACGATGTCCTTCACTATGGTGTGAGGAACATAAGTAACCTCTTTAGAACTTAGAATGTAAGGTCTAAAAACCTTTTTTGCTTTTACAAAGGAAAATACCTACTTTTCCATGGGTGTACTTCATCTCAGCCCCATACAAGGCCTTACTGAAAAAGGTAATTGGCCTCTCAGCCCCTTCATCATCCTTCTGCATCAGGACAGAAGTAATAGTGTTATCTGAAGCAAAGGAAAACAGTTGGAAAGGTTTCCTATTCTTTGGAGCTGCCAGAACATGTGCATGTTTTAGTGCCTCCTTGATTCCACTGAAGGCTTGGATGACAACCTCCTCCCATTTGATGACCTGGTATTTCTTCAACATGGACATGATTAGAATGGTCAACTTAGCAAAGTTTGATATGAATATTCTAATGAAGTTTATTTTCCCAAAGAAGGACTGAATTCCCTTCTTGGTTCTTGGGATTGGGACCTTGCTAATGGCTTCTACTCTTTTTGGATCAATCATCACCCCTTCTTGTGACACAATGTGACCAAGAAACTTTTCCTTCTACACTCCAAAATGACACTTATTTGGATTGAGTGAGATGTCATATTCTCTACATCTTATCAGCATCTTCTCCACATTTATCAAGTGGTCACTTCTCTTTCTAGAAAACATAGTCACATCATCTTGGTAGAAATCAATAAACTTATTGATGTAACGAGAAAAAGCAACATCCATTTCTCTTTGAAAGGTATTCCCAACATTCATCAGACTAAAGGGCATCCTAACATAAACATAGGTCCCCCAAGGAGTAGTAAAGGTTGTCTTGTTCCTTTATGATTCCTTCACCACAACTTGGTTATTACGAGAGAAACCATGCAAGGTAGAGAGAAATTTAGACCCAGTCACTAACTGCAGGATGTTCTCCATATTTGGTAAAGGATAATTATCCTTCATTGGTTCTTTTTTCAAATTCCTGAAGTCCACACATAACCTGATATCACAATTCTTCTTTCTTACTAGTACTAGGTTTGCTACCCAAGAAGAATACCTAGTGGGCTGAATAATCCCTCCATCTCTTAGCTTCTTCAGTTCCTCGTACATCTTGAGAGATAAGAGTGGCTTGATGGGCCTTCATTTCTTCTTGAATGGCTTTGTATTAGACTCCAAGGAAATCTCATGTTGAAATAGGTCCTCTCTGTATGTGTTTACTTTAGAATAGGTCCAAGCCATGTAATGTTGGTATTTATTCAACAATTGGATGTATGACTACTTCTCCTCCTTACTGAGATTACTACCTAACCAAATTTTCCTTGGCTTCTTCTTTGTGCCAAGGTCATGCTCCTCAATATCCCTTAAGGTTTTCATGCATCTATTAACAATGTGATCAGCATTATCAAAATTGGACTCAAGAGAAACCAGTCCTCTAGGAATGGTATTGGTTTTTAGATGGATGATGCCCTTTCCAAAAAAGGTCTCTTTTACTTCTGCTGTACATACCATTAGCTCCAAATCAATGAATTAATCAGCAAAATCTCCCTTGTTCTGTAAAAATCTTCTAATCTGAGCATCATCATCAAAAATGTGCCAATGTTTAATGTTGTTAGGGACAAAAGGTCTTGTCAATACCTCAACATCATATTCACAATTTGGAGACATTGTACAATTGTCAAACCGAGACACCAACACTGCAAGCTTGTTTGCTAAGTCATTAAATTTTCTATCATGATGCACTATATTGAATGAATCAAACATCTCAATAAGATCCCAAACTACATGTTTATACAATTTCATTCACTGATTCTTTGTGGCATACAACTTTATGGATTGTTTTACTATTAATTATGAGTCTCCTTTGATAATGATGTCCTTGAAAACATATTTCTAAGCAATTCTTAAATCCAACAATAGATCCTCATACTCAACAATGTTTTTGGTGCACTCGAAGCTGAGTTTGAAGGAGAAAACAAAATTTTCTTGACTAGGAGAAAGTAGAACAACACTAGCACCATTCCCAAACTTGGAGAAAGCTCCATCAAACAACAAAGTCCAAGGAGATCCTATCTATTCAAGACCCTTGAATTCTTCAATCTTGTGATCCTTTCCATCAGCAAATCCTACAAATTTATTTGCATCAACACTTGTGTACAATACTTCATAGGATGCATTGTTGGGATCCTCAATAAGGTGCAACATCTTATTTTCCCCATACAACCTGACAAGGCTACCCTCAATTGGAATGGTGGAATAGGACATATCCATTTGGACACTCCCCCTAACACTAGCAGCCCATTTTCCTTACAGTAGCATGCCCCACTTGGCTGGGCAATCAACGATGACAACATCAAGTTTTAAATTCTTACCTGGATAAGATGCAAGTTGCACCACCAAACCCTTCACACATCCTACCACTGGCACCTCTTTCGAGTCCATAGCAGTGCACTTCCCATATGCTACTATTACTTTTATATTCAGCTCATTCATAACTTCTAAAGGCATGGCATTGCATGATGCCCCTAAGTCAAACATGGAATTGTGCAGAGGTTTGTCCTTAATGATCAGGGTAGTGAAGAATGGATCCACATGTAGTTGAGATTCCACCAAGGATGTCCCCAAATAGACCTCAGGTGGTTCATCTAGCTCTTATGATGCTAGTGGTACTTCTGGTTCTTCAATGACTGGTGGGGTCTCCATAATGTTTGTGTTTCTACCTAGGGTAGTCTTCTCTTCTTTCAACCCCAGATATTCAAATGCTCTCTTTTTGTGATCAAGAATCCTAGGCAACTCAAAAACTGGAACACATACTTTGATTTGACTTAAAACTTGGGTAATGTCATATGGGACATTATTTGGCAAGGAAGTATTGGAAGGAATGCTAACACACTCACTAGGTGGTATTAGGACCTTTTACAGATTGGGCGTGGGGATAGGTATGCTTGTTTTTGGAACTATAGGGATTTTAGTAGGTGCATCTTTCTTAGGAGCCTCTTTAGGAATGTTTGAAAGTAAGGAAGCTTTTCGATTGGCTTGAGGCCCTGTCCCTTTGACAGCCTTATTTCTTGTGTTATATTACTTCTCTTGAGCAACAACAACATTCATTAGTAACTGTCTATCCTGCTCAGATGGAATTTTTCCATCATACTTATTTATCATTAAAGCCCTTAAATATTCAAAGTCATTATTGGGCAGTTCAAAATCCTGTATAGTATCTACTTCTAAAATATGAGAGGGAGGAAGAAAAGGTACCCTATGAATGTAGTCCCAAAAAGTGACAGCATTCTGGGCACTTATCACATCAGTTGAAGTTGGCCCTCGTTGTAAGCTTGTTAAACAACCCATCATGAAGACATCATCATCATTGTCATCAACTTCTTCTTCTTCTTGCTGATCTTCTTCATAAGGAGCATGAGGCATGAAACATTTGTCACACCAATCAATGAAATCTTTCTCCTCCACCACAAAAAATCTGGCAGCCAACGAATTAGGCATCACTATGTTTTCCCTACCTTGGGGCTCCAGATTTCCAAATCCAATAGGTCCATTTCCTCTATCATCAGATATTTGGTGATTTGTAAACTTGTCTTGCCCTTGTTGCTTGTGTTGACATTGTGAGTTCTTCCGAATTCCTTTCTTAGCCCGGGCTAGTTTGTAGCAAAATATTTGACAGCCCTTGCCAAAGTTTTCACAACTTCTTCCAAATCAGCAACCTTTCTTGTTTGAGGATTTTTTTGGTTAACCAACTTTACACCCTCCCTTTTTGGAGGATTTCTAATTTCCTTGATGTTTTTATCTATTTGCAAAGCCATGGTGAAGGCCTGACTCAAATTTGTGGGGTTCTTGTCCCTTAAGTAATATGCAACCTTTTTATCAAATGCATCAGAATATTGGATCAAACATGACTCATCAAAAGGTCTTATCCTAATAAGGAATCTCCTTAAGGTATTATTAAACCTTGTGTTGAAATCATGTACTGACTCATTAGGATTCTTTTTTATGTTTTCAAATTCTGTCTAAAGGAACCTAGGGTTAGTTCTATCACCATACTGCAATCTAAATACATTACTCATCTCATTCCAAGAATCAATAGAGTTATATGGAAATGCTTTATACCAATCCCTAGCATCTTCTTCCAGGGTATCGATAAACAACTTAACATATGCATCTTCATGTTTAATCTCAAATTCTTCCATCATATTGATAAAAATATTTAGATGCTGATCACCAGTTATAGCATTGTTTCCTTGGAACTTTGGAATTGCATTTGGATAACCAACCATTCCCACAAAAATTATAGGTCCAAAAGTGTTTACAAAAAATTGAGGTTTGGGTGGGGGCTGGGCCATATTGTTTTGAGGAGGTTACCCTGGAGGGGTGACAAATTGATAAGGGGTAGAGAGTCCTTGGAACATAGGAGTATAGTTTTCAAAATGGGTATCCCCTAAAGGCCTTTCTTCTTGGAAATCACTATCAACCTCAAAAATGATAGGTGCAGAATGTGAAGAAAAGATTTCAAAATCAAATGAAGTCCCTTCTCCAGTTGGAGAATTCAATTCCACAAAGATGTTTCATAATTCAGAGTAACTTGAATGGTTGTCTTAAATGATAGGCCAATCAATTTCATCAATGTAGATCCCTCTTCTTGTTTGTTTTTTTCCCACAACTATCCAGGATTTTCTTCCTTCAAATTTTGCTTTTCCTAGCTTTGGAAATAATGTCATAGTAGGATCCCTATCAAAGAAATATCTTCTTTCTTATAGCTTTGTAAATATTAGTAACAAATCTGACTTTGACAGAGTTTTAAGACATTGGTACTCACTAAAAATCAAGTCAACAGGGAGTCACCACTAAGGATTTCCACCCTAGTTGTGAAAATGCACTAAACATGATTTGTCAAATGTCCGTTAATGCTAGAAATTGGAAATGGAAAGATTCTAAACTTTCCTTACCCAGATTTATCAAATGAAAGCTAGTGCACTAGGTGTGAAAAATGAAAAAATGGTACACAACACTTGGAGCATACAAGAAGTGTTTTACCAAGTCTTGATTTTGAATTGAAATCCCCAGCAGTGGCGCCAGAAGTGTGTTGGTACCCAAATTTAATCTCCTTCAAAGACCGAGAAACATCATGGATTTTTATAGGACACTTAGAGGCAGATAGATAATCATGTACGTTTTTTTGTAGCGGGGAAAGAAATCTATTTTACTTGTTAGCACTCATGTTTCGAAAGGAGTGGGTAGAATCTTAAAAGGATGTGATCTAATCCTAACTATTTTAGGTTGTGCCTTTTAACAAAGATAAGAGAACCTATTTTGTAAACTTTGTTATTAAAGAACAATGATAAATCCTTCTTTTGTATAAATTTTATGGAGAATACCTTGGGAAAATATGATCAACACACCAAATCTGACTCTCACGAGTTTTCACTTCCAGATCATGGAGATATTATCACAATAAGGCAAAGGTTACTAAAGACATTTGGGACCCCGATTGCTTTTGCATGTTTTGGTGATGGGGATTATGCATTGGTTTACACACATGAAAAATAGGGGTAGTACGGGTAGGGTTGTTTGTTTTTGAATAAATTTTTTGTGGGAGGTGGGGCAGGATGAATTAGATTGACCAGATCCTTGAGGAATCTTACAAAATGGAAGGTTAAATCAACAGAATGCCACATAATAGCTAAAATGTTTCTTTAACTAGAATATGTGCTTCAAAGGAGGCCCATATTAGCACTCTTTCACACAATATTTGAGATTCTATCATGAAGGCTTGAGTTAGAAAATCCAACAAAGCATCAAGATCTGAGTCAAATCATGCCTAAGGTACCCCTAGACCTTTACAGACATTCTTTTTCAACAGATGGAAGAAAAGTGATTTTAAATCATTTATTCCAATCCTAGATGAGAGCTCTTCTAAGAAATGAAATTACAGATGCCACTAAACTATCACCAGGATTGAGGCCTATGTGATTGAATCATATTTTAATACAAGATTACAACAAAAACAAGAAAAACTACTCACATACGTTTAGAAATTTAAAAAAAAACACATTTTGGTCAAGACAACACAAAATAACTCAAATTTGATTAAATCTATCAGCAGGGGAAAGTTTTTAGAATAGTCCTCAGAGCTTGTCAATGGTTGTACAATTGCAACCACCTTGACATGATGAGATTTAATACAAAAGAGATATACAATCTTCTCAAACAACGTCTCAAAATGATGGACTTAGTCAAGCTTTTTCTATTAGAAAATTCAGTCCTGACCCCTAACACTGCAACCATTTGCACCAAATTTTTTTTCCATTTATAAAATTTACAATAGGGACCCCTTTTCCCCTCCAAAATCTAGACCTTGAGTGCTACCAGTGTTTACAATGATAACGATCATGATTCTCAGAATCAGATCTATAAAAATTCACCAGGTGCTCGAGGGGGCATATCTCATCAAATATATCCTGCATTCAACTCCTTCCTTTGGTAGATCACTCCTTTCTTCAATTTGCAATAAACGTCCACCCCTAATCTATCAAATTTGGCTCCTTGCGTGCTTAGGAGAAGAAAAATGGAAAATCTGATCGAGCATGATAGTCCAGGACAATTTTAATGGCAAAAGATGTCTTCCAAATCTTGCCACCAAACTCAAATATCAACATTAACTTCCCTCTCTGCTTGGTGTGTAGGAAATACCAATAAATCATGAAGAATCACACTTCCAGGTGTGTTTCAATAAAATGGGGGGAAAACCATATTCAGACTCTCAGATTTCGTTGATCTCTACTTTGAATTTGGGCCATGCACGTGGAAGATTCAAACTTAAAAATAGACTCGGGGTGCCTCCTCTGACTTTTTTCAACTTTTGGAAAATGGAAAAATTACACATTTTTTTTCACATCTCCACCCTCAAGGAATGAACTTGACACATGTCCTAAGGCGAGTCCCGACGAGATTGCAATAAAATTCTACCATTTTACGTCATTTTTGGAAAAGGGTAAGTTTTTCAAATTTTCCCCCACAGCTCCACCCTTTAAAAATTGGCCCGACACGTGTCCCAATTTATTTTATGTGGAATTGTGCTTCCCTTTTTACTTTTAACTCTTTTATCCCCAAAGGAAATTTTTCCAAATTTCCCCCAAGAGTCCGCACCTCCACCATTGACCAGAGAAAGATTTGAGCTTTTCTTTATCGAGCATGCAAGCCATTTTTATGTTTTTAGTCATTTTGATTTCAAGGAGAAAAAAATCCAAATTTCCCCTGATGGTCCGCCTCCCTGTCCCTTTGACTTTGCAAACCGCCACATGTCACCATGGTGCACCTTGAGATGGTCCCAAAAATTTGATACCTTGAACAAGCACGGGCTCGCCACATGTCCTGACCTGGAAATTTTTTCCTGAATGCTTGAAGCTCAGTGGAAGGTGCCATGAGTCATGCTCCGAGGCAGTCTCCTTTAGCCATTGAAAAATATAAGAAAAATGCAAAGTGATCGGAGACCTCCATGTGTCCTCTTGGCACTTCTTCAAAATGGTGCCCAAAGCAGAGACCTTGAATGAGTGTGGGCTCGCCACATGTCCCCATTTTCCACCACACTATTTTAGCTACATAAAAATTTTCTAAGTTTGGAAAAAACAACACAAACCTCAACATGCCCTCCTGGTGCTATTCCAAGGCCGGACCAAAAAGTGGATCCTCAAACGAGCGTTGTGCCTCCACGTGGACAAATTTTTAAGTTGAGGCCATTCATAGAATTTTTTGAAGTATCCATCCAAGCCACGTCCAACCCAAAAGGTACCACATCCCCTGTCGATGCAAGGATGTAAATTTTACTAGGAGAAACACTCATCAAACCGTAAAATGCTGAAAAATGATCATTTGAGCCTGAAAATGAAATTTTCTCCAAGGTTAGAGAATTTAGAAATGTTACAAAGATCAAATATGTTTCTCCGAGATACATCCATTCATTTTTCTTCAAGTATTTTAGGGCGGAAACAACAAGGAAATATCCCAACTGTGAAGAATAGAAAATATGGGAGAACTCGAGTTTTAGAAAAATAGATAATGGGAAACCCAAATTACAGACCTTTTCTAGAGGAACAAAGAAACAAGGAGATAACTATGGATCCATAAGTTATCTACGACCCAGGAACATATTAAAAATGGAAACAAAGATTAACCAGGCACAACCATGCAAAAAAATAAAGTGAAAGACGCCATAAATCAATATATTTTCAAAGGAATTCTGGGGCGAGACTATTTTGAGAACCAACATGCTCTATGCTTTATCGATCACATCTTTCTAGCGCACATTCAAACCATTTTCCAATGGCGCACTCTTGTTCTAGTGTTCATTTTTTATTATTGAGGGGGCATGTATAAATGAACCTTGTCACATGCATATGCATTCACATTCATGCACGTGAATCCTATCACATTTACTTTGCATTCCATATCACTCATCTACTACATATTGTATATATTAGTCACATATTATTCTTGTTTACTTATACTCATAGTATACATCTTGCTTACTATGTAAGCTAAATACACTTTATGTCATTATATTTTTTGTATGCACATGTGCATTCAATTGATTTCTAGTTGTGATCGTAGATTCTATAGATTGATACACATAGCACAAATGTGTTGTGTAGTACCTCTTACCAATCCCACAATGACTCATGGGGCATCTACTTTTGTACACATCATTTGTGCTATTGTTTCATTTTTCATAACACACTATTATATTTTATTATACACACCTTTACATGCATTTCATATTTCTAATATATTAATGGGTGTTTTATGTGTAGCATTTTTCTTGTAGGACCATTTGCTTCCATGGCATTCTATTACAATGTTTGCTCTTATCTGTCATTGCTTCTCATTATTTGTGGGATTTTCCCTATGTATTTCTTGTTTTTAGATTTTATGTATGCTTGAGGACACTATGGCTTTGATTGTATTACAAAATCATGAGTGATGTCCCATGTTTGAAAACCACTTTTCATAGTCTACTTTATCTTCGTGCGGGTTAACATTGTCTTCTTGCATCGTAGCTTACACATTGTCAACTTGTTAGCTAGTCTACAAATTGTCTTCTACATGTATATTTTTCTTTCTCATACTAACACTTGTCTCATACCCATTGTATTTATGTGTGGTTTGGGTTTCTACTAAGCACACCCCCTTCCCCTGTATGGCACAATTTTAGAACAATGGTCGGTACTCCTTTAGGAGGGCATACTCCTCAGAAATGTCATATGCACCCAAAATAATGGGGGGGGAATTATTGGGGGAGGATTAATCACCCACAAAATAGTTTACAATAATCACATAGCATAGTTCGTTACGAGTATAACCTAATCATCAGTTTAAAAAATGGACCAAATTGTGACTTGAGTCCTCACCCCAACATAAATACTAGCATGCAGACTAGGAAAGTAGCACCTGGGTGCCTCTCACCCTTCATGGAAAAATATGACCAAGGGGTAGTTACATAAAAATTTTCAATTCAACACATTTATTAACACTTCAAACAGTGGCTTTTACATCACAACAATCCTTCAACACTAGGCATGCATGCACTACACTCTCTTTTCTAATTTCACATTGGATCAGAACTGTTTGAAATGGATCATATTTTTACACATCATCTGCAGTGGTGTTCACATTGTGGGAAGTAGTTAAAGGTTGGAATATGACACCATAATTTTCTCCCTATACTTATTCCATGTCTTGGTGTGAGATCACCCAAAATACTCACAAACAATGCAACTACTTTAAGATCACCTAGAAAACATGTTCTTCTACATCATCAATAGGATCCTTTCTACCCTTTTCACTCATCATGGATAAGCTACACATGTTCCTTTTTTCATTTTCACATATTTCTTACATAATTTTTTTCTCATTTTGATCATATACTCACATATTTGACTACTTGATCATTCTTCTCTTTTGCAGGTTTTTCCTTATGGGAAGAAATAGTCACATGAATGAACACATCATTAACAACATCAACACATCAGCATTAATCGACACCAACAACAGGAAAAATCGTGACATCTACACATATGGTCTCGCCCTAGGATCATCATCATAATTTTTTCACTTCCTATTATATATCTTCCACTCTTCACATTTGTTATCATTCCATGCTTTTCCTTTTCTTTCGACACACTTTTCGCCATCAATCTACATCGTTATTAGGTACACATCTTCTATCTATTTTATGTTATCGATATTTCACTCAACAACATAAAGTGGGGGAATATGTGAACAATAAATCATACACTTTGGGTATCTATCTAGTAATGATCAGTAACTACTATTCATATGATTCTTAATTAATAAAAGTACTAATCAACCCATGTCTTTGGCCATCTTTGCTTGTTTTTATAACCACTTTTTGTCTTACAATATTGCTTGACCAGTTTGTCTTTTTATACTTCGGAATATCTCATCCTAGACACCATCACCTAGCTAGGACACCAAATCTTTGTGCCCCTAAACTATTTTTACTTTGCTCACATGTTTTGGGTTCTTTCTAGCTATTTAGGCATATTATATTTTTGGTGATCACCCTTTTCAGGGTTAATTACAAAATTCAAGCAAGGGAATCATATAAGTATAAACTTCTGTTACGATAAGAAAGGACGAAGAAATAAGCATTAGGTATCACAACCTAAGGTTTTATTCAAAGGTAATTATCAAGAGAATTCAATAATCCATCTAGCAACCACACATAATGGCATGGGAGTGACACTTCTACATACAAGCATATAATGGTATGTTCATTCTTTCATGAACACATCTTATTACATTTCTCAGATATAGATACTTTCTCGCTATCAAGTATGACATGCATAAAAGCCACCTAAGGCAAAATTTTGTACACCCACACATAGAAATACATTGGGTCTGAATTGTAGTGCAATGCTTAGTCATAATATCACTTGTTTGACAACTGAAGACAATATGAACCCTCATTTGTATTATTTTCTTTTTGCGATTTGATGCACTTTTGAGGCTTTTACAAGTCATTTCTTGATTTCATGTTATAGGCTACATCCACAACCTTGGTGTAACATAATATCAAATAGAAGTAAAGGATAATAATCTTGCGACCCATTGCAACTAGTTTTCTATGTTCTTAACTAGACACAAGCACCTAGGAAGGTCTCTAACACCTATAACCCTATACGGGTGACCCAATCTAGCATAATTTGGTGTTCCTAAAATTTTCTCAAGCATGGTGTGATAATTTTCCCTCTCTATTTATCATTTCATCACCTCAGCACAGTCTAGGATCATTTGTGAATCAAATAAGTAATTATATCTCTTAATTTTCACTTAGGGTTTAAATATTAATTCCTTAATTAATTGGATCTATTTTGTACTTATTTTCTTCTTCATTTACTACTACATTTCAATCAAGTTAAGGAATATATATATATATATATATATATATAATAATCAATGTCATGGTCTGGAGAAGTCATTCTAGGCTCCCAATCCTATTCCATTCAATATGGTATGGTCTCTGGAGATTTAGATCTTATCGATATTGTTTAACCATTATAATAACTTGGTGATGGTATATATGAAGTGTATAATGAGTTTCAGGTCAGTTAGCAGGGGTTTGATAGTGTTTTATGGTCCTTAGGAAGAAAGGAGGTGGAAACATGCAAGATAACATACGTAAATGAGATTGGATGGAGAGTTCTAGGAATAATTGACATTTTTAATGAGTATGGATAGTTAGATATTTTTGCATAATGCTTCATGACATGTTTTAGGTTTAAATAAAGAATATTTTTGAAGATATGTCATTTTTGCTAAAGCAGGTCTTCTTGTGTGTGTTTTTAAAGAAAAAATGAACTCTCTTATGCTCTTGTGGACTATGTTTTTCAATGGGGACCTAATATTTTTGGAATATATTTTTAGGTAATTTATGAAGGTTTAAGAAAATTAACATGAAGTTTTTTAATTGTCTAGTTTTTATGAATGATTGTTAATAAGATAAATTGCTTTGAATCCCTAGCTAAACTCTAGCTCAAAGTGACGTGGAAAAAAATGAGTATACTAGACTGGTTTTATTCCTTTTTCCATAGTGATGATTGGATTTTGTATAGGAATCCTCTATATTGCAAGAAAGTTAAGGTAGAACATGTGGTGATGAGTGGACTCCACCTAAAAATGTATGTTTCTATAGAAGTTTAGTTTGTGGAGAAGTCTTCCAAAGAAGGTATCATTTAAATTGACCTTTTTTTAGCCTTAGAATCTTTCTATATGTTCATCATTTTTTCATATCATGGTTGAGCTTCTAATTGGAAAAGTGTGCCATATTTATGAAGAATGGTTTTTAGGGAAGTTTGGAGTAGCTTGTGGTAAAATTAGAATTACAGAAGCTACATGTGGATGAATGAATTTATTTAAATTTTGTTGTTATCCCAGTTTATAGAGATTTATAACAATATATAAAGTGTGTGTTTTTGACATGGTATGAAGAAGTTATGACCTATTCTCTAATGGTCGAATATGAAGGATTTCTAGTTAAGAAGGGTCTTAAGTGACTTTAAGAGGTAAGGTGATTCTTTTTATTTCTTCATGCTTGTTGAGGGTTTCTAATTGCTTATAAAATATGCATAAGGATGTTACAGGATTTTTAGACTATAGAAGTGAGTTTTGAGGTGATGGAGCAAATTGAGGTCAACGCTAGTTCTTGAGTCCTAGAAGGATAAAGTAGCAATTTAAGAGATGGACTTCGTTGAAGGCCTTACACTTGGATTTGGAAGGAATTTAAGGTTTCATAGAAAGAATATTTAGATATATTTTTATTGGTGTATTTTTTTCTCATGATTATGAGATTTGATAGGTCATCTAGCTTAATTTTAAAAGAAGAAGGTTTGTTGTTCTCAGGATAGAATTTATCAGACTGAAATATTGAGTTAAAAGATGTATATTTTAAATTGGATGATGGTTTCTATAAATTTGAGAGTAAATAGAGATACATTTTTAATATTTAAGGCCTTTATAGGTCTTGCAAGAGGTAAAAATGGCGTAAATCAGTTGAGTTCTCAAAACTGATTTCTTGGCAGCTCAGTATGGTAAAGAGGAAAGGTGGTGTGGTTTGAATATATTGATGTTTAATGACATATAGAAAACATGGATGTGATCTATAGGTCTAAGGGATTCCAACAAGTTTTTACATGTAATATTTGAGATGTTCTTGGGTGGTCTTGATTGTTGGTGTGTGTGACATGCCTAGTCATCATCCACATCACATGGTGAGTCATCTCACCTTGCGAGAGTCATAGGTCTTAGGAAGTCAAATGACAAGTGTCATATTATTTCATTGAATCTGTCATTGTCATTTATGTTAGTGCATCATAGGAGTTACATTCCTTTTTTGGAATTGTAACTCCTCCTTTAGAGGCATCATATGCATCAGTCATGTCATATGCGTTAGTGGCATCATTGATGTTCTTTCCTTGTTTAGGCTTGGGGGTTACACAACACCCATATTTCTACTTCCTTTTTTTGATCTATGAGCATGAGAAAACTTGTTTTCTTATTTGCATAATCTTTCCATTGTTTGAATCTTGCTTATTGCATTGGAGCTTGACATTACCATCAGATTGTAACTTTGTTGTGATGCATTATTTTCAACATCGGTTCTCATGAATCCATCTTTCATGGTATCAGAGCTAGTTTTAGTAAAACATGCACTCTTTTTTTATCAAGTTGTTTATTACTTTTGGTTTCTTCTTATTTCCTCTTGCAAGTTTTTTCAATTATTATTTTGGAAAATTTTATTGCTCACATCGTATTGAGGTTTTAATAGTTATAAGTTTGAGAGTATTTGGTTGGTTCGTTTTATCATGGTTGTTGACTTCATGATTATTTCTATTCTCGTGAGCTCAGTTTTTGCTTTAGCGTGGACGTGTGGTTCATTCATGGTTCGAGTTCATGTGTTAGATTTATTTGGGTATTCCAGCTTTGCATGAGTGTTTTTTTGGGTCTATTACATTTTGAGGTTACATTTCAGAGGTTGCAGATCCATGTTTTTGCATAAATTTTGGTTCAACGTTGCATTGGATCTTATTTCATGGTTTTACGTTGGCTCAATCATTGGATTCTCTACTCTCCCAGATCGTACAATTTTTTATTGTCCCTTCTCGGCCTGGCTTAAGTGGTTTCATAGCACAACTAGTTTGGGTTGATCTATTCACTTAGGCTGTTATAAAAGCACTTAGAATTTTCCTATGACATTGCCCAAGCTTCATCCTCTAGTCTTAGTTGCACGTTGTTCTCCTTCAACTCGGGCCTGCAAACACTGCTTCATCCTTTGAGTTGAATGATTACATTTAGATTTTGGCTGTCTAGTTTTATTTTTCATTGTATTAAGTTTTTCTTCAAAGCTATTGGTTTTTTCCCCTTCTTTTGTTGACTTTTCTTTTCTCTACAACCCATGTTTTGGGTTCGTGTGAGACTGTGTGACCTTGACTATTGATACGAGTCACTTCGGCCTGGCTTAAGTTTGTTTTTCCAGTGAATAGAGCCCATTATTTGAATTATTTGGCTCTACCTTTGAATGAGCCCCTGGTTCATTTCTATACTTGACATGCTACCGGTTATCTGTTCAACATCAATCTCTAACACATTACCTTGACGAACCAACCGTTACCTCTCCACACCTACGTAGCCGAGTGACGGTTTCGGGATGTTACTAGCACGTGGCTCAACCTACACCACCTATACCTCAGTGATTTTTTTGGCTTGACCATTCACTCCTTGACCGACTTCCTCGGTAATTCAACTTCCAGCCAGCTCCACGCTTTCAAGACACATTAACACTTTCCTTCCTTTCAAATTTATTATTGGTAAATCAATAATCACATTTTAAAATGTTTAAGGTGTAAATCATTTATTTCATTGGCATTTTAATCCTTATTTGGGTATATTTTGGTTGTATTATTATCCTTCCTTTGAGTGTCGAAGACAGAGGGTGAGGTCTGGCATTGGCAAGAGGCTAATCCTCCCTTGTAATTAAAACAAACCCTATCTAAAATTTGATGTCATTTCCAATGAGCATACTATTAACCAAAATAATCTCCCCTTATTTTTGGGTTAACTTACTACCTTTTTTTCTTTAGTCCAGATTTCATACATTTAAAGCATTCAGATAGATAATTTCTTCCCATTTCCAGAAAGGTAAAGAACTCTTTCTAACTCTTTGTATTTTTTGAGTTATGGCTCGGCGGAGTTAGAAGGGAAAATTTTCCCAAGGTGGACTTGTGGGGCTTGGGAGAGATGTTTTCCAAGGAATCTCGGACCAGCCGGGAATTGGAGGAAAAAGTGAAAATTTTCCCTTTTATAAAAAAGGTGAAAATTAAGTGCTGAGCTGGGACATCAAAAAGCTAATGCAGGCCGACGGAACTTCAGAGGAAAATGAGATTATTTGAATTTTTGTCAAAAAGTGTAAAATGGAAAAAAAGGAGCCCTTGCCTCCACCAACCCCAATGGATGCCACATCATCAGAGGATTTACAGGAAAAAATTTCAAAATTTACCCAAGCTATTTTTTACAAAAAACATGAAGGAGAAACTTAGAAGGCCATATCTTTTGATCCAGAGCTCCATTTTTGATGTTCTTGGTACCAATGGAAAGATCTAAACATTCTCTTCATCACGCAGTATTCAATTTTTTATTTTGGTTAAGATTTGGGGGAGAAATTTACAAAATGCATTTTGGCGTGGAAAAGAAAAAAACCAGTTCCAACCACGAGATTTAATGAAGTATGGGTCATTCTCTTTGGTCTACAAAGTAGATACATGGAATTATGAGATTTTCCATCGAGCCCATCAATAGAGGAAGAATTCAAACACATTTTGAAAAGTGGTTGGAGCAGATCCCGTGATTTTTCCTCTTTTCTCACATTTTTTCTATAAAATCTAAACAAAGGCACATATTTCAAAGTTTGTTCATTCTTCTTCTTTACCTCCCTCTTCTTTTCTTCCCCAAGGGTCAAAATGGAGTTCTAACCTCCTCCCTTGCTCTGTAGATGGAATTTTTTGCCTCTTACCCATGAAATAACATACTGTGTAAATCTAGAGCAATAAACACTTGTTTTTGTGATGCATTTGCCCATCCTTTGCTCGTTTTTGGTTGTTTATTCTTGCCTCTCATTGTTGCAGGGCATCTATGCATGTTTGAATGTCATTTACAGGTTTTGGAGATGTCTTTTTAGGGATTTTGGAACATTTTCTATGTGAAATCTATCTCTGGTCTATGATGCAGTTGTCCATCCTTTCTATTTCTCACCTCCTTTTTCTCCATGGTAGTTTAGTGGATGACAAACACTTTCCTTCTCTGGTGTATCACTGTTTTAGTGTAGGCTCTATTTTTTCCTTTTTTTTTTCCTCTCCTTGTCTCCTTGGAAGTTAGATTAGGATTAGATTAGCTTTCCTACACTGGAATAGCTTGTGGTAGGTAGTAGGAAGAGGAACCAGCCTTCTCTGGAGGATCATTCTCATTTTCAAGTCCCATAGCTTGGGGAATGATCCAATGTTATAAAAATCACACCAAATGAATCTGCCTTAGAAAAGAAGATCCGTAACTCATCTGGGGATGTTGTGATTTTTCACTAACAATTTTGGCACAGCCAGTGGGACCTTAGAGGTCTCCACTTCATTTCAACAAGATCGATGAGCACTTGTTGCAATTTCCAACTTTCAAAAAGTAACAGTTTGCACATTTGGTGACTCCATCTGGTAAATAACTCATTCTCTGAGTTGCATACTATTTTCCATCAATTACCATTCACTCTTCTTTCCATATCTTTCATTATTTTCCATCATTCCATGAAGTTGTGCAATCATGACTTCATTTCCATCATGGAATTCACATTCACAGTAGAAGTAGTACATTTTGCCTCCATTGTGCTTTACAACTCCTTCAAATCATCATTTTGAGTAGATTCAAGATTAGCATGTTTACTCCTATGAGAAATAGTGTAAAAATCAGTTTGGATATGTATCTTTCCAAGAGTAGGGGTATGGAAAAAATGAATACAATCAAATGTAAGATGGTGGTTTGTTGGAGAAGATCCAGAAAATGGAGATTGGCATGGTGCAATCAAGAGCAATAGTTCAAATGAAGGCTTTCAGAATTGGCTATAGGAATCCTTGTCCATGGGAAGGTCCTTTTCCAAGGCACTACATCCATTAGGAGAGGATGGTCGTCATAATTGAAATGCTACCCCAACTTGCACAATGGACTTAGGAGATAGAAGCATATGATCAGATTTTGAATCAAACTTTTCAATGGGTAAGTCATTTAGCAGTTCCTTGTATTTCTTCTTCTTCATCTTAGGCTTTACCATTTTGAAAATGTCAAGTTGTAAACCTAGCCAATGCTGCTCCAGTTGTGAAAACCATCCCTTTATCCCTTAGTCTTCCATCTCATCTCAGCTTTTCTTCTATCTTCTCTTCCAAATCCAATTTCGCTCCACAAGAGCAAAAAGAAACACCTTCCCCTCCAAAGAAACAAGAAGTTCCATCCCTCCCACCACCACCAAAAAATAAAAAAATGATTAAATCCCAATCTTTTTCTCCTCTTTCTTTCCCAATTCCATGTAGGGAAGAATAAATTGCAAAAATCAGTCATGAAGGATAGCAAGAAGAAGAAGAAGTGAAAGAAGAAAAAATGATTAAGAATTTAGTGAACTTGGCTCTCATATTTAGGATTACAAAAATTCCTTTGTTGGTTAAGACTAGAAAGGGGCTATATGTTGAAGAACCAGAGGTCGCCAAGGCTAAGTTTGTAGCAATAGCAATGGAGCAATAAGATCAGCCTGTTTTCTTAAAATGTAGTGTCCATGTTGGCACTCTACTTGAAGAAAATTCTTGTCCAATTCAAGTTGCACAATTAGCCATGGAAGAGGAAGGAAAATCAGCTCAAAGTCCTATTAGAAAGGAGAAAATGGGTGAGACAAAATTAGAGTTTATAGCAGCAGAAGAAGAAGGCATCATAAATAATTTCTTTCTTTCATTCGAAGGGCCTGTTTTGGTTGATGAATCCACCATGGAAAGGAGCTTTGAAGAAGATCTTACCATCCCAACTTGTCCTCTAGAGTAGCAGATTGAAGAGTTTCATTTGGAAAAATTCATGATAGAGAAAGAGGTCATTTAAGAGCAAGATAGTCTTCAAGTAGCAAAGGAAGGAGAAGCTGCTCCAAATCTAAAAGAAGAGGAGAAAATTCCAGCTGTGGAGGAGAAAAATGTAGGTCCAAGAGCTTTGAACACAAAACAAGCTATAGAAGAACCTTTATTTCTTCCTTCCGCTTCATCTCTCTCAAGCTCTAACATTGGAGAAGAGTTTTATCTTTCAAAATTCATGTTGGAGGATGAAAGAAACCATGGTAAACAAGTTTTTGATCAAGATAACACCATGGAGAAAGTTGAACATTTGCAGCAGGACAACAATGAGGCATTTTATTTGTCTGATTTGGAGGACTGTTTTGATGGAGAAGAACCAGTTGAAATCACATTTTTTTCTCCTCCTTCATCCACCTTCCAAACATGCATACCTACTATCATGGAGGAGAGAATTCATTTACAACAGTATATACCTTATAGCAGCCTTTTGGAATCAATTTTGGAAGATTTAAATCTTCCATGTTCTTCACAAGAGGAAGAAGAGAAAGAGCAGAAGGGTTTCACCACTTCTTCCATGCCATTCATCCAAGAAGGTCTACAAGAGGACTCCATTTTTGGAGTTAAAAATCAAAGCAATAGGCACATCAATCAGACCAAACCTTGCCTAATCAGGTATTTTCCTTCTTTGGAGCCAAAGGAGAAGCTACAACTAGTCATGCTTGCTTTAGGGCATGAGGATGAGCTACAAAGTACCAACGATAAACTGCCATACCTCTTCAATCCAGATGTAGAGTAACTAAAAGTGGTATTGGATTTGTCTTCAGTTGATACTTTGGTCATTTGGGTGGAAGATCAGCTTGTAGTTAGTTTTTCACTTATCCAACCAACCATGTTTAGTGCCAAATCAGGTGCATGGCTACCATTTTTTAGGAAGGGAAGTTATTTCACCCTGTCAGTTGCAGGTTTTGTTTGAGATCCCTTTGATCTTGGTTATAGTAGTGTAGGTAGGTTTGTTTTCAGTAGAAGAAGTTTTTTTGCACACTCTCAATGTTCCATTTGGAGCATATATGATGTTTAGTTTGAACATAGTTTTTGGTGTTGTTGTATTTCTCTTGCATTGTGCATTCAGTTGGATTTTAGTTCAAATTCAAGTTTCAGCGGGTTTCCAATTGAATCAGAGGTTATATTTTCAAAGTTATATCACAGAATTTGTTATTAGGCTTGACTCCATGCCCAATGGATGCAAAAAAGGCCACTGATCATTCATCTAGCAAGCAGATGACCCCTGTGAGTTGCCAAAGTTGTTAACCAAAATAAGCTCCCCTTATTTTTGGGTTAGTTTACTAAATTTTTTTCTTTAGTCCATATTTAATAAATTTAAATCATTCAAAGGTCTCTTGAAAATGCTCCATTAGATAGATAATTTCTTCCCCTTTCTAGAAAGGTAAAGAACTCTTTCTAACTCGTATTTTTTGAGTTATGGCTCAGCAGAGTTGGAAGGGAAAATTTGCCCAAGGCAGACCTACAGGGCTTGGGAGAGATGTTTTCTAATGAATATTAGACTGGTGGGGAATCGAAGGAAAAATTGAAAATTTTCCCTTTTGTCAAAAGGGTGAAAATTAAGTGCTGAGCTGGCACATTAAAAAGCTAATGTGGGCCAGCAGACCTTCGGAGGTAAATGAAATTTTTTGACTGTTTGTCAAAAAGTGTAAAATGGAAAAAAAGGAGCCCCAGCCTCCACTAACCCCAATGGATGCCACCTCATCAGAGGACTTGTAGGAGAAAATTTTAAAATTTTCCCAAGCTGATTTTTGCCGAAAACATTAAGGAAAAACTCAGAGGGCCATATCTTTTGATCCAGAGCTCCATTTTTGATGTTATTGGTACCAATGGAAAGATCTAAAAATTCTCTTCATCATGGAGTCTTTAATTTTTTATTTTGGTGAATATTTGGGGGAGAAATTTGTTAAATGCATTTTGGTGTGGAAAAGACAAAAAACTAGTTCTAACCACTAGATTTAATGAAGTATGGATCATTTTCTTTGGTCTGCGAAGTAAATACATGGAATTATGAGCTTTTTCATCGAGCCCATCAACAAAGGAAGAATTAAAAAACATTTTGAAAAGTGGTTGGAGCAGATCCTGCATTTTTCCCTCTCTTCTTGCGTTTTTTCTATAAAATGTAAACAAGGCACATATTTCAAAGGTTGTTCATCCTTCTTCTTTACCTCCATCTTCTTTTCTTTCCCATGGGTTGAAATGGAGTTCTAACCTCCTCCCTTTCTCTGTAGATGTTCATTTTTTGCCTCTTTCCTATGAAAGAACATATTGTATAAATCTGGAGCAATAAAAACTTGTTTTTGTGATGTATTTTCCCATCCTTTACTCGTTTTTGGTTGTTTCTTCTTGCCTCTCATTGTTGTAGGGCATCTGTGCATGTTTGAAAGTCATTTACAGGTTTTGGAGTTGTGTTTGTAGAGATTTTGGAACATTTTCTATGCAAAATCTATCTCTTTTCTGTGATGCACTTGTCCGTCCTTTCCATTTCTCACCTCCTTTTGCTCAATGGTAGTTTAGTGGATGATCAACAATTTCCTTCTCTGGTGTATCACCGTTTTTTTGTAGGCTTTTTTTTTTCCTTGTTTCTTTCCTCTCTTTCTCTCCTTGAAAATTAGATTAGGATTATATTAGCTTGTCTACCCTGGATTATCTTATGGAAGGTAGTTTAGGAAGAGGAATCAACCTTCTCTAGAGGATCATTGCCATAAGTCCCACAACTTAGGGAATGATGCAATGTTATGCAAATCACACCAAATGACTCTGCCTCAGAAAAGCAGATACATAACTCATTTAGGGTGCTGTGATTTCACAATAACACATGCATAATACACCATTTGCATGTATTTAGGGCACTTTTTAAATCCATTTATAGGCTTATTAGCATTTTTCCATTAGTGGTGGGAATTTATTTTTGGTATAACTTTTGACTTGTTTCTTGATTTTGAGAAATTCTTTAGTCAAAGTTGCATGTCTTTTTACACTTTAGATGATGGGATTATCAGTTTTGTAAATACACTAATTTATAAAGTTCCGCATTCTGGGGGGTGTCTCTGTATTGCTTAATTCAGCTCATTTCGAATCATCTTGAGCTTTGTTTTATCCCTTTTATTGCTTTTGGACTTGTGAGTGCGTCTACCATAGTCTTACAACAAAGGGATTCTTTTGTGTGACGTGAGATGCCATTTATCACAAGGCTTTCTCTTCCCCTTCTTGTTTTCACTCGTTCTTGTGCTTTTTTATAGTGTCAAACTATTGTGCCAAACAAACCTTGATTGTTATCTCCACTCTTGCGCGTCATTACGTTGATTACAAGGTGAGTGAAAAACTAGTTCTTGGCACACAATCACATCTGATTATAATCAATGCACTAAACTATAAAGTTTCAAAATCAGGGGGAATAATATTGTTCTAGGATGGTTGTTTCTTTTCTCTCTCCTTCCTTCTACATCCTTTGGTTCTATCTCTTCATTATGGATATCTCTAAAGTACCCGTGCTCACACCTTTTAATTTCTTCGAATGGAAATCTAAAATTATATTAGTTTTGCAAAGTAAAGGGTTATACCGTGTCATCATGTGGCTATAGACTGAACCTGATGATGATCCCGAAAAATCTAAGTTGTTCAACCATTGTGATGAAGCCTTAGGTCTTCTCTGTATGTCTGTCTCTCCTGAATTGATTTCCACATCGAAACTTCTTTGACACCTGACGAAGTATGGAAAATGATGGACGATATGTTTGGGAAGCAAGATGACATGAGAGCACATGAGTTAGAGAACTAACTACTAGGGTTAACTCCTAGTGACTTTGAAAACCTACAGGCCTTGTTCTCAAATTTTGTCCACACTAAACTACTTCTAATGGAATGTAAAGTGGAAAAGAAAGAATCTCAATTGATCTTGTTGATTCTTTCTAAGTTAGGTCTTGAATACTCTATCTTCATTGCAAATTTCCATGCCATGAAATCCTCCTTGGGTAGTGCTTGGAAAACGCCCTCATTTGACAACTTTTTATCCCAACTCATTCGAGAACAGGAAAAACTCATTCAAATGGGGACTCTAAAATCCAAGTCACATGCCCTTGTGGTGACTAAGGGCAAGAAAAATGAAAATAAAGAAGAAATAAATAACCAACCTAAGAAAGAAACCAAGACCAACCAACCCCCAGCTAAGCCCAACACTAACACTTCGAATTCTGATCCTAAGGTGGTGATGGAAAAGTATAAATGCTCATATTGTAAGAATTTTGGCTACGATGAGCATCATTGTTTTTGGAAACAAATTGATCACTTAACACAGTTGCTTGAGAAGAATAACATAAGTTTTCCTGTATCCGTTAAAACAAAATGCTCATAAGGGTGAGTCTTTTAAAGAAAAGAAGTCTAAACATGAAAAGAAGAAGGGTAAGGCCCTCATAGCTAGATCAACTCCATCATCAAATTTTATACTGATTCCGGTGCCTCGCACCACATGGCTTATTCAAAGGTTGAATTCTCTAGCATTGAACCATGTGGCATGTCCCAAATCACATAGGGTTATGAAACTCATGTGTCAGTTTCTGGTAGTGGATTGGTAGAGATAGAAGGTGGATCATTTAACCAAGTGTTGAGTGTTCCCAATCTTGCTACCAATCTCTTATCATTTTACCAAATCACCCACCTTGGTGAAGGAATGTGAGTGGAATTTGGTCCTAACTTAGTGATCATTTGTGATCTTAACTCTAACTGCACTATGGCTGAGGGAAAGGCGGATCACCATTCACGATTGTATAACTTTTCCCACTTCTCTTCTTATTTGACTCCAAATGCCTTTCTTACTCATGCAAATGAGCTTAGTAAGCTATGGCTTGAGCATTTTGGGCATCTAAATTATCCTTACCTTGAACAATTGAGCCAAAATGAAATGGTCAACGGGTTACCCTGACTTTAGTTTTCTAAAGGTCTTTGTGAGGGTTGCACCCTCGGAAAGCACCCTAAAAAAACTTTGATAAGGGAAAATCCTGGAGAGTTACTCATCCCTTGGATCTTGTTCATAGTGATGTTTCTAGCCCCTTTCCATCTCCTTGTTTCACTAGAACTCTATATATACTAACCTTCATTGATGAATTTTCACGTTATACTTCAATATATTTTCTTAAGCGTAAGTCTGAAGTCTTTGAGAATTTTCAAAACATTAAGGCTCTTGCTGAGAAACAAGTGGAACATTCTATCAAGGTTCTTCGAATGAAAAATGGAGGCGAGTATGTGAGTAATAGGTTTGAGGATTTCTTCACTTCTAAGGGGATTGATTTGCATCGTACAGTTCCTTACAACCCTTCCCAAAATGGAGTTACAGAAAGAAAGAATCAAACTCTAAAGGAGATGGCTACTTGTATGGTTCACTCAAAGTCCCTTCCTCCATAGTATTGGGCTGAAGTAGTGAATTATGCTTGTTACATTCAGAATCATGTTCCACATAAGACAATAAGAGGGATGACACCCTTTTAAGCTTGGTTTGGACATAAGCCTGATGTTGAGCATTTTTGAGTCTTTGGATCCAAGGCTATGGCTTGGATTCCCAAGAAGAACATTCAAGGCATTGGATCCACAATCCAAACCTTGTGTCTTTTTTGGGTATCCTAATGGCTTGAAGGGATATCGATTGTTGAACCCTAAAACCCATGAGCTCTATATTGAGTGGAGTGTGAAGTTTTATGAGTCATCCTCGACTTTTACTTCCACTCTGAGGTTATTTTTCCCACTGATTTAGATTCTGACTCATCAGATGATGATTTTGTTGAGAGAGTTCCTCCTCTCCCTACTCCTCCCAATCCTTAAACTTCTTAGTCTTCTGATTCTGACAGTAGTGATGATGAGGACTATTTCCCTTCTCACTCAAGTGAAGAATCTTTTGATTCTGAGCTTGAACCTTTGGAACCTCTTTGGTCTCGGAAAACTTACAGAGTGCTAGATATTTAGTTGGAGATCCTTTAGATGAGAGGCATATCACTCGAGTTTTTTTAGACCCCACTCCTTCTTCACCTTTGCTTCTGATCCACCTTCTTTCCAGGAAGATTATGGGATTCCTGAGTGGGATTCTATTACGGATGAGGAGTATTCCTCGCTCATAAAGAATGACACTTGGGATATTACCCCTCTTTTTAATGGAATAAAAATCATTTGGTGTAGGTTGATATATCAAACAAAGTATAGAGCCAATGGAGAAGTCGAGAAGTATAAAATGTGACTTGTAGCTAAGGGTTTCTCTGAGGTAGCTAGGGTTGATTACTTAGAAACCTTTGCTTTGGTTACAAAGATGAATTCCATTCAACTAACCCTTGTCATCTTTACTGCTAATAGATAGGAAGTCCACTAGATGCACATTAAGAGATATTTCCTTCATGGGGACATAGAGGAAGAGATTTATCTGGAAAAACCTTTAGGCTATATTCATGATCCATCCCTCATTTTCAAGTTAAAGAAGTATCTCTACGACCTTAAACAATCCCTTCATGGTTGGTATGCCAACATGGACTCCTTTTTACTTGCATTAGGGTTCACTTGCTGTCACTCTGACCCAAATGTGTTTATTCTATGGAATTATGACTCCATGCTTATTCTTGTTCTCTTTGTTGATGACTTGCTAATCACGGGTAGATCTTCCTCTATCATTGATTCTATGAAGATCTCCTTGGCCAACAAGTTCTCCATGTCTGACTTAGGATTGCTTCATTACTTTCTTGGGATCCAGATTTCACAATCTGACTCGGGACTTATGATCTCCTAGCCTAAGTACTCTATTGATTTGCTTGCTCGGTTTCACATGTCTAATTGAAAGTCCTCACCTACTCCTTTTATTTCTAGGGTCAAGTTGGTTTCTTATTGCTCTTCCCCCTTGGTTGATGGTAGCCTTTATCGAAGTTGGTGGGGAGCTTGATCTACCTTACTCAAACTCAGCCAAATCTATTGTATGCTATAGGGATCACATCCAGATTTATGCAGGAGCCTCATGAGATGAATTTAAAAGTAGTAAAGTGGATCCTTCACTATGTTCATGGAACTCACACAGATGGTATTCATTACTTAGGAGGGATTGAGATTGACTTGGTTGGATTTACAGACTTAGATTGGGTTAGTGATCTAGATACTCGGAAGTCTACCTTAAGCTACAGTTTCACTCTTGGTTCAGGTTCTATCAGTTTGTCTAGCAAGAATTAGAACACAATTTCCATATCATTGATAGAATCATAGTACATAGGAGCAGTTAACACTACCATACAATTTTTTTGGTTACAGGGTATCTTGATAGAGTTTGGCATCAAGTTTCAGTGGCCTACCATTATCTACTATGACAACATGAGCACTATCTAGATTTGTAGAAATCCAATTCAGCATCAGCAGATGAAGCACATTGAGATTCACATGCACTTCATATGGAAGTTGATACATGAAAACATCATCGACATACAATATGTTTAGACAGCTCATTAGGTTGTAGACATATTCACCAAGCCCTTCACTGAGGTGAAATTTCTTCACTTGCAAACTCTTCTTGGGGTGAGGTCTGCTAGAGATGCCCATCTTCTTTGGGCTTTATAGTCTTCCTTCTTCTCCTCTTCTTCTTTCCAGAAAGATCTTGTTTGTATATGGGCACCTTATTAGGCCTTTTGTTGTCAGGCCCCATTGACATATCTTTCTTAGTTGTCTAGGGCAGTCTTCTTTTCTATTATGGTTTACCTTGACCTCTTCCTTGGCTTCGATGAAGGGGGATGTTGGTGAGTGTGACATGCCTAGTCATCATCCACATCACGTGGTGAGTCATCTCACCTTGCAAGAGTCGAAGGTCTTAGGAAGTAAACTGAAAAGTGTCATATTCTCTCCTAGAACCTTTCATTTTCATTTACATTAGTGTGTCATAGGAGTTACATTCCTTATTTAGAATTGTAACTCCTCCTTTAGTGGCATCATATGTGTCAGTCATGTCATGTGTCAGTGGCATCATTGAGTTTATTTCCTTGTTAAGGAATGGGGGTTACACAACACCCCTATTTCTACTTCCTTTTTTTTGGATCTATGAGCATTGGAGCAGACTTGTTTTCTTATTTACATATTCTTTCCATGGTTTGAATCTTGCTTATTTAGACCTGAGAATGCTTCAGAACTAGAACTATTGGACTTGAAAATGTCCTTCGGTAGGATCGTATAGTAGATTCAAGATCATTTTATCACAAATCTTGACCTTTTTGTATGATTTTATACCTACTCATGAACTATGACCTGTATCTTGATGGGGTCATCTTCCTTACTTGTCTAAAAGAAGAAGGTTTGTTGCTCATTATCAAGTCACAATTTCTCATACTGAAAGATTGAGTTAAAAGATGTATATTTTAGATTGGATGATTGTTTCTATAAATCTGAGAGTAAATAGAAATGCATTTTTAATATTGAAGGCATTTTTAGGTCTTTCAAGAGGCAAAAATGGTGCAAATCAGTTGAGTTCTCTAAACTGATTTCTTGGTAGCTCAGTTTGGTAAAGAGGAAAGTTGGTTAAACTACACATCATTCTCTACCTAGTGGTTTGAATGATATTGATGTTGAGTAAATGAGATGATAGAAAACCCCCTAGACCTAGTGGGAAGCTTCAAACTTGTATATGGTGTTTTCCTAATGATTTTGGAGAGGTAATATTTGAGATGTGTATTGGAGATTTGTTTGCCTTTTGTGCTAAAGTTTTATAAGATAGGAGTCCATAAGAGTGATAGTTGTACTAAATGAAGGATATGAGTTTCACTTGTTTGTATATGATTTTAAAGGTGATTTAAGCTACACCCCTAATGATGATTGCAAGTTGATGGATTGAGTGACCCAAATAACAATGTGCAACCTTCAAACATTTGGAGTTATCCCAAAGTGTGGGACTTTTTAAGGTCGATATAACCGTCTAGGTCAAGGTCGGTTCCTATTCCTCTATGACGATACACACATACAAAACTGTAGAGTATCTACTGTAAAATCTACTCTAACTTGCCAATGACACAAGGTTAACAATATTACAAGAAATTAAACCTAAATAAATAGAGGTAATGCACCAAAAGGAATGTTGAACAGAGACCTTCTTTAGTAGCATGGAGAATGAAAACCACAATTAGATTAAGGAGGATGAAAACATACCAAAAATCAATCCATTGATGAGAATCCATTAACCATTAAACAAAAAATATAAAACATGTAGTACAATAACCATGCACAAATAACTAAGATTATAATAAGAGATCAGAATAAAGTAATGAACATGAGAGACCATTGAAATTCATCCACAGACTTGTATTATTGCTCTAAAAAATTCATATAGTGCATTACAATGGCCAAGAGGAAAAAACTTGCATTACAACTTGAATGGGGTGTTTTAACTCCAAAAATTCACTTATAGACAAAAGGAGAAGCGAGGGTGCAAAGAAAAATTATCCAACATTAGAACAATGCCCCTCATTATAGTATATAGGAAAGAATGAGAGAAGGGAGAGAGGGAAGAAACTCAAAATCATGCTTCAACCACTCAAAAATGCATTAAAATCTCCTACAAAAATTATGGGTGCCACTACAAAACCCATGCCTCCATGTACTTTACCATGTTGGGTGAAGAAAGGAAGCCCAAACCTCATCATTACGGTAGGTGCGAAACCTAGAGCATTCCTCTAAAATGGCATACTGTATTTCTTCATTTTTATTGACTTAGTCTCACTTAAATTAAGATAACCACTTGTAGTTATGTAGAGGACACTAAGAGCTTCCCAAAAAGTCCTTTCTTGTGAAAATATGAGCTTCGAGTTAAGTTTTATGGCCATTTAAAGATTGGGGTGTCATATTGTATTAATGGCAAGTGGTTGGCTCTATTTCTTCAGACTCTGAAATGCATCACAACCTCTGAAATCTGAAATTTTATACTTTCAAACATTTTAACTTTGGAGGTTGATATTATTGTTCATCCATTTGAGAGCATGAAAACTACAAAAATATGAAACCCCAAAGTCCTAAATTTGGACTTCGAGTTTCAGACTTAGAGTTGTGATTTTTTTACTTTTGGGACTCCAAATGCCGAAGTCTGAAATTCAGACTTCAGGTTTCAAACCTTGCGCCATTAGAAAGTGGAATTCTTGTTCCTTCAACCCTGAAATGAACCTCCGAAAGTCTGAAAATTCTCTCCATGTTGATCCCAAAGTCATGTTTGACCCTGAAACCCCAAACCATTTCAAACTTTTGTATTTCAAGCTTTGGATGACATTTTTCCATTTTTTATGGCGAAGACACAAAACCTATGAACCCCCGAACCTCTGAAATCTGAAATTTCATAATATCACTAGTTTGGACTCCGAAATCCATGATCCATTGCATTGTTGACCACAAAAGGGAATTTGACCCCAATAACCCCCAAGCCTTTCAGACTTTGGGGTTTCAAGGTTTTACACCTTTTCTTTATTTTTTACCTTCCGAGATGCAAAAAATCTGAATTGTAAAACCTTCGAAGTCTAAAATCTCCAAACTTTAGGGCACCCCATTTTTTCTCAACTTGAATATGAGCTTCCTTTCATTTCTTTCCTCAGAAATAAACTCCATTTCTCAGCTCGCGTATAACCTGTTTGGCCAATCTTGAAATGTAATCTCTCATACTGAATCAACCCCATTTCCCCGCAGTGTGGAAGTTCATGTTTATTTAATTTTTTCCAGAGGGGAAAAGTTTGATAACAATAAATTTATGATAAAATTTATTTGTTCAAGGTAAATAATGGCCATTGATGATGCTTTGATGTCATATTTGACATGTGTGATGAGTTAGGGAGCTTGAATAATCATGGTTATAGTGTTTGTGTTTTTTATCGATCTCGAGGATGCGGTTTTGAGTTGATTTTGATATTTTTTAGGGTGTTTGGGCATGTCCAACCTACATGTGCGTAATATAAATGCATTGGAATGTTTTTATGTGTAATTTTTTGAAATAGAGGAGGGAGACTGACTTGTATCATGTTTGAGAGTTGAGAAGGGTTTACAGTGCATGTTTGAATTTGAATTTGCACTTGTTGGAGGAGGGAAAATGTGACCTGTGTGAGAGTTTGAATGAGGATCAAGGGCATGAAATCAGAGATGAAGATGTGCAATCAAAATATCTAAAGAAGGTTATGGAGATTGAATAGAAGATATTGAATTCAAATGAGATCATGAATGTGCTCAAGATAGAGCTAGTTGAAGAAGAGAGAGATTTAAGAGGGTTTGAAGGAATTTGGAGATGAATTTTGGGATCACGATCAACCATGTCATCAACATATTGTTAGTGATCATAATTTTTCAAAATATTGTGTGATAAGTCAAGTTTATGAAAGTTTCATGTTGTTAGTAATATCGACAAGGGTTTAGGGGGTTGGTTATCCTTGTGGGGTTGGAACCTCACTAAAGAAATCTCCTGTTATGTGTAATATTCACTTGAGTCTTTATTATGTGTAATATCATCAAATTTTTAAGTGGATTTTCTTCACCTTGAGGTTTTCCCACTTACATCTTATCTCTATTTATTATTTCTCATGTTTGAATTGAATTTGAATGTATGATGCACACTTAATAAGCTAATGTGGAGTGTATGTGATTAAATGCGTGTTTAATGGATATTGCAACAAATGGTAAATTAAGTAAAAAATTTGATAGGACTAATTCGCCCCCCTCATTCCATTGTGCTTCCAACAATATAAATTACTTTTATTATTACATTCCAAAATAATTATTTGTTATATTGTTAAATTTAATTGTTACCTATTTTTCTTCAACTGAAAGACGTGTTGATAGAATTTTTTCATTTTTCATACTCGTAGTTTGTCCATTTTGTAATTGGTGTAAATATTCATCATAGTGATAGAGCAACAAAAATTTTACACAAATAATATTATTGGAAGTGGTAATCTTCAATTCTCATTTTTCATTCATCCAATAAATAAACATGTAGAGGAAATACACCCTATAAAATAGGGATCCTATTAAATTTTTTACAACCACTTACCAATACTATAAGATTTGTTTAAAACAACTCGTAATAACTAATCTCAAATATATGAGTTGTTATAACTCCTAAACAAATCATTAAATATAACTCACGTTATTGTTATTTTTACTCATGTGAACAATACCATGATTTGCTAACATTCCCCACTCATTGTGAACATGAGGAGAAAGCACATATCAAGAACTAGAAACAGAATCATATGCCTCTGCATACTTTTAGGTTTGGATACTGATGGCTTGGATCTTACTATCTGGATCTTGGTAAACATGACCTATAGATGATTGACCATAGTGAATCCCTTACAAGATGATCACACTTCCATCGATTTACCTACATGCACGAACTCAATAGTTCTCACTTTCACTTCTAGTGGATTCTCTTTCACTATCTAATCGATGTTATAAGTACAAAAATCAAAGAATCTCTGCAATCAAAGGATCAGTCTAGTTTATCTTCCCTCCTATATAACTATTCTTAGCATCCAAAATACACATCCTCCTCTTTTCATTCATAAAAGGGGAAAGAAACCACATAACATTTTATTATGCACACCACTCAAAGAAAACAACTAAAATAGATGCTAACATTACAAAATACATCCCCATCCATTGGTGACTAAAGAAAGGTGTTGATTTCCCTCCATCCTCGGTTTCCTTCAACCTCTAGTGTGATAAGAACCTTGCATATAATAAATAAATAAATTGCAGAAGATAACACAACACTAGATATATGGTGGGCCAAGATGTCATAATATGCAATATATTTAGAATAATACCCTTAAGGTAGGGCAACACCATATAATGCTCTTTAAGGAAGGAGTAACTCCATAATATCCCAAGATGGGAATCCACTTCAAGGGGGATACCTCCAATATACCTCTACCAAGTAGAAGACTCAACTCATACATACATGACCTCCTCATAATGATACTCACATCCTTTAAATAGGATGGGTAACACCTAATCCCAATGTAGGACGACCCATTATCCAATATAATTAATTCCTAAGTGAGCCCATATAACTAAGGGGATGTGTGCCACATATCGGCATCTCCATCAACCCATATACATTATATTATAATATCCCATGTGAACCCATACATATAACTAAGGGGATGTATGCCACATGTCAGCATCTCCATCAACCCATATATATTATATTGTCATATCCCAAGGTACAAAGAATTTCCTCCCTCTTTGACATGTTTCGTCCTTGAAACATAAGAAGAAGCCATATAATGAGTGTGCTTTAAATTATTGCACACTTGTCACCATGCTTGATCATCTAACCACCCATATGAAATCCTAGTGGGTGATGTTACTCCAAAAATGATTCCATAGTCCATTGTGTGCATCTGATTCCATCCTAGTCCATATGTGTTCCTCCTTGGCATCCATGCATATCCATAATTATTATTCATGTGATTCCATGACATATAATTATTGTTCCATTGATTCCATGTATAGCAAAAATTATTACTCCTCCAATTCCCTATATATCCATATAGATTGCTTCCATTGTGTGTCATAGCATGTCTCCATGATTTTTTATTCTCATGATGATGTGGGTGTCTATATAGTGCAACCTTAGTATGCTCAACCTTATCAATATTTTCCTCCACTTTCTTTTCCTCTTCCAACTTGTTTGTTATTTCTTTTTTCTCTCGAGTAGAGAAACTATTTTTTAATTTTTCATCATGTTCTTCATCCTCTCCTTCCATTTCATCATTATTACCTTCTTCACCATTTTCAAATTCATCTTCATGATCCCATTTTACATTAATTTTTTCCTTACTAAGTGTGGTATCTTGCAATGTAATTTTCTTGATCTTGTACCATAATTTCATGAATTTCTTTTGCACATTAATATTAATTGCTCCTAATGTCTCTAACCAAGGATATCTGAGAAAAATATCCATACCATTCATATATAAAACATAAAAATCTGAATGTAAAACATATTTATCCATAAAAATCTTTAAATCTTCAAAAACTTGAATATGCTTACCATCCATTTGAGATTCCTTGATATGCTTTGTTTGCACATGTAGATTGTGAGCTACATACATATTGATGAAGTTATATTTGTTGCTAGGCTTTATGGAAACAATTACCTTTTTTCTTTGAATTCACCCTTCAAACTGAAATATTGAAGCTTCCTTCCTTGGAGATGCACTATCCTGTGTAGCAACTTCATCATCAACATTTTCTTCTTCTTTTACTTCTTGTTCTTCTTCTTCTTCTTTAACAAAATTGTGTTTCTTTTATGTTTCCCATCTAGCTAAGAAAATATCCTCCATATCCTCCCAATCCCAATATAATAGATCTATATCCAAATAAGAATACCAATGTTGCGCTTTCCCACCAAAATGAAGATAAAAACTAACCCATAATAAAATTATTCAAAATAAATTTGTTTAAATTGTATCCACCATTTTTTTGCATCAATTTCCCCATTATAATAGAAAATTGCTATATCTATGATGCATAAAAATTAGGGTTTCACAAACTTACTCCTTTGACCAATATTTTACCTGATGATTTCATCAATCATAAAACCTCAAATATAAAACAAAAAAGAAGTAACCCTTGCTAAAATTTTGAGATATTTCCTAAAATGTAAGAAATTCAGGAAAATTTCTCAAATTATGACATGTGGAGCAAAATAGTGAAAAATAATAAAACTGAAATAAGTCGGTCAAAATAGATCCACCAATTTTGAAATTTCAGTGGTATCACCATTTAATATATTACCAACAACCCCAAAAAAATTATTTCCTAATTCGTCATTATTCAAAAGATATAGATGAAACCTTATAATTAGGGTTTCCACTCTAAAATGGACACAACTTTTACAAAACAAATAAAAAAAAATTGAAATTTGGAGGCAAGATCAATTGAACTACGTATCCACTCCCCAAAAAAAATATGAAAAATTCCAAGTATATCTCCAGATATAGACGAATCACCAACATTAGGGTTTCATCCCACAAATTGCCCAGATCACTGCTCTGATACCACTTGATAAGAACCTTGCATATAATAAATCAATAAATTGCAGAAGATAACAGAACACTAGATATATGGTGAGCCACGATTCCCCAATATGTAATATATTCAGAATAATACCCTTAAGGTAGGGCAACACCATACAATGATCCTTAAGGAAGGAGTAACTCCAAATCTCCCAAGATGGGAATCCACTTTGAGGGGGATACCTCCAATATACCTCTACCAAGTAGAAGACTCAACTCATACATACATGACCTCCTCATAATGATACTCACATATTTAAATAGGATGGGTAACACCTAATCCCAATGTAGGCCGACCCATTACCCAATATAATTAATTCCTATGTGAGCCCATATAACTAACTAAGGGGATGTGTGCCACATGTCAACATCTCCATCAACCCATATACATTATATTATCATATCCCATGTGAACCCATACATATAACTAAGGGGATGTGTGTCATATGTCAGAATCTCCATCAACCCATATATATTATATTATCATAACCAAAGGTACATAGCATAGTGAATAATGTTATTACGTCATCTGAATTTGACTTCAATTCTCAATAGTTTCAAACTTGTACTTTATTTTGTCTCCTCCTGCAATGTGACACACTTTATTTTATAGACATTGGGTAACACCGAAAATGCATCCGTGAGGAATTTTTTTAATTTTATAACTCTTTTTACAATGAATCATAACACTTACTAAACATGAATGGACAAATACAACTTTGACAACTATTTTTGAAAAGGATTCTTAAGACTACAAACAACACTATTATCATATGACATTTAATAATATGAAAAGCTATGTTATAAATAAATTACAACACCTTGTATAAAAAATCCTCTTTCTAATTAATTAATTGTAGCTACAATAATATATAATAAAATTTAGATTTAAGGATAGTCAACTAATATTAAGAAAGAAAATAATTGAAAAATAAAATTGAACTTACCATCAACCTGCATATTGTAATGAGATTCCACATATTTTTCTCTACATAAATTAAGATATCTATGGTATTCATGGCCATCATGTGTGGATATGGTACACCAATTAATCGATCGATGTCTATGCGATCTAAGCTGAATGAAAATATACAATCAGTTAGAATGACACTAAAATTTTTGTCTCTAGGGTTGTAAGAATTGATCAGGTAATCAAGTACATAAGCTTCTTTTTCAAATTGTGGCATTTTGAAAAGCCCCATGAATTCAATTTTCTGCATGCATTATTTAGGTGTTTATTTGAGTTTCATTAATGAAGTGATTTGAGGGCACATGATATTTTTATACTTCAATTTGGGGGTAGTTGTAGGAGTGTTTATGGATCTAGTCATTCTTGAAAGAGTTTTTGGAAAGTTACACAAGAGGGATGGATTGGATGGCGCGTTAACTATATGTTTGTGTGCATTCGTTGTTATGGGTGTTGGGGTACTTTTGTAGAAAATTGGGGTCAGGATAGCGTTGTATATTCAGAGAAGTTTTGCCAAAAAGTAAAGAAATGAACCTCATAGTGATATATATAGGTCAAGGGTTCCCGGTCATGACACATGGAATAAAATGACAGGTGTAGATATTCAAGGTCACACATGTATAAATAAAATATTTCAACAGATGTTTCTCACAATTAAACAAAGGTACCATTTAGGATATGTCACACGTCTAATCGTGTAGCTAAAGCCAAGATAATGACACCCATCTAACTAATTATGTGTGAGATGAGTGTCCATGATTGGAAGAGATGATTACAGAAGAGACATTTTTGTATTCTAGGGAGATATGGTTTAGGATATATCATGTAGAGATGACATAGATAATGACGTCCTTCTGAATAATTATGTGTGAGACAAGCATCTAGGATTGGAAGAGATGATTACAGAAGAGACGTTCATCTATTCTAGGAAGAGACAACTACGTAGGAGATGAGCATCCAATCTAGATTTGTCTAATGCTTAGTTGATTGTTGTCTATAGACACTAAATCATGCATTTTGGGTAATTATTTAGTCTCGGTCTCATACTACTATTGATATGGTTCTTAAGTGAAAAAGTGTACTAATTAACTAGCATCTTTGGGCATATTTCATTGTTTTTTGTTGTTACTTTTGATCTTGCACCCATACTCCCCTAGTCTATACTGTTACACTATATTTTTTCTATTTTTGACTGGGGAACCTAGCCAAGATTGCAGTGCGTTAGGCACCATGATCCCATCTATCACCCTGATCCTATTTGTAATTTCCTCTCACTTTTTGGCTACATTCTACCCATTTGAGCTTCCTACCTTTTTTTTGGTCACCCTTTTTAGGGTTAATTACAAAATTAAAGCAATAGAACAATATTAATATAAATTAATGAGACCATAGTGAGGGATCAAGAAGTAAGTACTTACTATCACCACCTAAGGTTTCATCCATCAAGGCTTCTATTTCTCTATTTTCATCCATATAGCTCCATCACAAGGGATAAAGGTTGGTTCATCTACATCACAATTCATAGGAGGGGAGTTTATTCCATTCCATGCAACATTTATTTACTTTCTACATCTAGTTATTTCTTGATATTCATAAAGTGAAACATGCACAAGACTACCTAGGTACAGATTCTACACACACAAACCTATAACTTCATTAGGTATGAGATATAGTGCAATGATTAGTTAGTAAGTCTACTATTATGGCCATTGAGGACACTTCGATCCCTCATTCTGCATCTTTATTTTTGAGGGTTTTGATGTTTTGTCTAGGGTTTTGTAGGTTATTCTTTTATTTGCAAGTCTAATACTTCTTAGGTGATCACTAAGCGACATTCACATGACAAGAATTCAACACAGGTGAACATTCAAAGACAACTCAGAGGAGGTTCTTTGGTTATTTCCATAGACTGGGGTGTCCAAATCTCAAACCAAGGCATTCTAGGTGCTTCTATCATTCTCCTAGTGCGCTAGTCTAGCCAAGAACCTCAAATCTGCATTTTCTTAAGTCCCTATGCAATATTTTGCTCCTCCTGTTCAACCATTATCCACTCCGTCACAATCCTGTAACATCTGTGAATCATGTAAGGCATTTCTAACCCTATTTTTTATTTAGGGTTTCACATTTTATTTACTTAGTTGTTTGGGTACTTTCAAAATTACATTCATTTATTCATTCACTACTTATATAACATCAAATTAGGATAGGATATTTACATTTTAGTTTAATCAATATTGGTGAACCCAATCTTTGAATCCATTTTCTTTCCTGCATTTTCTTATTCTTATGCCCGTCACTCGTAGTGGTCGTCTTGGGTATTTTAAATTTTTTGATTTGCCTTCATCTACCCATAAGGTTTCTAAACCAATGGCTAATATCCCTACCTCTATAGCTATGACTTAAAATCCTTTGGATATATCTCGCCAAGTTCCTCTTCACTAAATAGAATCCTCTGGTAGTGAAAAATCATATGATGAGGATACCAATTTTTACCAAGAGAAAGTAGACACACTCATTGATTTTTAACAATCTTTTCATAGTAATCCCACTCATTTTCCACATATTATGCATTTTTTTATCTCGTCTAAGAGCATTCAAGATGATGTGGTACCTATTGTTGCTCAATATTCAGTTCCCATGGTCTCTACTCTACTCCTTTATATTTTAGCTTCTTTTCATACCACATCTGCTCCAATCATTCACCCTAGTACTTCCAATGCATGGGGTATCCCTTCTTCAAATACTCTTGATTTAACATCTTTATATTAGGATCTACAAAAACAAATTCTCTAGCTCCAAATCACTTTCTCTCATGTATCACCATCTTTGGACTCCACTTCACTTCTACATGCTCCTTTTACACGTATCATTTCTGCTTATCCATTACCTCCTAACTTTACCTCCCCTAAATTACCCATCTTTAAAGGCCATGGTGACCAATAGGAACACCTTCACATTTTCATGTGGCATGCCTACTATGTAGATGAACTTTCTCTACTAGCTAAGATATTTCCCTATAGTTTATAAGATTGTGTGATGCATTAGTTTTATGACCTACCTATCCATTATGTAACATATTTCATGCATCTATCTTATGCTTTTTTGACACACTTATCTATAAATATCAGCTCTAAGATATATTATGCCCATTTTCCACAACTTAAAAAGGGATCTAATGAAAACTTAGAGGATTACGTCTTGAGTTATAAATTTTTTTTAGCTAAAATGTCAAATGTGTTTACAGATTCTAATCTTCATGACCTATTCATTCAGATTCTCTTACCGCCTCTCTACGAGAGTGTTCTCTTCAATACCTATCCTTCAATCTATCAACTTCTTTCATACTCTCAAACTTTTTGAAACCAATATCTTAGCTATATGTAAGATTAAATACCAAGATCAAGAATCATCCTCTACATGTTTTCAAAGTAAGTCAAACTTTAAACCATCTATAACTAAACCAAGGGATACAAATGTTACTATCAACACAATATCTACTACTAAGGATCTTCAATCATAACTACATCAGTATATAATCACTAAGTTTTGTGTACCTCCGCATATTTTACTACTGTAGCTTGCTGATAGCAACCTCAATACACTACCTCCACTACAAATAGATCCATATTCACCAAAAGGATGTAATTTAAATGAAAATTCCCATTGTTATTATCAACAGTGCATAGGACACTCCACAGATCCTTTCTTATGACTTCGGTTTCTCATTCAGGGTTTGATGGATAGAGGTAAAATTGAGCTTCCAGAACCTTCGGTGTATCTACTAGTCAATTAAAATCATAAGCTCAAAATATTTAACAAGAGTCTACCGAAACATGATACAAAATTGGTCGATTCTTCAACTAACTATGTATATCACGTCGTGCCTCCTCATGCATCAGGGGATCTTGACTTTGTAGTTACGCTTACTGACACTTCTCCATCAATCATTTCCTTATCTAACCATGATTATCACTCAAATTTCACTTCTAATCACTTGCATATTAACACCTTAGTTGGATCTGTCTCTATAAAAAATACAATGGTTTATTTGTCTTGGCCCATTAGCGCATGTTTTTTTTCCACTTCTCATCACTGTTGGCTACCGACAATCATAAATATCATATACAATTAAAAAATCATATGGCATTTTCAAAATCCATGTTATAGTTGGTCCTCTCACCATGCTAGTACCTTTTCTTATCAGATAAGAAGTCAATGGGTTGAGTTTCTTCTAATCCTCGATTTTATTTGTAGGTCTAATTCTATTATCTCCAAGAATTAGTTACTTATAAAATTCATTCATAAAAATCAATTAATTTATATTAATGGTGTGCCTTCTTCTACTCAATTTTCATAGCCTCCTCTTACAATAGCTAATACATTATTCACTTCATATAGCACACCTCGGTCTGTAGCACATAAAACACAATCTACTCCTAGATCCCCTACTCGTACCCATTAAATGTGGCCTCATCACTTTGTTAGTACAACACATTAGCATAGGCCTATTCCTAGGACACTTACATCATCTCAAAGTAAATCTCCTCCTTGTTCTATTCCATAGAGGTTTTCATCACCTCTGCACTCTACTTTCCATAGATCTGCATCACCTACATTTTTTTCTACGTAATGATACCCATCATACATTCATCCATCGCATGCACATAGACTCCACTCACATGCACAACATCTATCTACTCTACCACCGCTACTAAAGCATGGTCATACACTTTCATCACCACACACATCAGATGAAGGACCTTCATCCTTTACTTTCATTGGATAGGACATTCAATCAAATGCACTTTGGGGGCATAACACTTAGGTCTATTATGCATGTAAATATTATGTAATGAGAGTACAAAAATAAAAAAAGAACATGTGCACCTAATCCATGATGAGAAAAAGGGTGTAGAAAAGATCTTGTCAACGTCGTGTGAGTTTTTTTGGGTGATCTCACGCTACTAGCCGACAAAGTGTAGGGAGGAAAGTATAATGTTTCCTCCAACCTATAACCACTTCCTGAAAATGAAGAGATATTTGTAATGTATTTTATTTTGGTGATTAGATGACACAACAATGTAGAGAGGAAGGTCAGATTTATCTTATAACTTGTATTTACTCCCCAAATGTGCTAAGGACACGTTGTCCTATAAAATATTTTATATATGGTGTTCTGTAGATGGTACTAAACCCACTCGATGTGTAACCCACTGTGTCATGGAAAAAAATGAAAATTGAATTGTACCAGTATCATGATGTGTACTGTGTGTAAACCCAAATGATTCACCCCATCTTTAGGGGAACATGCAATGTCTTTGTAGGAGGATGTGGCCCCAAAGAGAGGACCAACATCTAAAACTATGGAGTGCAGGGGGGATGGAATGTTCTTGGTAAAAACCAAGGAATATGTAAACAACTTGCTAGGGGAAAATTTTTAGTATAAACAAAGACATACATGTATGTATACGACAAAGTGTAAGCTACACAAAAAATGTAGAAGCTAAGACACAAGATGATAAGGTAAACACCCAAGAAGACAATGTATGCCAAAATAAGTGGGTTACAAACATGGGACATCAATCACTATGTCACAAGACATCCAAGTCCATAGTGGCCACATACAAACAAGAAAGTATGCATAGAACAAAAAGGGTAAGGTCCTCATACAATGAAAAATAGAGACAAGACAGTACAAACAAACAGATAACCATGGTAGTAGGTAATCTTCAAAAATAAATGTTACACATAAATCACCCATTAGAACATTATAAAAATGAAGTGTATGTAAAAATCATGTATAACTGATAAATTAGTGTGTAATGATGCAAAATGAAACAATATCACTTGTAGTGTATGAAAGTGGATGCCACCGAGATCCACAGTGGGACTAGAAGTGTGCTAAGTATCCATGCTATGTGTAGAAGATCTGTATCTGTGATCAAAACTAGAAAAGTAAGTGAACACACATGTGTGTATGGTAAATATAATCACATATAAGCAATCTATCCAACATGTGTAATAAGATGAACATGTATAAGTACATTAAAGCAAGAAGAAATGCAACTTCGATATGTAATATGTTGTGGATGGATGGAATGAAATGTAAAATGGATGATAGAATCCATGTGCCCTACTAGTGAATGGAGTTGTATGTAGTGAGGTTCATTTGTGTATGCCCCCTTATCAGTCAATAATGAATTGTAAACAAGAGTTCTTCATAAGGAAATTGTCGAACTATGTGTTTTGCGTATTGCTTTGGGGTGAAAGTGTAGTGATGACATGGGACATAGAGATGAAGTGTGTGTGATGTTATAGCCTAAGTGTATATCATGACAATATGATTGAAGGAGTGATGATATATCCCATAATATATCACTTAATGATGAGTGAAATAGGTGATGATGTAGTTGACAAATTTTATAACTAAACTAGGAATGTCACATGATCAAATGTTCAATATGTGATAAATATGAGTATGATAAGGTCCATTTGTGATGTATACCCTCAACAGTTCAGTATGGACCATGAGACTAGAGTGCATCATAGGGTAATGAGTGCATCTCATATGAGTGGATATGCCATATGCATCAAATGTGTAGTATATGTAGTGATAAAACCATGTCATGTGGTGTGTAGGATGTGCAATGTGTAATGTAGAGTATGTAGTGTCTAATGTGGAGTGTGTGAGGTTCATGTGTATTGGATTCCCTCAAATTTCAAGTTTGAACCGAGCCAAAAGAGTGTTTCATTAGGTAATGTTAATGTTAGTGGGTTGGTAATTAGGGATTGTGGAATAGTGCTATGATTTAAAATAAAAAACTCAACCATGCACACAAGATCTAAACAATTCCCCAAAATCTACATCAGTGGAATTATAAACTAGAATAATCCAAATTAAAAAATTACACATGCATAACACAACATGTACTTTGGATCACCCAATGTGGGCTACATCCACAAAAGATAGACATATCATATATGTAATATAACAATAGTACAAACCAACTCTTCAATACAATAGTGCAATGCATCTCTCCAAGATTATCTCCTCTCCTCCAGATCTTTAAATCGATCTACATAAGTGCATGACAAATGTTCCTCCAAACACCACAAAATGATATCACATAATGAGGAACTACTACATCTCTGAACTGCTACCAAGTTCTTAGTGGATTTTCAACAAGACCTCTCACATGGGTTTACAATATGTGAAACTATAACTGTGCACCAAGAATTTTGTCTCTCCATCACTCCATAACCTTTTTAAACATGAAGACAACCTCCTCTACAATATATAGATCTACATGGATCAACAATGCAATATGATCTCATGGATCTATAATAGAAGATCTCACCAACATGTGGATGTACAAGAAGAAACTTTATGTGCTTTACATACTATGCAAGCCATTACAATGAGACAATAACTATATAAAGGAAATATAATATAAGATGTTACCATATTCTCATCATTGAGATGTACCTATTATTTCCTTTTATCCAACTTGTCTCCATGGAATATTTTTCTTCATGTAACATGTTATGTCTTTCTCTTCTTATTCATCCTATCAATCTAGGATAATCAATGATCTAATTCAATGCTTCTTTTAATTCTCTTTCTAACCCTATCTTTCATGCTTATATAGGCATATACAAATTTGGGATAGTTAGCCATGAAATTACAATCAATATATCTTTCTTTAATACTAAATATATATCTAATTCTCATGAGTTAAATAAAACACTCATGCACAGGTAACTGATGCCGGTTATCCCTAACCGATGATGTTTCCTACTTGCATGACCAATGCTTGTCATAGGTGACCGATGTCGGTTACTATGTTTTCTTGTAAGTTGATAATTGTGAAGTAATTCAACTCCACACCCTAACAGTCTCCCACTTGGAGATAAATTGCTAAACCTTTGTACCTATACATCAACATCCTCAACACACGGTGAAGACCATATATTCTTTCCTTCAATAATTCTCTCAAAAATAAACTAGGAAGATAAAACCATCTTCTAAAATAAAGATAAAAAAACCATGACTTACCATAGACCTGCACGAAGATACTACTGATCTTTGATAACCTAGATATCCATACATTAGGATCCCGTTGAATTATAACACCAAGCCTCTCATGTAACTATGCCATCATGACTAATGCACATGTAAGAGCTTCAACTACAAACATAGCCAAACCAATAAAACCAACCATGTTCTCAATCCATCTATCCATGTCTCCATGCAACCACTAATGCAACTGACCAAAGACAAGTCAAACATCGAATATGTGAAAACAAAACAAGATCATGGGTAAAGACAGCCCATGAATGAGTTCTACCTGCAACGAGTGGGTGATCAATCCACTAAGACCTACATAACTCAAAGAAATCCAAACACTGCAATCTGTAAATCTCAATCCTACATAAACAACTAGCATGTCCAAGACAATCATCTGTAGATAACATACCTCTCAAGGAATAACATAGTAATCAAGAGGAAATACAAACATCCCCTACTCATGCTCAAAGCATATCAACCATGATCATAGGAATGCATGTGCAAATCAAACATCTACATCATCATAGACTCACAAAACTAAATCTATCCAACATGTACAAACTCAACATGTACATCCATCCATATCACCAGGCTCTCCAAAAGTTCCAAGTCTGCTCACCGGCTAACTCCAAAGCTGATATATGAATCCTGTGCTCATAAATGTCAATAACAAACATCTATGCTAAACCATGCCACTAATACCATAGTGTAAATACCAGCAAACATGTCATCAACATTCTTTGCACAAACTAACCAATATGAAAGAAAAAACAAGGGCACCATCTAAAAATGGTAAATAAACACTTGCTATCAAACCTATAACCAAACCGACCATGGTTTCCTAGCTAACCCTAATCACTTTCTGACTGACCATGGTTAATCCTAACCAACAACAGTCTCTGTAACTAGAAGATATTCTCTTTTAACCCTTAAAACTCTGAAAAATTACACTATCATCTTCACCTAATTGAATCTAACCATCAACTGTAATCCCATAGGGATATCCAAGCACCAAAAAATAAACCAAAAGTGACATCACAAAGTAATAAACTCAATATACCTGTAAATCCATGATTGTCCTCCAAAACCAATTAGTGCCTCTGCCACTCTGAATAGTAGCAATCACCTCTCACTCTGCACATGCATCATGTATCCAATCTTGTAATGCAAATAACCATGGCTTGCTCCCACTGAACAAGAAATCACCTACACTACCTCCTAATATGTCAGTGAGAAATAAAACCAGATGAAAGAGAATATAAAATGATTCCCTTCTTGTCAAAGAATGCTTCTACATCACAGAAGTTTGGCCTTCTTGTGAAGTAGGTGAATCAAATTATTTTCATCCATATGTTCTCAACATCTCTCATTACCTATAACTGTGTATAACCATGAATTTTCATTGAGGATCTCATCCTTAGACTAGAAACCCTTATCCTCAAGATTCCACACAACTGGGAAATAAAACTCAAACAACACAAAGAAACCATGGTGTAAATTTGTGCAAACAATCCAAACATAATATCAGCTGCTCCAAACGAAATAAATAAAACATGAACCATATAGAGATACCTGACTCAAAGTCTCAATGGATTAACAGAGCCAACTCCGCCCTCTTTCTAATCCAAACCATTGAAGTGATCAACACTATTTATTCTTGTACACATTGTGTAAGAAACATGATCCTCCAAAAAGGAAATAGAACCAACTGCCCTCTCTTGCTGCAAAAAACCCTATACATATAAGTTGCCACAAAGACCAACCACGGTCATCCCCTAACCAACCATGGTTAGCTAACTAGTATTGGTTCCTATGTGACCAACCTTGGTTCTCAGATCGATGTCAATGCTACTGGAACGAACCCAGTGCCACATAATTTGGCATAACACACCACACCAAGTGCCTACTTCAACCGAAGCCGATAGTTGAGCTGAGCTAGTCATTTTAGGAAGCATCCAAATCTCGTACAAAAACAATACAACAAATCCATGCAATAAATTGCATCAAGATGAAACACAACACCTTACCAGCACCAAGATACTCAACCACATCTTCAACTTGAAGAACATGTTTCTCTTATGGAAACCCCTTCTTCATTCTGTGATACTATATTTAGCTTCTCTAATGAAGCCCCTGCATCTAACTACACCAAAGGATGCATAACTACTCATTTTATCTCATTATTAGATCTAGATTTGTAATCCCAAACATGCATGTGCAACCAAAATAATATAAGCATTGCAATACCAAGATAAAACCATACCTCAATAACCAGATCTGTAATCTGACCAACATGCTTGTGCCTCCACGAACTGGGGACACCTCAAAAAACAAGATACATTATATGTATCTTTCCATTTCTTCATATATGTAATTTTTTGTTTATAACCAGGCTACTCAGTAACTGACAACGGTCACCCTATAACCGAGCACTATTACCCTGTAACCAACCATGGTCACCCTGTCAATGCCGGTTGCCACTTAACTGACGCCAATCATTGTAATTTCAAGAAACCTTACTCTTCCAAATCCCACTTGAGATTAAATCTCTTCCTATGATCTTCTCATCAGGAAAAACCTAAACGCTGCTCTGATACCAGTTGTTGGTAAATTGGACTGCAGAATAGTGTTATGATTTAATAACAAATAAAATCATGCACACAGGATCCAAACAATTCCCCACAAAATCTACAGCAGTGGAAGTATAAACTAGAATAATCCAAAACACACAAAAGTACACACACATAACAAGCATGTACCGTGGTTCACCCAATGTGGGCTATGTCCACCAAAGATAGAGATCTCATATATATATAATATAACAAGAGATTACAAACCAACTCTTCAGCAAAAGAGTACATGTATCTCTACAAGAGTATTTCCTCCTCCCAGATCTCCAACCGGATCTTCCTGAGTACACTAAACTGTGCCTCCATACCACCACTAGTAGATCTCACATAACCAGGAACTACTACATCTATGAACTGTGACCAAGTTCTATGTGGATCTACAAACAATACCTCTCACATGGGTCTACCAGATGTGTAACTAAGATTGTGCACCAAGAAGTAAGTCTATCTCTCAATCACTGCATAACCTATGCAAACATGAAGATGACCTCCTCTACAATATCTAGATCTACATGGATCAACAATACAATATGATCTTATGGATCTATAATACAATATTAGATCTACATAGATATATAATACAAGACCTCACCAACATGTGGATCTACAAGAAGAAATGCTATGTGCTTTGCATACTATGCAAGCCATTACAATGAGATGATAAATATACAAAGGAAATACAGTAGAAGACGTTACCCTCTTCTTACCATTGAGATGTACCTACTATTTCCTTCTGTTCAGCTCCTCTCCATGGAGACTTTGTCTTCATGTAACCTGATCCCCTTTTCTCTTCTTCTTCTTCGTCTTCATCCTCTCAATATCAGAGAATCAAGGATCTAATCCAATCCTTCTCTTTTTCATCCCAATTCTAAACCATAGCTTTTTCATGCTTATAAAGGCATATATAAACTTAGGGCAATTTTAGCCATGAAATTACATCCAATAAATCTACTTTAATGCTAAATATATATTTAATTCCTAAGAGTTAATTAAAAAATCATCACACATGTAACCAACACCAGTTAGCCTTAACCGCAGCTGGTTCCCACTTGCTCTAACCAATGTCATGGTTACTATGTTACTAGACACTTTCCATTGCATTCTAACTGTGAAGAAATATAGCTCCAGAACCTAACACTTATCCATATCAAACTGATGAAACTTCTTGAAACCATGTGAATACTAAAAAATCCTTCCCCAAATAACAATAAAGTTGCGGTAAAGCACTTACTAGTAAACAAACATACCAGAAAACTTCACAAAGTGCACAATGAGAGGAAAATAGGACAACAATGTGCAAGAAACACTAGGAGGAAAATGAAAATAACAACCTACTAAGTACAAGGGTGAAACATGCCCTCAACAATATAGATTTAGGTATATCCCATTAAGTGGGATGGGTAGCTTATCACCACTCAGCTTAGAGAGCTGAAAATAATTATATTGTTTGCATCCTATAATTAGATATGGTATGCTCCATAAGTATTCAAACTTAGTGTGTCTTACAAGATTGGTTATTTCTTCATTCCACTTCAAACACTATGTCTCCCCTTCCAAATGACAAAAATGAAACACTCTTAGGTTATGGGTGACCTTTATGTTGGAGTGAATTTTCAAAGAGGGTTGGTTCCCTTAGTCTAACACCTAAAACTAACCTCTATTATAATAAAAAAATGATGGAATGATGGAATATATTTTTTTCTCTTGTACAAAGATATGATTGATTAGTAGAATGATGGAACGGGGGAACATTCCCTAAGGTTCATGAAGAGACGAATTTGTCAATTTGTACTGGTTAGCAGTGAAGGGTTTGGATAAGTCGGGCCTACAGAAAACCTTTGGAATAGTGGAATAGGTCCACAAGTTCTAGCAATCCCTGACTTATCTGATTTTCATTTCCCATTTTGACCAAGTTAGTAAAGCAGGGAACTAGAGGAACTAGGGAACAATTCCTCCTATTCCTCTAAAGGAAATTTTTCCCAGATTTCCTAGCCCTGGCCCAATTTTTCCAAAATTTTACCAACTCCTTAGGAAATGAAGCTTAGCAAGAGGAAGGATAATGCCCAAAACACTGAAACTTTCCCAAAACATTGATATTTTCCCATAATGGCAAAGTTTTTGAGTTCACTAATGACAACACCACGACTTGTCAAAACACTTAAATAGCCCAGAGCTGATTTTGGATTACAATAGCTTAAGAACTTCACAATGCATACAAGGTAAATTTCTTGGAAGTAATGATTCAAGGGCTACTTGGATTATTTTTCACTTATTACACACTCTCATCTCTATTATAACTCTCCTTAGTGCTTTAAGATTCCATACTGTCATGTTTGTCTTTTCACACTTCATTGAGGTCTACTAACCTTCCTATATGCAAACCTTATAAATTATATTAATTCATAAGGACTCAAGATAATAAAACTACCTTTCTGGATACCCTTTATTGGTTTTCAACTTCATGTGAACTTTCATATTATAACTCCAAATCCAACCTCTTCAACTTACAAGTCACCATTAACAATTAGTCATATTCTAGTATCCCTATTTACATGTAAGTCTTATTGTTCAAAACGACTCCCAAGGACTTAGGGGAAACAAAAAATATTCTCATGGACCCTTTGTTAAATTTTATCTTCACCACAAACTTAAAGTTTGAACTTACAAGGGAAGTCCTTAAAGCTTAATTATTACCTTTTATAATTAAGTTTCAGTCGGCTGTTAAGGAGCGTTATATGAAACACTGTCATTTCTCCAAGTTCAAACCCTCAAGACTAGTAAAATGACATGTATGACTATATTTTTCAATTTTATACTCTAAAACATTTAAATATCCCCCCAAAACTTCATACCCACTTATATCACCCCTAATACTCAGTGTTTACCAGCTTTTAGCAAGATTCATTAGTTAACATTTTGAAAGTTATGCTAGGATTTCTTGTTCTCAAATCCTAGGCATGGTTATCCACAATTCACCCCTCAGGGTAATCCTTATGATAACATTTATTTTAATTCTTCTTGTTCTGATCGAGTAAGATTGATTAAAAGCTCAAGTTCATGTTCTTCAAGGTCCCCTCGGCCTTTTTCTAACTTCTCCCACATCCTTTCAAGTATCTTACACACTGTAACATTGTTTATAACTTTCAAGATCCTTATTTAGCCGTACTTAAATAGAATGTGTACATAATTATTCTAAGGCATTTTTTAGATCCTTTTCAAGGGTATGGGTCATCATTGAGGTTCGTTGTACCATAGCTTGGGGCCGAACATTATGATACCATTCTTGATAAGTGCAGACATTTGTTCTCCTAGGCATTCTGCGGGACCCTTTTGGATGTTGATCCTCGAGAACATGTCAATAGCATGACATGGCCGAAAGTGGAACAAATCATCAACTTTTTTTGTTACACGTGGTTTTGGGACATATGGGACAATTCCTTTTCTCCCTATATGCGAATTTGGACTTAAATTATTCCGACTAGACAGTCCATTTCAAAGACCTCCTTCGGACATTATTATGTAAATATGTAATCCAGGACAGTTGGGATTAATATAGTATTCATCAAGTACACGAACCGACCGATTCAGCCAAAACAGGACACATTCTCATTTGACACAGTTTATAATCATACGGGCTCAAGCAAGTCCTTCATGGGACGTCGATAAGCTTCGATTAGTAGCCGATCTCGAATGGATTCTTGATACGTGTCTTCACCTATTCAAACTTAGGGATTACAAGGCTAATTCCTGAATCGGCTGAAGTACCCTAGACCTCTTCATCTCAGGATAGCCAGGAAAAAAGTATGCGCGGGATGCAAGGGATGCTTAAAAGCCGAAGCGGCCGAAGGCAAAGAGGTAAAGTCAACATTTTAGTTCGTAGTAACCTCAACTATGGCCATAGGTTTTGAGCTCCGAGATCTGATTTATCACATAGTTAGACTATGTGGAACGAACACCACATTTCCATCACATAGGGTCTTTTACAAAATATTTAGGATCATTCATTACTTCTATTAGAGTAGGGTAGATATACCTTAGCTCATGTTCACCTAGGTACTTTATTTACGGCTTTAGTGTAGTTCATTCTCATTCCACTTCATGTGTGTGGAAATTTCCTGCCAGACTTATTTAGATATTAGGAGATATGCATCTTGTTGTTAGGCCATAGTTCTTTCCTTGCATCTATGGTCATTGACTAGATCACTTGATGTCTAGTTCTCTCCTGGAATCTATGGCTCTTAACTAGTTCTTTGCACAGCACTCAGTTATTTCCTTGATTTGATGAGCTATTGATCTGATGACTTTTAAGAAAACGTGGCTGGGTTCAGAACAGTTGGTTTATTCCTGGTGCCTGGGAGTGCAATTAAGGAAGGCCCATGGTCATCAATGTATTCTCATGCTGCAGTTCCATAATTATAGTATGATATTGTTTCTCATTTGTTTGCAAAGGTTTTATGTAATCATTTAAATCCATGGTGAATTTCTCTTACAAGTGGTTGAAGGATAGATTGTCGGTGATTTCCATTAGCCCTTCTATGTCTCTTGGCATTGGTTTCTATGAATCTGGAGTGTATGGGCATTCCTTTTAACTTCCAGGTACCTATTGTACCTAAGCCCTGCCAGAATAACTTAGAGAATTCAAATATGTTGAATGGCTCATTGTTGGAGGAAAAAACTCCTTGCATGGTGATCCAGGCCCTCATCTTGTAATACATTGAAAGGTGCCCAAATGAGTTGGGACCCACACTAAAATACTAAGTTTTTGGACATATCTTCCCCTAAACCTATCTTAAATTGAATTCTTACAATGAAAACTTCAACCTTGTTAATATGAACAAGGGAATGATTCTCATGCACAACTTATGTATTTTAAAATGTGGATCCATTATAAGTGTAATGTAGGTTTGAAATATCATTGTGAATGCATTTTGATAGAAGTTATCGAGAACTGACATCACCTCTTGCATAGTGTAAACTTTGCATCTAAGTATAGTGTCATGCATGTAAAGACTACCCTAAAATACTCCAATACACATGTATAATCGTCCAAAATGTAGGCTATTAAATTCATGTATTCACCCATATCCCACGTCTCTAGGAAATTTAGATTATAATTAACTCAATTACACCTGCGTTATACACTATATTGTGGCAGGTACTTTAGGCTAATTTACCAGCTATCTATGGAGGTCTAAATAAAGTAGCATAGTCCCACAACTTGGATATACTCATCTCCATGTTCATCCAACCACACCGTCACTTCAAATTTGACTAGTCGCCCCACTCAAGTTCTAGAATCATAAAAACATGTTGTGATTTGAAAATATGCACATTATAATCTTGGAATAATTCAAGAGCCAACTAATTTGAAATCAGTAAGGACTCTAATCATTTCTCACTCTACAAAGATTTCCAATGTCAGCACAAAATAAATTCAACCATGATAAATAAGTTTCCACTTATAGTATGAAACTCAATAACCTGCAACATAGGGTCACATCATTGTGCCGTATTCCTCAATCCATGGATTCTTATTCATATATAAATAAGAATATTCATTCCTCTCAAATAATCATTGTAAGCTTGATGAATTTGCAGTGTTACACTATCAAATTTTATTCACTATCATATGGGGATTTAGACACAAAAATATACACAATATAAATATCACATAAATTTTATGTAAGATTTGTATATTTGTATCTTAAACAGTGAAACTAAGTCTTAGCAGTGCAACTCCTACTCATTTTAAACATATATTGCTTACTTTTTCTTCTTAATTGGATTTTTTATACTTGTTAATGTTTTTATTCTATTTAATAGAGATCACTATCCTTTTACATTGTTTAGTTAGATTTATCTCTTATGGATTAAAATCATATAGATTTGTTAATAACGTACTATGGTCCTGACCAAGATGTATGGTCCATCCCATGTCCGTGTTTTGGGTCCTTTCTTCTTGTTGGGTACCTTTTTCACAATTTTTCCTTTCAAAATTTATATGTATGGTTGTGTTGTGTGCAACTAAGATCCAAAGTTTAAAGTGATAAAATACTATATTAAAAAGTTCACCTTAGCCATTTATCATGTAACAAGCACTTATCCATCTACCAAATATTAGGCATTGTATTTTTGTAGTTTTTATTTATGTCAAATGTAATTTATGGAAAAGGGAGTTTATGTGGCATAAGTATCTCCATGAGGTTTCAATACATGTCATGATTGAAGGTTGATTGGTAGTGCATAATTTGGTGTGGTTTTTATGATGCGTTGGCATGGTCCTGAGTATGGTACAAGATAGTATTAATTCTCCAAAGGTTGTATGAGGTCTAACATGGTCAAAGTGATGTGTAAGATGTGTTAATGAGTTTTTAAGAGGTCATCATGGTCGGTTCATGAGAAGTATTTGTTGTGTGATGTCATTATTGGACTAGTCCTAAACCTATGTCAAATAGGATGAGATAGTGGCATGATATATAGAGTAGGGAAGTCATGTTCAAGCATGAAAAATGTGTAAGAGGCATATCATGTTATTTTTTAGAGGTATGATGATGTTTCAAGGTCAATTGAAGAACGTTTCTTGAGAAAAAGGCTAGTATAAATGGGTAGATGAATTTTTCTAGAGTGTTTCAGAGGTGTGCATGCTCATATGAGAACTAAGATCATAAAAAATATTTTCCTAATGTTGTGCAAAAAATTTTAGGTTGGTATGATGAGTATCTTGCAAGTTATTTCATTTTTGGCTCTACTAAGCTCTTAGAAAGATAAATCAAGCTTGATATGTAAAGTTCATTTTCTCACCCACATGTGTGACTTTTTTTAGGACCCTAAATATTTTAAGGATTATTTTTCATTGAGATAATATTCTATGGAAAAAAGGATGAATTGATTTTGATGTCATACATTTATGAACAATCATTAATAATTTAATGAGATCTAAAATCCTAATCAGACCCTAGAAGTAGAGTTATAGGAGACATATTATTTTTGTTTTCTAAATGGATTTGAAAATATAATTTGATGCATCAAGGTTGTAAATAATTTTTCTAAAATCATTTTGCTGGTGATTTCATGCTCCAGGTCAACTGGGAAGATAGTGCAAAACCCTAGTTTTTTTAGGATTTTTTATTTCAGGGCTGAGATGGAAGTTTCGTGAAAATAAATTAGATTTTACAGATAGCTTAGGAGGTTTTCTAAGTGGCCAAAAAAAATTTTAGGAATTTTTTTTGGAATAAATTAGAGTAGCGTGTCTCACAAGTCACCCTACCATTTTTGGCTTTTAAGGGCTAAAACTAGTTATAGTGGTTTTAGATGAAATTTATGGATTTGCATAATGTAGGAACATCTGATGATATTTTATAGTAATTCTGAGTATGATATGATGTTTTTGAGGCCTTGGTATGATTTTCAATCATGGTTTTTGGGTCAAGCCCTAATGGCATAATTATCCCTATTAGGAATCTCAAGGTGTCATGGAACATGTAGTCTTGGTTAATTTTCTCCATGAGACATAGACATATGAATTCTTGAGCATGTTGGAATGTGTTATAGTAAAGTGTTCCAAGTGGTTTCAGTGCTTTGAAGTAGCTTTGAAGGTGATGGGTCATGTTTCTCTCAATACTTGTTCTTGAGCCCTTATTACAAATTTTGATCAGTTTTAGAGATTGAAGTAGTTGAGAGTCTCAAGCCTTGTTTAGGAGGTTGAGTTATTTTAGTTATTATAAATAGAGACCTTTGTAATGGTATGTTGCATGATCATCTATGATTATTTTTTATATACAAACTCATTCACTTTTTAGGAATGATTTCTAGGTGCTTTAGAAACTTGTTGAGAGTGTTATTATAATGTGCATTATGGTGTTAGTAGGTAATGAAAATTTTAATATGATTTTTTAAGGTTGTTATAGGATGTCATTGAGTTGTACGAAGCTGATGGCTATTTTACAATATTACTATATGCCCTTGAAGTTCATGATTCGTTCGTTGGAGATGAAGACCTTCTTTTAGGCTTGTTTGAGAAGCCTTGAGATAGTCCATGATTGTGTGACCTTAACTGACGTACTTGGTCCCTTAGAGTGATTTTATATAATGTTGAGGATGATTTTTCATATTAGCATGAAAAAAATTTATGGTATTGGTTAACCTATAGGTGTTTAGGTGTTTATCCATGTATATAAAGATACTATATTTTCTCATTTGAAAGAGCTAAGATGATCGTGATTTGAGTGTGCTAGAGAAGGTAAGATAATATTTTTAAGGGGTTGTTGGTGAAATAATTTGTCCCAAGGGTAAATTTTTGTATTTAAATAATAATCTAGGACTAGGTCCCTCTCTTCTTGAATGAGGAAGAAGTGAATTTCAACCAGCAAATATCATAGCAGATTTAATTGCATTAAAATAAAAGTATTTCACTTACATCAGTAAGAAGAAACCATTCACATAGAAATAGGAACAATCAAGAAAAAACACAAAGTTTTATTACAATGTATTACACAATTTACAATGATCTTGGAGTATAAGTTGAGATGGAGATAGAATTTTAATATACAATAGAATAGAGGAAATGAAGGGACTTATTCCTAAAACATACAATAAGAGCTAGAAAACAAGAGTTAATCATTCCTTAAAATAACGAGGTCATCTCCTTGTAAAGATTTACAATTCAATGCTTCCTCTACCCCCCACATGACCTTTTATATTCTTATATAAAATTTGACTTTTCATTATCCTAGGAAAGAAAGAACTAAAGACCCCTCTTATAATTTGAGGAAGTAATTTTACATCTTGCAAATATTTCATTGTTACATAAATGAATTGGAAAAAACATCATGATCAGGTACAATGAGAAATTAGGAGGAAATAAGAGGAGAAATAATGAGAGAGGATAAGAAGGAATACTCCAAAGCATGGATGAAGATTCCTTTTTCCTTAATTTTGGTAAGATTATATGGTCCTAAAGTTGAAATTTTTATCCATGATGATCTTCTACAACGCAGTGATGCTCTACTAATGAAGATTGATTCTTTGAAAATTTTCCCCTTGGAGACCTCAGTAGAATGATGCACCTTTGTAGCATATTTTAATTTCATAAAAGGAAAATATGATGAACCTTTGAGAAATGAATACAATGAATCATTATTTACATCACTTGTATAAACATTCAAACCTTTGAAACATTGCAATGCCTCTTAAAATGCCAAGTTCTTGATACAACTTGAGACAATTTCCTACACAATTCAACTGATGATATGAGGCCTTAAGGAAATGAATCCATATATAAGATGAGTTAAGAGTACTTTGATAATGTGATGAGTGTAGGTGATATATTGTATGGAACATGATTCAATAATTTGATCAATCCATCCGGTGAAGTGAGAAATGTACTGAGACCAGAATGCCCCACTATGACCAAAATTTGGAACTAAGAAGGCTTTTGTCATGCTTGAGACACATTTCTATTTTCCACCCTTTTGAATGCATCATTTTTTCCTCCCAGAAGGTTTAAATTAGTGAGGAATGGAGGATGAAAAACCATGACCATTTTTTTCCTTTTTTGGACACTTTCTATTTTAACTAAGTTCTTCACAGATGACTAGTGTTGGAAAATTCATCGAATTGTCACTTTTGAGCATTTTTGCTCCTACAGAATGAAATTAGTGTCTCCAATCCATTAGTTATTTAGATATATTTCCCTTATTTATTTCCTTTAATTGGGAATTAATATAAATATAAATTGTCCACAGGGTGTCAGAATGGGCTAAAAATGGTCTCAAAAAATTATACTTCTCACCGGGATGCTTTCCTCCAATTTTCAGGGGTTTCACTCATCTAGATATTCATTACATGAAAAGTGAACTCACAGGTATAGGTTTTCTTCATATGAAAGTGTAGAATCCATAAAATAGCAGTACTTCATAACTACCACTTTACCCATTGTCATGGTTGAGGAAAGTACTCACTGGAAAGCTAATTTTTTTAGGGTCTCGTGATCTGATTTTTAGCTCATTCAGATCACTACAACTTCGGATATGTGATATAAATTTTTTTCATGGCTGAAAGTTTCATATGGGTGTAAAAATGGATGAGGTAATTAATGAGTTCATGTGAACACTCATTCCAATGGAATTCATGTATGGAAGCTTCAGATAAATTTTTATGGAAATCATAGCTGAAGTTTATGACATATGGAAAAAATTGTGTTCTTCATCATGAAGGAGTGACTGGTTCTTCATGGAAGCATCAAATTCAGAAATGGAGGGAAATAAAGATTTGAAAATTGGCTAAAAATGGATAAGTGTGGTTTAACTATTTGAAATTTATCTGTGGTTAAGAAAAAATCACCCATGACTAACTTTGAACACATTTACACCTTACCACATTTGGTATGATATGAATAGGTCCCAAGGTATAGCAGGTTGAATAAAATGTGCCATCGGGGGAGCCAACATGAGGAGGGATACATGATTTATGAATCATGAGTGGATAACATTAACCTAGGGAGAAAGTTATGAGTTTGAGTGATGAAATAGCGAAGTCTTATAAGGGGCCATAATGTTTTGGACCTGATGCACTTTTGCACCATGTGAAAAGGTGCAATAGGGCTAGAAAAGTGTGTTGAGGGTGTGCTTGATCATGGAGAGGGGATTTTATGGAGTTATTATTGGAAACACTTACCTAACACACAATGTTATCACTTAAGTGATGAAATGGCTCATATTCCTTGGGATTACACTTATTTGCACATCATGAATTTTTTCACTAGGTGAAAAGATGCATGAGGACTTCCCAAGATCACCATGGGTCATGAAAATCATGGGTAGTGGGCCAAAGTAAATTGTGAATGCATAAAACTCATCTACCCACCCAAGTTCCCTATTAAGTGATGAAACTCATCTAACATCCTCCTCTATCCTTGGGGTCACATGTTTTTGCACCTGAATACTTTTAGAAAGACCACCTTCACCAATAACTGCCAAACATAGACATAGGAGAGTGATTCTTTATCCCCAAAGTTTCCCTAAGAGTTTCACATGGGAATTTGTTTTATGATTTTGATTGAAAATACCAAAGGAAACTAATGATAAATTTATGAGGAGCTAAATTTTCCTACAATTAGAAATTTACTCCCTTTTATTCTTCTCTAGAGCGATTCCTGGAAGGTCTAACTTCCATGAGAGAAAAACTTACATTTTTGTATAAATTTTAAAATTGGGAATGTAGAGGGTTGAATTATATTTAATTTATCTTTTGAATCAAGTACCAAATCTATTTTTAAATCCCAAAATTCTCATTTGAATCTCCCTAGGAATCGAGGATCTGCACCTACACTATCGGGAAAGTATCTCAAAATCTAGAGAATAGAATCTCCAAAAACTATTTTCAATGTAAGTATAATATCTTATCTTCCCAATGAGTATCTGATCACTTTAAAAAATATCCCAAGGATCTTGAACAATTCAAAACAAGCTCACTAGTTTCTAACTACTTTCATTTCCTAACGCCATGCTATAATTAGTGTTGTGTTGTATAGCTTGTTCCTAAACTTTATTTTCCTTACATTACTTACAAAAATTTCCTATGATGATCTCATATACTTTTCACAAACATATTTTATGAATTATATCTTCTTGGTTCATCCCCATAGGGTTCTTACAAGACGCAAAAACCTTTAAAAGAGGCCTTTTTTCGCCTCCAAGAGAAGTTCCTTCAAAGTGGATCAAAATGAATCCATGAATTTCTTCCCACCATCTTACCTGCACATGAAACACACTTTAAAAATACATTTAGTACATCACTCTCGGCCTTGTCAGGGTTTATATAGTCTTAAATTGGATGGAAGGTAGGTTTACATTACCTCGTTCAAGGATTTTTCAATCTAGGCTTAGTTGTTAAGGTAAAAAAATTCAATTTTCCATGCTAGATATTTAACATGACAACAAGGGTTAAGGAAAAAGTTGAGAATAGGTATTAAGAGTTTAGAAGAGGTATGGAGAGTTGAGAAGAGGACAAGAGCAGGTGTGCAAGTTCATTAGACTGAATTAACAAATGAAGGAACTTATTTGAGTGAAGTAGGATAAGAGCTTTTTTGAGAGGGTTTGATGAGTATGGAGATGAAATTATGATAAAAATTTATTATAGGTACGATAAAAATAAAGTGGTCATCATCATCAGGTGGTTTAGTGGGTGCTTGATCACCTCAAGGGGTAGTATCCTCCTTGTATAGTGGGTGTTTTACTAAATAGGGGTAGGTGTTCCTTGTGAAGTGGGTTATTCACTAAATAAATCTTGTGTCATTAATAATATTCACATGAGTCTTTTGGATTAAGTAATTATTATATTCAAATTTTAAGTGGGTTTTCTTCCCTTTGAGGTTTTCCTACATTATATGTTGTGTTCTTGTGTTATCTTTTGTTTCATGCACTTGTGGATGATTGACACACACATAATAAGCTCACATTAAATCTATAAGTTGAATGGTTAATCTGAATGGTGTTTTAAGATACAAAAAATGAAGTTAAAGTTTTGTAAGACTTATTGACCCACCCATCTCAGTATTTGTGCTTCTAACCATTGGTATCAGTGTAAGGTCCTTTTGAAGAAAATTTAAATTAATTGAAGGAAATTATCTTGAAGAAAATATTTGTTTCAAATAATGGAAGAAGTGCTCTTGTCATACCATGGTCCTATAATCAATCAAATTGATTATGCCATTTGGAAATTTAGAATGAAGGTTCATCTAAGTTTTCTTGGGTATTATGTTGATTTTGTTTACACTGATTCATTAAACCCCAAGGAATAAATCACTAAAGATGCCACTGTGAGTGGATTGAAGGAATTTTTATATGCCATGGTAATAGATTATGATTTTTCCAAGGCCTTGTGGGATAATTTGGAATACTTTTACGAAGAATTTAGTAGTTCCTCTAGTTTTAACAAGAATGATGTTGTCAGCAGTATGAATTGTATGGATCAAGTAGGTCAAAATGTTTCAAACAAGGAGAAGGAAATTGTTTCTCTTGAATATAAACGTGTTGGTACCTTAGAATACCTAAAAATATCAGTGAAGGAGAACCAAAGGATGAAGGAAACTGTTAATGATCATGAAGCCAAAGAAAAGGTATGTTCTCAGTTGGAATTCCAGATTGGGATGCTCACCACTAGTCTTATGACTAAGGAGGATGATTGCATCAAGTTCAGTAATGATATGGTAATGGAAAACCTTGATCTATCTACTAATAAGATGAAGACATGATTAAATTGATAAAATTACTTGTAAACTTGATGTTTTTTAAAGATGTCACAGACCCTCTATTGTTAAAAATGGTTTGGGTTATAAAGAAGAATCAAATAAGGATGAGAACTCTTCTGATCCAAGTAAAGGACTTGCTAAAGACAAGGAGAATCTTAAGGGAAAAGATGTAATGAAACATGATTTTTTTTTAAGCAAGGAGACTATTGGTTCAAGAGATGATTAGATGAAGAATAATATGAATTTAAGGTGAGAAAGATAACCCAATGCATCAATGTATGAAATAAATTTCAATGCTTATTGTTAGTCATGTAAAAAAAAATCATAGAGCTAAGGAATGTGTAAGGAAGATAATGAAATATGAGCTTCCATGGATATATAGTAGAGATGACAAGTTATAAAACATTACTTGTTATAACTGTCCTGATAAAGGTCATATTATTAGGTAGTGTCTTCATGAATCACTAATACAGAGTTAGAGAGATGAAGGTAATAATAAGGTTGTGTGGTAGAACTGCACTCTTGTTGACCATATTTCTAGGTACTTTTATCAGATTCCAAAAAGAAAAAATTGGAGAGAAGGAGATTTTAGAGGTAAGGAAGGAGAACCAAAGGATGAAGGAAACTCTTAATGATCATGAAGCCAAAGAAAAGGTATGTTCATAGTTGGATTTCCATATTGGGATGTTGACCACTAGTCTTATGACTAAGGAGGATGATTTCATCAAGTTTTAGTAATGATATGGTAATGGAAAACCTTGATCTATCTACTAATAATATGAAGACATATGATAAAATTGATAAAAGTACTTGTAAACTTGATGTTTTTTAAAGATGTCGGAGACCCTCTATTGTTAAAACTGGTTTGGGTTACAAATAAGAATAAAATAAGGATGAGAAATATTCTGAGCCAAGTAAAGGACTTGTTAAAGACAAGGAGAATCTTAAGGGAAAAGATGTTATGAAACATGATTTTATTTTAAGCAAGGAGACTACTAGTTCAAGAGATGATAAGATGAAGAATAATATGAATTTAAGGTGAGAAAGATAACCCAATGCATCAAGGTATGAAATAAATTTCAATTCTTATTATTAGTCATGTAAAAACAAATTCATAGAGCCACGGAATGTGTAAGGAAGATAATGAAATATGAGCTTCCATGGATATATATTAGAGATGACCAGTTATAAAACATTAGTTGTTATAATGGTCATGATAAAGGTCATATTATTAGGTAGTGTATTCATGAATCACTAATATAGAGTTAGAGAGATAAGGTAATAATAAGGTTGTGTGGTAGAAGTGTACTGTTGTTGGCCATATTGCTAGGTACTTCTATCAGATTCCACCTATAAAACATTGGAGAGATGGATATTTTAGAGGTAAGTTTCCTATTGTTTTCTTTAATTGTAACAAAGTTGGACATATTGCAAGATAATGTAGATGGAAAAAAGATAGCTATAAAAAGAAGGTAGATGTCAGGTCTAATCATGTTGAGAAAGAAAAATAATAACTTAAGTTTACCCCTATTGAGATACATTATTCTGTTGATGAACCCTAAGAATTGTTGTTATATGCTCAAGAAAACTATCCGGTGGATAGAGAAACAAAGGTGCAATAGATAAGGGAATGGAATATCAAAATGGAATCCCTCTCCCATGAGGACATGGATGATCTTCACTACTAAAAGTAACCAAGTGTATGGAGTTCCTCCATTAAGCTTCATGGAGTCATCTTCTTATATGTGTAAACATGATTTGATAGGTATACTAATATAAGGATTCTTCTTTGCAAAGGTTAATAAGGTTGGTGATCTATCAAAGATACTAAGGTTTTGACAACTCTATGAATGATAAAGTGAATCAATGTCATGATTTACTGTTAATTCTAAGTGCCTACATGAGAACTTACTATTTTTAATAAACGGTGATTTTTTTCCATAATGGACTACACAAATGATATTAGCTTGTATTATTTATCTTATGTAAACTTCTCTTTCCCTGATTTCCATTTTGGGATGACTTACTAAATATGGAAATTTCCCATATAGGAGACTTATTATTTTAAGTAAGTGACAATTTAAGTTGTTTTTGGCACTGGAATACTACTTTCAACTTCTTGATGTCTTCTGTGTTCATTGTCTTCATCACAACTTGTTTTGGTCTTGACTTATAAAAAATAGCTAGTCCCCATGTAGGAAGGATTACTATTTTTTGAAATTGGGTCACTTGTTCTTGGTTTGCAATGAAACAAAAAATTTTGATATGGGTTTTTTCCTAACAATGTTGTTCTAGAATTTCAGCTTCACTCGATCACCAGTTTGAGAGATTTTAAAATTCAATTTTATTTCCTAGGAAACTTGAGGTTTCTCTGCCAGAAAAAATATACTACGTGCATGCCAAAAATTTCTCTAGGATACTTTAGGCACCTTGAATTTTAGACAAATGCAAAAAATGGCATTCTGATCTAAGTTGTAGTTTGGAAGATATAAAGATTTTTCGTTTTAGTGACTTTGGGTTTTTAGGGAAAAAATTTCATTTTTTATTCGTTTATGTTAGTGTAGGTTATTATTGTAATTCTTACACTTTTTTTATCCCTACACTTGTTGGGTTATCTTTCTTAGGTGTACTAGTTGTGTGGAGTTACCTTACTAGTTGCGTTGGGTTAGCTTCTTAGTAATGTAGAGTTAGCTTACTAGTGTTCTAGAGTTAACTTAACTACAATTATTAGTTAGTGGGAGTTCTTCACCACTGATTTAGGTAGTAGTTTCACTTCCCTCCTCTTATATGTACACATTTCTTATTGATTAATTCAAGTCATTTTATTGTAATGTATTGATCATTATGAATTATGATGGATTTCCATATATGGTATTTTAGCTCTTCTATTTTGCAAATCTAATGTGTGTGCTAATATAATCTCAGAACGTGGCTTGGAACAATATTCTTATCCTTACTTTCATGGTATCAAAGTGATAAATGATGTAGACATCCATTTGTAAGTTTTTCTTTACAAACAAGGGTTTATTTATTTCATGAATTCAGAATTTGTTAGCACGTTTCTGCAACACACATTTTTATGTAAAACAAAGTGCGCCATTAGATTTGGAATGTTCCATATCCCTATAATTGGCTGTAAACCTGACCATGTTTTGAGACAGTCAAATCTTAGCATTTTAAAGGTTTTTTTGGCACATTTTTCAAAAAATCCATACAATTATGTATAGACATATTTTTTACTCAAAAATAATATCAACTTTCTAGGTTTTTTGAGAAAATTTTTGGGTTTCTCTCTGTTGTTTGATATAGGTGTTGTAAAAGAGATATTTGCAGTCAAAGTTTGTATTCACAATTGTAATTTTTGGGTGCATTCTTATATCCACATGATATGAGCATGTACCTTCTAGATGCATGCTTTCAACCTCTGAATATTTCTATTTTGGATGCATTCTTTTATCCATTGGACGCAGATATGTACCCTTTGGGTGTATTCTTTAATCCATTAGATATAAGTGGTACCTTCCAGATGCATTCTTTTATCCTCTGGATATTTCTATTTTGGATGTAGTCTTTTATCCACTAGATGCAGATATGCACCCTTTGGGTGCATTCTTTTATCCATTGGATATTGACGTGTACCCTTTGAATGCAATGATTAACCCTCTGGACATTTAGGTTTTGGGGGCAGAATTTTATCCTTTGGTCACAACCATGTATCGTGTGGATGCACTCTTTTACTCTTGGGACATTTGGGTGTCATGTGTACCTTTTAAAACAAACAAACATCAACATTAAAATATTATTTTTATACCAAAACATTCTAGACCTCATAAATTTTGATCCATAGCTTGGATTAAGGTGATGTTTTTTGAAATTGTGTATTTTTTCAAGATTTGCACATTCATGGAATTTTTATACACATAATTAAAATGTAAAAGGTATTGTTACTCATTGTAAGATTTACATGCACTCAATTATAAAGTTCCAAATTTGGGAGGATTTTGTAATCACTTGTGGATGCAATTTCATTTGATCCTGACGTCCTAAAATTTTGGGTGTTGCATTGTTGTATGTATGGGTGCATATATTTATATCTCGAGCTTGTTTGTTGAGATATTTTGGATCCATATTTTTGACACTTTTCTTGGCATGTTGATAGTCTCTCTTATGGGAAAATTATTTTGGTGAATCCTAGTGTTAGTTTATCATTGTTTGAGTAGCTGATTTTGGAAACTCATACAAATATGTGGTATCACTCTATTCATTTAGCAGTATGGGAGGATGTGGTGTTGATGTTGCTTCTTTGAGTTTCATGTCCATGCCTTGTTACCTTATATTTTCTTTGATCGTGGCACTCATATTTATTTGGATCTCATGTCCTTACCTTATTGCCATGGTTACTGTTCTTGGATCATGACACACCTATTTATAGCAGTTTATGTTTCTTCTTCAGATTTTGTGTCCTTGCTTTTTTACCTTGGCTTTTCTTGGATCGTGGCACTCCTATTTATTTGGATCTTATGTCCTTTCCTTTTTGCCTTGGTTGTTCTTAGATCATGGCACACCTATTTATAGCAGTTGATCAAATTATGTTTGGTGTTTTTTTTGCATTTTTGACATCACTCTATTAACAATCTCCTTGTATGGAGCTATTCTCATGAAGCCCAATGTTAGTTGTTATTAAGTTCTATGATCAAGTAGTGGATTCAAATCATATTGTGCAACACACTTCTTCAATATTGTATGATGTTTTTGAGCCAAGCTTCTGAAGATATCTTGCAAAGGGATTTTTCTCTCTCTACTTTGTTATTACTAGTATTGGGTACCTTGTGCTATCAAATTTTCCTAGTTATTGTACGTGGGTACGTCTTCAAGCCTTGTTTTCAGGACCCACCTTATTTTTTTCCAACCTAAGCTATGCTTATGGGAAGGTGTTAATGTAGGTTATTATTTATCCTTTTATTTATTTATTAGGATAATTCTTACACTTGTGTTAGCCCTACATTTTTTGGGCTAGCTTGGTTAGGTGTAATAGTTGTGTTGAGTTAGCTTACTAGTTGTGTTGAGTTAGCTTCTTAGTTTTGTAGAGTTAGATTACTAATCTTTTGGAGTTAAATTAACTACCTGTATTAGTTAGTGGGAGTTATTCACCACTGATTTAGGTACTAGTTACACTTCCCTCCTCCTATATGTACATATTTCTTATTGAGTAATTCAAGTCATTGTATTGTAATGTATTGATCATTATGGATTATGATGGATTTATATATATGGTATTTTAGCTCTTCTATTTTCCAAATCTAATGTTGTGTGCTATTATTATCTAAGATCGCGGCTTAGAACAATCTTCTTATCATTCATTTCAATTTCGATCCATTATTTTCTATTTTTTTATGTTTTCAAATCATGGAAGATTTCATGTAATTATTCAACCATGAAAATGGCAGATTCAATTGCTGAAAAATTTTTGCTAACAGTTCGGCATCATCTAGAGGTGTGGGGGATGAAGAATGGAAAAACAATGGCTATCTCCCACTATTTATACTTTGAAAATGGAAGGAGTGAGAGGGGGGCACATTTTTCTATTCCTTGCATCCCTTTAGAAAGGTGCAAAGGGGACATGATAATATGCCTCATCCTATGCTTTTGATTTTTCATATTTTCATTCGTTGAGTAAGTAATAGCGAGCTAAATGAGAGCACCTGGGGGCTAGTTCATGGTCATATAAAGAACCAGAAGGCATGCTAGGTGTGGGGCACATTATTATGTTCCTCATGTCACCTTAAAAAAGGGACAAAGTGTGCATCAAAATTTTCTTCATTTTAGGAAAGATAAGTGTCATGCATGCAAGGTTAGGTGGGTGTGCACGTCAAACTTGTCAATGGGTGATGGAAAGTGAGTGCAATGTCATATTGGTGACTTGAGGGATAAATTATGGTAGGGTGTAATGTTTTTCACCTCATGTCTCTTTAAAAAGGTATAATGGGGACATAGAATTGATCCATCACCACGGTTGCCAAGTTTCCAGTTGTAAAATGTACTAAGTGTTGGAAAGTGTACCTTAGGGGATAACTTGTGAAGATCATATCTAGAGCTCCCAAATGAGTTTCTAGGTACTTATTTATATGATTTCACATATAAATGTAATTTTGATATTATTGGTGATGGTATCAAGGCCAAATTCTAACTGAAAAAACCTCCAAATGTAGCCTTATTTCTCGAGACAACCATCTGTGTGCTAGGAGAATGAGTTACCTAGAACAATGGATGATGTTTCAAGAAGTCCCATAATTTCCACTATGTAGATAATTGAAAATTGTTTCCATAGGTATTTTTTTTCTTTAAAATCACTATGGATCTCCCATAATATCACTTTTAAGTTGAGTTTTTTTTACGCGGTGCATGCTCCTTCATGCCCAAAAACCCACTTTCACTGAATTGGCTCCAAAACCTTTAAAAAATCTTGAAATAATCCAAATTTAACTCCTCGATGTTTTAAGCACTTGAATAATCATATCTGATGAGTTTTGACCTCTTGACCCAATTTGGTGATGATGCACTAGTATTAGGAAGGCTAATGATATCCCTTCCCAAAATTGCTTGAATGTTTTACTCCAGAAGATGCTTGAACCATGTTTTCTTCCTAAATAACCTAGGGGAATACATGAAAATAACTTGGGGATGATTATAATGACATGATAAGACTAGTGATGGGATCAAATTACCTGGGGGTTTCTTGGGAAGGTATGACTTTGACATTTTTTGACACTGTGTTATTGTTGTCTTGTTTTCTAGTGAATTTTTCCTTTGCAAAAACACGGGAGAAAATTAATGTAACTCAAGTTATTTACATAAAATCTTTGTTATTAGCTTTTTTTTTTCATGCTTCATAGGGGTTAGGGATAACTTTCACTCACCAAAGTTCCTAAACAAGTACTCGTGTACCAGGAAAGTACTTTCCTAGCTACAAATTATACCCCAAAGTAAATTAAGAATGGATTTAATAGTCAAGTGGGTTGGGGTACCCTTATTTTTGCTAGATCCCTCAAGGTGTCAACTACTATGGTGTTCATATTATACTCATCATAAGGATTTTTAGGACTATTTTCAAGTACTTCCCACAATTAAAGAAGATGGGAATAAACCCTTATCTAAACTTGTAATACAAATTTTTATAAAGTTTTTTAAATTAAAGTTTTTTTTTTGTTTCTTATTCTTCAATCAGGGAAAACTATACATAATGTTAGTGGTTTGATTGAGTTTTGAAGGTATTCTTTGTAAGATGTGGTCCTTAAATCAATATATCAGTAGTTTTCACATAATGAAAACTCAATATAAAAAAAAAAAGAAAAATTCACCATTTCTCATTCTCAAGATCACCCAAAGGGTGAGAGAGAAGAGCATATGTGGGTGGGTTGATTAGATAAATATTAAAATAAAAATGAGTGTTATATTTTGTTTAGATCTAAATAAAATAAGGTGAAAATTAATGTTAGGATAATGATTAGAAATAATTTAACATGCTAGAAATTTATGAAAATGGTAAAAATATAGACATAGAATGCTAGTGCATGTAATTAGTTGTAGTGGCATGACAAATAAATTTTCAATCTCAATACTGTTTATGGTAGCATGTGTAGAGAAATGGAGAAAAATGATAGTTCAATGCTAGTGTGTCCACAGAGAAAGAGAAAAAAATTGATTGAATGATAACGCATGTAGTGCTACACTAGCACCTGTACAGATATAAAAAATATGTATTTGAATTCTAAGACGTGGATGGAGATAGAGAAAATAAGTATTTGAATTTTATATCGTGTAGTGTTACGCTAGCGCACTTTATGGGTGATGCTAACACATATAGTGATATGCTAGTGTAGGGATCCTGTAGGTTCTAGAAAAGAAATTAAAAATACAGGAGAATGATTGTGTTTTTGATATTTTCTCTTGGTTCATGCCACCAAACACTGAAAATTTGAGAGTAAGTATAAAAAACAAGTAACACACAAACAAAGTTATTTTAGCAAGAAACAAGCTAAAAATTATAAATAATTATGTGGATGTCCCACCAGACATGCCAAAATGTATATAAGGAAATCTGAAAGTAATGGCAAATAAATGTAAACCTTTGTTTGAGTCTTTTTGTAACCTCAAATGAGATAGATGAAGTGTGGAATGGAGTTCCAAACTTGTCGGATCTCTTTGGTTAGTTTTTTTTGTGGATGCTCCATCTTGATTCCAAATGGAAGAGGAATGCTATGAGAAATGCGTGATCAAATGGATAATAGGTAGATCATTTCTGAAAATGTTTCAATATTTCAAGGATGATTTGTGAAAGATTTATCCTCATATTTATAGTTAAAGGAGAGGTCATGGATTATGGATCAAGGTTTGAAAGAGTTTCACGGAAATGATTGTATTTTCTTAAATTAGCAAGTTGATTTGGTCTTTGTAGTTAGATGATTTAAATATTCATTTAAGGGACAATGAATATTTAGAAGTATTTTTATTTTATTCGAGAAGGTGGTAGTACCTTAATTTTTTGCATCCACATTTGTAGGGTTCTAGAACTTGAGTGATTTAGATGGTGAAGTGGAGATGAGTGGAGGGTGACTGGATGAATATCTATTTATTTATTTAAATATATAATTGAATTATCCAAGGGATGTGAGTGTATGTTTTAATAATGATATAATTAATTAAAATAATTATAAAGGGATATGGATGAATTCTAATGGAACGTGATAGGGTAGTGATCTAGAATGCATTCTCGAATTGATTTGGCATATTATGCAAAGGATATGGATAATTAGAAATGACTAGAATTAGGTATGTATTTTTAGGGTTTCTACAATGGGGTATGGGTAATTAATTAATTAAAAAAGGTAATTTTATCAACAAAGAAAATTTAATTAGCATCCAGAAGGAAAAATGTCAGATAATTAATATAAGATTGTTAATTAATTGATCATGATAGGGAACAATAGTTAATTAGTTGAAGGTTTCTAGGAGTAGTTAGTGCAATTTTAGTATTAAAAATATGTAGCGGAAAGTGGGTGTTTACATTGGCAATTCAGGTTCGCTCCTTCAGAACATTCAACACAAGTTGGAGGAAAACTTTGATATGATAGATTTGAGACTTTCTAATTAATTCCTTGGTCTCAAATTTCATCAATGTTTGGAGGGAATTTCTATTGGGAAATTAAAATATGTTACAATTATTCTTCAAAAAATTTAGATGGCCACTTTTAAACCTTCGCCTACTCCATCTTATTCAAGTAGTGAATTGTTTGTTGATTGTAAAAAATAATTTTTTTAAATCATAATTTGTTTATATAGTTGGTGGAAATTATATTGTATATGAAACATACTCATCCCAATATAACATTTTTTAGTAACCACGTCTCTCGATTTTTACATGACCCTAATTAGAGTCCTTAGAAATTAGCTAAGTATATTTTACGCCATATTCGTAGGAATTTGAGTTATGGCATATAATATAATCCACAATGTTCTTCTACTCTTGAGGGATTCATATATTTATATTAGGGTGGATGTTGTAATACATGCAAATAAACATCAAGATTCATTTCACACCTTAGGTTAGGATCAATTAATTTGGCATGTAAGAAAAAAATAATGATTTCTCTATCTAATACTAACAATGAATATATAAGTGTACTAAAATTTGGTCAAGATGGTCCATGAATTCGACAAATACTTGATGAATTTGGATTCTCACATAAATATCCTACTATAATCTATTCTGATCATCAAAGTATAATTGAAATGGTTAAATATTATATTTAGTATTAGAGGAAAAAACACATGGAGATTCACATGAATTTTATTCACAATATGATTCAAAATGGTGTTGTTCATTGAGAGTTTATTCTGAGAGTTTATCAATTTTTTGATATTTTTACCAAACCTCTACCATCTCCTCATTTTGTACATATGCGAGAATATTTGGGGGTTAAAAAATTTGTAATTGTGGGATATAAAAAATTTCTTTCTTTTTTTGTTGGGTAGCTTTCCCATGCATTCAGTTAAGGGAGGGTATTATAAGTGTCAGCACAAAAATCTGGTTTTGGGATATTTCATAACTAGTTTTATTTTTAAGTTTTCACACCAATAAGCTCCATTTGATATTTTGAAGCTTAATTCTCCTTCCACCTAGTGTTGTGTGAGTTTTTTTCACTCATAAATACATTTGGGAAAGAGTTTTTCAAGATTAGGTTTCTCCTTGAATTGTGGATATATCTTTATCTCCCAACATAAGTTGTCCCATCTATTTCTATGGTGAGAATAATCTTGTGCTCATCCTATTTATTCAATTATTATCAGATGTGGGAATATGTGGATTTTTTGAATAATATCGATTTGGTTGTTTTGTGTGAAAATTATGGTTTGTTAATCCATTTCTAAATCTATTTGTGTAATATTTTATTTTTCTCATTGCACAATCCTAAAGGTTTCATTCACATGTAACTTGTAATTCACGTCCCTTAGAATGAAAAAACATGGTAAATATATGGGAAGCTCATCTTAACATTACTCAAAGTAGTAATTCATTGGACCCTTGACATAATGTTTTTTTCCCATGAAAATATCATATGTGGGGATATTTAGTAGGGAAAATCCTAGTTATATTGTAATATTATGGAGCTTTCCTAAACAATTAACTTTACCTCTTATTTACACCATCTGGTTAGATTTTAGAATGTTACTATATGATAAATAATAAGGATGTTATGGTTAGAAAAATATATATTATTATTATCTACATAAATTCTAACATCAATTGTACAAGACAAAAATTATACATTTAGAATTGAAATGAACTAAACGATTGGTAAATGTTAAAAATAGTTTTAAAAAATGAAAGGAGAGATGTAATTATTTATTCATGATGATTCAAATTTGATTTGGGTGTGTAGCGTAGTTTATAAAGAAGATCTAGAGATATGGATTCTACACTAAATATTTTGGGATAGGAGAATGAGAAAATTGCCACCATATGGATTCTCTACAACCTAGATAGGAGCTATATAGTCTAGGACATGAGATGTATGGTTTTAAATTGGGAGATAGTTAGGTTTTGTAACTCATTATGTGACTTCATTTCCTAGAAATGGTGCTTGATGTGTTTCACTCACACTCAAACAACCTTGAGATTATTTATGATGAACTGCAACAAAGTAGAATCCCTAGAAAATTATAAAAAACTTCCATAAGAGCATGAAAAGAAGAAGAAGATAAAAATATGCGTTCATTAGAGGCTAGACAACAATTTAAGGTGATACTCCTAGTTTTTAATATAACCTAAGTATTACACTACATATACTCACTTAAAAAATTAGTCCTCATGTAGTTCTAAGTTCTCGTGCAAGTGTTTATAACCAACCAAGACCCTAGGGTTTCATGTTAGTGCAAAATCACAACACCCTTGAATGGCTTAAGTGTGAAATTGGGCATTTGGTGTGATTGCACAACATTGGACCATCTCTCAAGCTATGGGACTTACAAAACATGAGATGGATCTCCAGAGAAGGACGGTTCCTGCATCCTAATCTACCTACCACAAGTTACTCTAGTGAAGGAAGAAACTAATCTATCATAATCTATCCATTCCAAGGAGACAGGAAGGGATAGAGAGTGAAAGAGAGCCTACACTAAGTGGTGATACACTAGAAAAGGAAGTGGATGATCACATATCTAACTTCCTGAAATGGAGAGAGGTGAGCAGATGAGAGGGTGGACAAGATGAACCACTAACTAGAGATGAAGTTCACACAGAAAAATTATTCAAAAACCATTAAGCACAACTCTCAGAACTTGTAATAAAAATTAGAGTATGCACAGTATACCCTGTAATGATGAGAGGAAAGAAAAGACAACAAAATAAGCAAGGATGGACAGATGCATCACGAAAAAGATTTTATTGCTCCAAAATTTTGCACAGTACATCATTAGTGCGCAAGGGGCAAGAAAATGCCATTACATAGCCATGAGAGGAGGCTTAGACTCTGTATTCTACCATAAGGAACAAAGAGAAAGGGGGGCAGAAGAGAAACAATGACCAACCCTTTGAATATGCCTCTCCTTTACAATATTTAGAAGAATGAGAGAGAAAGAGAGAGGGAAAATATGAATATTGCTTTAACTACCTTGAGATATGCATGGAATTCTGCCTACTCCAACCACTTCTGAACACACTAAAATCCACCTACCATAATGAAGAGTCTCACTGCAACACCCATGCCCCATCACTGTACCTTACTGGGCAAGAAAGAGGCCCATTTCTCATCATGGGGGTAGGTGGAAAACTTGACAGTCCCCAAAAAAAGCAGGCTGAAACATTAATGGAGGTAGGTGAAAAGCCAACGTAGAGATATTTCCAAAAGTCCTTTCCCTCCCAAATCTGAGTTTCCAATTGAAATATATGGTTGTTTGAATATTAGGATCGTGGGTGCTCAATATTTATAAGATTATATCCGTATCAGGTCCACGTGGTAGCCTCATGCATCTTGAAGATTTGGCTACTTCCTTTCACTCTTGAAATCACGTCAGAATGACACATGGTGGGTTCTGCAGGCTCCTTAGTTTCCTTTGTATTTTTCCTGAGTCCCTCCTATTGGCGGAGACACTATGCCCAACCTGGGACATGTGGAGGCTTTGCACTCATTTGGAAACTACCCCCAGATTTTTCTTTTAAAGTTACATGAACGAGACACATAGCAGCTTCCATTGATCTGCCCTACTTATTTGTGTTTTTTGGTTAAGTCCCTTTCTTCAGCGGAGGCATTATGTCCGACTCAAGACATGTGGAGGCTCAACGCACATTTGGGAACTACCCCCAGATTTTTCTTTTAAATGTGTGTCGTTCTTACATTTGGCTCCTTCCACTAGCCTGTCTCTGTTGAATTTTCAATGACCACTTCTACCTTTTCAAGCTCTAGACATGTGAAGGGACAATTCTTGTTTGAGTCTCTACTTTGGGTTTCTCCTTTAAATTTTTGTTGATGCGACATGTGGCTTTGTCCACCGGTTCTCTATACTGAGCCAATTCGGGTCTCGATCCATTTGACTTCTATTGGACCCTAGACACGTGGAGAGTCTATGCACGCTTGGTAACCCACTCTTTGGACCCATCCTTGGTGTTGCACTGATGAGACACGTGGAGGCTTCTGTTCACACTCTTATACTTAGTCATTTTTAAACAAACAACTTTGTTCCCTTTTTAGACTTGAGACATGTGGAAGATTGGTGCTCACTTGGGAACCCGCTTCAAATTTTAACTTTGAAGTTACACTGAATTAACATGTGGTTCTGTCTTTTGGCCCTCTTATACTTAGTCAATTGAGGCCCACTCTGTACCCCTTTGTTTACTTTGACCATGTGGCGAGCATGCGCTTGTTTGGGGTACAACCTTTCAGAATTGATCTTTGAAATTTTGCCGAGTTGACATGTGGCACCTTCCACTAGCTCTACCCCATTTTGAATTTTCAACTGTCGAATCTATCCCTTTTCGGACTTGGGACACGTGGAAGCATGGCAATTATTTGAGGTCTCTATTTTGGATCTTATCTTTGGAGTTGCGCCGATGAAGCACATGGCACCCTCCGTGGGTCTGTGAATTCTCAATGGCCGATGATACCCCATAGGCTCGCGAACCTGTACTTGAAAATTTTTCCATTTTGCGAAAAGTGAAAATTTTTTAAAGTCACACATAGACCTTCTGGCCCGCATTCACACTTGGGAAAAATTTCCTCTACAGCCTCGCAGACCCGCTTTTACACTTGAGTCATCCCCGGGCCCACCAGCCAACATTTTCTACTTGGGAAAAAAGACATATCTGAGCCTGCTTTCCCACTTTTTCCACTTGTGCCTTTTGTGAAAATTGCAAAAATGCAAAAGTGTCTCCCATCACCCTGCCAGTCCACAATTTCCATAGGCAAAAAAAAATCCTTCCCAGGCCCGCTGACTCGTAACTTTAAAAATATGAAGAGTTAAAAGGACTTACTTATATCTATGGAAAGGGGAAGAAATTTCCTATCTGATGGAAATGCTTTCAAGGGGCCTTAAGTGATTAAAATATGTAAAAATTCAGATTGAATCAAAAAGGGGAAAAATGGTGTCATTTGACCCAAAATAAGTGTGAGCTTATTTTGGTCAACAGTTCTCTCATGTCTTTTGACATCATGATATAAGGTTATGTGCATAGTAAATAATGTACCCAGTGTAGTAGTAATGACATTGGTGCTTTTCAGCTTTGTGATGGTCTAACTCTTCTATTGATTGAAACCCTTATGCAATTCTTTGTTTGACTTTAATATTGTTAAGACATGGCTCTATGATTTTTTTATTCTTGTAGATGGATTAAGCTAGACTACTTGACTTGTTTGATTAATTAAAAAATTTAACATTGAATGTCCTAAATTATATACACCTAATTTGAGTATATTTAGGAAATTTTTGAGTCCTTTTTAAATGGTGTTTTTCATAGGAATTTATAAGAATGTCATGTGAGTTATATGGTTATAACGAATTACTTTTCTAGTCGTCTGTAAGTGAGATATTCTAATAAGGTCAACACTAACTTAATGAAATGATCCAAATAATGATTTAAAGTTAAAATAAGATTCTATGATTTTGAAGGTGCAAGATGTATAATTCATTCAGGACTGTACACCACATCTTGACCCTTCAATATGGTTTTTGACCAGAGAGAGAAACTTCTAAACTAAAAATTTGTTTCATGAACACAAATTATTTAGTTTGATGATATAATATTCCAATAATTAATAACAGAGTATAGCATAAATATAAGTGATTGATAGAATGGATAGGTAGATGAGGATATCGGAATTTTAATGTGAACATTTTTATTAACAAGGATATAATGCCAAACCTGACATTACAAAAAGATAAGTTACTAAATTTTAGTGCCTACATTTTACCCCCCTTTAAGTGTGTGATAAAAATTTGCATGATTAAAGGAAACACATAACTAAGTGTGAACACACATTTTTCCTTCATTTGAAAGGACTTCACATTGTGTGTATGTTGGAATGCTCCATGATGAAACATGTAAGACACATTGTAGTCAATGTCTATGATAGAAGCTAAACTTTAACTTTAAATATAGATAATGTATTATAACATTGGATATTGTAAAAATTATTAAAGGAAAATGTAATACATGCAAGGTGATGTGACCAAAATATGTCTCATTATATCACCAAATAACACTCTTATTATCTCTCTTAAAATCAAGCTTTCAAATGAATTTAAATGTAATTTTAATAACATATAGCATATTTAAGGTAGAATATAGGATTTATCTTATAATCTCTTTAGTAATCTATTTCAAATCTAATTATTGATATTTCCTTATATTTATTCTAAAGAAGGACTGCAATAGTATGTAGAAAACATGTCATAAGAAACTCTACTCCAAGTTCATAGATTGCAACTACTGAAAGTCTTGATGCAACTACTAAAACACCAAGCTATCGAAAGTCTTCATGTAGCTATTGAAATGCCCAGCTACCAAACGTCTTCACACATATACTGAAACACACAACTAGTGAAATTCTTTTCATTTATTCCGAAGTAATGTAAAGGAGCACTGGACTATTAAACCCACTCTTTTCTTCCATGTCATCAACCAAGAATACAAATCAAAACATGTGGCAATCCAAAGTCATGCATGCATGTGGCATTCCAAGAATAACTCAAAGTCATGGACTTATCACTCCTCCATTTTCTCTCCATGTTTGAAGGACGATCAATAAGTGGAATAGTATTAGGATGATTGAATAAGTACTCTCCCACTTTGTGTTCCTAGATTAAATGGATGAGTTGTCGAAATATTCTCCATTATAAGTGGACTGTTGTAGTCAAGTTTTTGTTGGATTTATTTCTTTGAATAAATCCACACAATAATAGGTAGTTAGTTCTTATTTAGTGGACTAAGGATTTTTTTGGATGCATGAACTATAATCACATCCTTCCACACTTTTATATGCAATATATTTTGCTAAGAAATGAAAAAATTTATTTTCTCTCCAATATTATGAGGTTTTTGATTAAGATCTTGGAAGCATGATTTAAATCCTCTTCCAAGGAATCAATTTGCCACTCTCTCTAAGGAAGATGGATTTGTGTATTTGTGTTTTTGTCTTGTAATAATTTATGTTTATGTTTATTCCTTTTTTAGTGATTATCATTTTGTTGTATTTTTTTCTCCTTATATTGTAATATTCATTTTCATTAAGTTTGTTGTGAACTTATAGGTTTTTTATTTTATTATATTTATTTCCATTTCAGTAATTTCTTTTATGCAAGTGTGATTTCATTTCTGTAAGTTTGATTTCTTTGATGCAAGTGTGATTTTGATTTCTGTGAGTGTGATTTTCCATTTCTACAAGTGTGATTGTCAATTTATGCAAGTTTGGATTGTGTTTAAAGGATTTTTTTCTCCAAATATTTCTTTCTCCTATTGCATACAACCATCAGACACCAACCCTAGATTGACATTATTAATGAAGAGGATGGAAGACACTCATCACAAGTAATGTACCTACTCATTTTATTAATGGAGGACATCCCATTGTTTTCATTCCTTGGATAATTGTAATTTTCTATAGATATGTCACGAGATTAGGGAAATTTAGTCCCTAATGTTGTTTTTTAAGAGGTATCCAAGAGGAGGAACCATCATAATAAAAATAACCCATGTGCTTTGATGATTTCCCCATTCAAGAATGTCAAGACAGAGGAGGAAATATTAGTCTATAAATCTTACATTCTTTCTTTGATTCTTTCCATATTTTTAGAGTATGGTGAGAGAAGAGGAAAAATTATTCTAAGAAGCCAATAGTATTGTATCAAACATTTCTTATAAAATCATAGAGAATACCAATACTGACATATATATATATATATATATATATATATATATAGGTTCAATTTTATCATAGTTGAAAAAATAATATGTTGGAAGGAATGGGCAATGAAATGCCCCCAGAAGTTACTGATGTGTTTTAATAGGTTATGTAACATTTATAAAATTTAAAGGGGAGAAGGAGGTCGATTCCCTCAAACCCATTTTATAATTGTATTTGAAATAAATTTGTGAAGATGGAATAAAGTACTCATGCCCCTATAACCTTCTTTGAACTATGTCTATAATTATGAATAAATTTTGTAAATGACTAATAGAATCTATAAAAATAAATCTTTGATTGAGACTAACCTTTATTAGAGAACGTGTGGAAAGGTTGAGACTGTACTATGGTCCGAAATTTGCTATGCATTTTTTACCTTATTTTAATTATACCATATATATGTATTTGTGACGTTTTTGAGGATTGAATTCCTCTAAAAATATGTTCTTGTATTATGTAATCTTACTTTAGGTGTAGAAATACCTTCTAGAAGCCTCCTCTTTTGATTCATGTGTTATAAGGAATTTAAGTTTTCATCTCAAAAGAATAGGCAAGTACCCATGTACTATAATATATAGAATCATAGTAGAGGTTGTAAAGGTGGCCACCATTGAAAATTTGTTCCTACAAAAGTGTTTGTGCATAGTTGAAACCATGGAATAGAGAAAAAGCAAAATGAAATAATAAATGAGCAAGAGTACATGTAAAAAATAGTGACAATAGATAATAATAGTAATAATGTCCCACTCCATAGTAAAATAAGTGTATAATAAACATAGTAGTCATCTCAAAATACATAGCCAAAATAGGAGTGTAAGAATTAGTCTAAACTAGAAACTATAGTGTAATTGAAATACTAGTGTAAATTCGAGTATTCATAGAGAAAAAAACATAGGACACCCATAGTGTCACAAGAGAATCATAGTAGAAGGGAAAATTTTCTACAATCAGATAATCAAATGCACACATACAAAGTATCCATAAAGTCCCAAACATGGCACACCAGTGATATCAGAAGACAAGAATAGCCCTTAGGTCATGTAAATAAAATACTCATATAATTATAAGAAAATAAGGAAATCATGTCAATCTATGTAGTATGAAATCAAGGAATGGATATCTATAAATAAGTAGTAACAACCACATAGAAAGAAAGTGTAATAAATAGTAATAGTAAGTTCAAAGATAAGCTAGGGTAGGGCTTCAAGAAACACATAGTAGCTCCATTGATCTATTAGATAGCCAAAAATATTATGTATGTAATCAAACATAATGAGGAATGTGTAATTTAACATATAATGAAACAAAAGCACCTAGATGTTATGGAGGGATTACCCCAAGAGAGTATTCTAAGGAACAAATTTGGCTCATATCAAGAGGTAATAATCTATGAGTGTACTACATCAAGCTCAATATAACTTGTAAATTCATGTGTGTAACTAATAGATATGTTATGTATCAAACCAATATAAAAAATCATAATGTATAAACAAACAGGTTACATAAGGAAACTAAAATAGGTCTAGATTTTATAATTTTACTCATATTTGATTTTTTGTTCTATTATGTTATACTTTGAATGTTTTTTCAGTATTTTTTAGAAAAAAATCATTGAGGGATGTTAGCAAGAACTCTTAAAAAATTTCAAGGATATCATCTATGTAGGGGTCAAAAGAAATAATATCTAAGGGGGATATACCCTTAGGAGTAGTGAGGTACATGTCCTTATCCATATTTTTTGGTATTATCGATGAATGAGATTTATGGTGGAAGAAACATCATGGCATGGGAATTTTTTTGAAGTGATCGTGTAGACTGATCATTAATGTGTCAATTATGAGGGAGTATTCTATTAATATGGTGATAAGACCCTTAACCTTTATCATAGTAATAATAGAAATAAGAGCTTTACATTGAATAGTCTCGTTTCCATATATATAGTGACAGTAACCAAAGGAATGGCCTAGTTATTTGGATAAATTTTTAGTAGATTGATGTCATAGAAAAAGGTAAATGAAGTAAGTCAAGATCTAATATGACACAAAAAATATTTTTTAGAGTGTTCATACTAGCTTGAATGGTAATAGAATGAAAAATTGTTATAGGATTGACCGCGTTGATGTCAAGCTACAATGGGTTTGAATTTTTTTTAGGAAAAGTACCATTACTAGGAAATACAGAAGAATTAAAGGAATGTCTAATAGAGTAGTTTTGATATTATAATTCCCATGACCAATATATGTGAAAAGGGAGTGAAATGTAGTATCCTCACCATTGATAGGGTTGAAGTCGAGTTGAATTTTTTTATCATTAATAAGATCAATGATTTAATATCTCTATCTAAGGAATAATTTCAATTTTATGAAGGGTTGTAACTAGTTTGAGTTGATGTAATGGTTATAATTTATTAGCATTTTTGGCATCATGACTAGATTAACCTATAACATTATTGTAAAATTGATCCATGGGTATAGGTTACTGCAGGGGATTGATAATAGTTTAAGAAGTGGAAGTATTGACCTGACAATAGTTTAAGGGTTATGGGTTAACAATCATAGTATACTTGCATCACTCGTGCATAAACTTGATATTTTGGTTATAAATTGTTTATATTATTTGTATAGAAATAATGTATTGATGACCTAAAAGGATATTGTAATGTATATTTGTCTTCATTATGTGGAAGGTAGTGGGTAATATTTTGCGGGAAACCTAAAGATCTATCGTGATAATACCTAATGTAGAATATGTAACATTTAAAAAAATAGCACAATAGTAATAGTTTTATTGATCAAGTGTATAGACTATCCCATTTTTATAAGAAAATAACTAGGGAATATATTAAGTCTAGTCCATTATCAATTAATACCCATTTGAGGACGAAACCCTCAATTTGTGTTGTAGTCAAAAGAGGTGTGCATGGATCCTTACTATTTTTGGGTGGGATGTCCTTGAAGCTAAAATTTATTACCTTATGTATTTATTTTAATTTTTCCATGATATAAGAAACATCAACTTTTTGTTGAGAGGAATATAATGTAACCAATTGCAATGTTTCATATAATATGTATTTGTAGATAGGCACTTTTAAGAAAATATATTTTAGCGAGGGTATTATTTAATCAGTTTGAAATTTCAAAGTCCTTATAAATAATTTTAGATTTAGCAACATGGGATATAGGCGAGGGATGAAAGGGTGGATTTCCATGAACTACTTGTTTAAAATGATGAGTTTTGATAGCATTAACATCAGTAGCCATAAGGGAAGAAGAATTTTTTTGTGGGTGTTGTCATTTATCAGGAATATACTTATCTTGTAAATCAATGTATGTATGATCCTCTTCAATCATGAAACATATAGAACCATTATAGAATAACCCTCCACTAGATGAGAAATTGATATGGAACTAGTTAATGTGATAGTAACCCATAGTCCAATGGTCAAGTGGCCCTCTACGTTTAAAATAATGATTGTAAAATATTGAAGGAATAGCCATGGTAATTAAAACTATTTGGGGCTCAAAAATAATTGTAAGGAAACAAGGGATGGCATAAGATATTTTATTTAACATTTAGGTTCACCATATGTCTACACTCTTTGGTTATATTTTAGAATGTCATTGTATAACATCTAATAAGGATATAATGGTTAGAAATAAGTACATTATTTTGATTTAGTTAACTTCCAACATAAATTACAAATGACCAAAATATTTCATTATAATTTTAAATGAACTTAAAAAATGGTAAACAATAAGTAAATAGTTCGTAAAAATGATAGTATATATATACATAGTATTTCACGATGACGTGAGAGTTATCTAGGTTCATCAAGTAGTGAAACATGAATATTTGGAAACATGAATTCTACATTGAAGATTATAGAATTGGAAAATTCATAGGTTCAGAACTATAGATATTTTGTATGGCATAGGTAGGTGTTGTATGGTTTTAAAATGGGATACAATCAAGTTCTAAATTTTTTTATGTGCTTCACTTGTCTAGAAATGCTTCTCATCTTTTGTCATTATTTGTCACACAACATTGGAATGCCCCATGATGATATGAAAATGGGTGAAAACCCTAAAAATTTATCGAAACCTTAATCATAACATCAATAAACAAAAAGGAGATAAACATATATGGGTGTGGGTGTGTGTGTTTGAGGCTAGACTACCCTTTGCATTCAAAATATCGATTATTGAATGAATCTAAGTGTTACACTACATATACTCATGGAAATCAATCCTCATGTAATTTTACTAAGTACTCTTGTAAATTTTTATATCTATCCAACCTCCTATGGGTTCCCTCGTGTCTCTTAACACCAAGATAGTGGTATAATTGTGTAGTATAGAATATACCTAGTGTGGTAGTGGTGATATATGGTTTGGATAATCTGTGTGATGTAATGACTATGCTTATTGAAACCCCTATGAAAATCTTGGAGTGATGTTTCTCTTTCTGAGACATGGCTCTATGATCTTTATATGATTGTATATGAATGAATCTAGACTCCTTGACCTTGTTAAACAATTCAAAATTTTAATAGAAATTTCCTTAGATGATGTGAAATTGATTTTAGTATATTTACAAACCAATTGATTTATTTTGGAATTTTTTTTGTAATATTATCTTGTAAAAATGTTAGGTGAATTATAAAGTGAAAATTACTTTCTTATAAAATATTTGTAAAAACTCAAATTTGGCAATTCACTCTTTGACACTACTAGTTTTGAAAATACATTTTTGATGAGATAACCACAACCTTCCCATTCCCAATTAGCACAATATAAGTTCTTTTAATTATCTTTTATATTCTTTCACAATGACATATCGTAAAAGTTTGAGGTAACAATGCATACAATCCATAGGAAAAAAATAGTTGACGAGTTCTAAACATCAAATTGAATGTTTTCCTTCCCTGGTCAATAATATTTAGTTTGATCAAGATCATATATTTGGTCCTCACAAAATTAGATGGTTTTATTCTAATATTTTCTCAAACATTGTTTTCAAATTAATATCTTTTAGTGTGTCTTCTAATCTCTCTAAGTGGACCTTTTTTTTAGAAGCACAATAGACTCATGGGGTGAATCATTCCTTCAAAACCTTTAACAAATTTAAATTAACTTTATTAAACCATTTACCATTCAACTTGCATTAATGTGTCCTTAATAACATATAACATCCACTCAAAGTAGCATAATCACAAGAGAGTACTCAAGAACGTAATATGTACGTCGGAAACCCTCAAAGTGAAGAAAACCCAATGAAAATATTTAATATATTAAAAAAACCAAAATACTTGCATGAATATGACACATCACACAATATTTTTGTAGTTAAGCACCCAATTCACAAAGAGCACCCACCCCTGGAATCCCTTATTGATATTACTTGAAAAAAAGGAATTGTATGGGTATTACTCATCACATAAGTTTTGAATGAAAAACCACTGATTATAGTTTACTTAAATATCTAATAGTGATCACAAGTTCAGCTCATACACCTCAACACCTTCTTGAAACAGACTCTCCTACTTCACTCAATCTTACTCTTTCATGTGCTGAATTGGACAATTGACATTGCAAACTATCTCTTTAACACTCCTAAGAAATTCACACACTCTCTCAGCTATGTCTTCGTGAATCTAAACCACTATCACACTCACACCAAGCTTGCACTTTTTCCCTCTCACCACAATAGCTCATAATGATCAAATACATGCACTTTATATACATGAATCAACATCAAAACGCAACTAGCTCATCCATGATAAACTTTAGTCATACCAACATAAAAATACATCTACTCACTCATATAAATAAACATGAAAGACCCATATCGATTAGAAATGAAACAAGACATCAAAACTAGCATAACTAGGCCAAGAAGCCTAAATCCATCTCTAACAATAACTCCATGACCTCAAAGGGCTTCATCCAAATTTTTCATACCTCCAGAGGATCCAAACATGTCAAACACATCTCATCAACATATCTTACAAACTAAATAAACTTTTCTTCACTCATTCATCTCAAAACACTATCAAGTAGAATGAATAAAATTTTTTTATGCTCATTAGCCTTATCGACTTAGGCCATAAGTTCTCAATAATATCCTAACTTCATGAATACAACAACTATCTTCAAGCCCTAAAAACCAATCTTCAAAGAATGACCTATGTAGGTCATAAAGATACTTCATCACACTATGAAAATAATTCAAACTTGTATAATTTCTATAGAAGAAATCATAACACAAATTGATACTTAGGTTCTAATGGAAAACATGAGAAACTTTTCTTTCTTGGAACAAACATAATTAGGTGGGCTCAACTTACTATCATGATCTTAAATCAACATTTCCATAAATATGGGAGAATATTATGTAACCTCAAATCATCACATTTGATGATACAATTCATTAATATCTCATACTAGATGAATATTTTTGTTTTTGCGCATGACCTAGGGTTTAATTAGGGTTTTTGACCTCCTATTCTTCTCAATGATTATTCATAAAGTATAGAGCCTTATTTAATATCATGCCACTTCTAAAAAATTTCTTAGATCCATGCTACATCACCCTTGAATGTATCAGGTTTCAATGCAAAGGTTACACATGCCAACCAATTAAATTTCTCTCATATTGAGCTAGAAAACATGCTTTCTTGGACCCTAGTTTTCTCAAAACACCATCTCTTACAAAATTCTCATCATGATGACTTGAAATTTTTATCACACCTCTAAGAAACCTCTTTTCATCATCTCAAATCATAAAATTATCATAAATATCATTGTAACTTCACCACCTATCTCATTTTCATGACGAGGCCTTAGGGTTTTGCATAGTTTAGGCTACAACCAAGTGTTTTAACACCAAACCAAGTTCTCATACCTCTTATAAATGCATATCCATACTGAACTAATGAAACCCACATTTTTTATTGTCTCCTAGGGCTCGGAAACTTCTGCCAGTGAGTATCATGCACCAATAAGCCACCAAGAACTAAAATTGGGTTTAGTTTAGACCTAGGAAAAGTATGTAAACACTATACATCTACTTCCAAGCTCTCCAAAAGGACATAACATACATGATACATCATGTGTCACACATTTGCATGTCCTTATGTACCCACATAGCTAAAAAACTAAACTTCATAACGTATTAGGCCTTCAAGAACCTATACTAGGTCTAGATGAAGACTAAAAACCCTTTTTGCACCTATACCTGTACTCTAAGACTCATTTGATTGTCTCAACACACTTCAATTATGATCTATATACATGATTTATGCTCCTGAAGCCACCATGTAACTCAAACCATCATACTATATCACCCATGCAAACTTGGCCACTTGATTAGACCATCTTGACTAAGAAAGTGTCATTGTTTCCACTCATTCACACTTGTGCACATAATCCTAACCATACCAAAGCATCATATACCTACTCAAGAAGATATGCAATCATCATGAAATCCTATCATATCACCATCATTCTTCTATAAGGCACTAGCTTCTCAAGAAGTCATAGTTTACGAGGTGATCTCTATCATGACCTCATAAAATCATGCCCCATTTTGTCTTTCCATGTCATCATCATTACAAGATTACCTTAGCACTCATATACCTGATACACATTTATCATTAATGAGAATTAACCTTTTAAATGAATGAAAACAATAACTTGCTCATGTCAATAATCTCCCTCTTTGTTATTGATGGAAAATAACCGAGTACTTCTCCCTCTTTTTATATTAATGATAATGAACATACCTAAGAAAAAAAATTCCTCTTCATTGAGACTATTCTAATCATTTCTTGGTTAGAAACATATATAAAATTCATCAATCAAGCACACACATTGTTTTACCTTCCTTGACTATGATTTTGTCTACTTTTCATCATTGGAGCACTATAGCTCCCCTAGGCAGTAGCACAAACTCATGTCACCAATCATTTTGAGCATAAAACACCAAAAATCACCATTATTGACTCATTATTCCCTATCTCAGCTGCTGGATACTCAATTCTAGAACTAACTATGTCAAATATAGACTACCAGAAATTATTTGATTGAGAGCCCTAGGAATGACCTTCAGTGCAAATTGGCAGAAATTCACCTTGCTCTAGAAGCACTTATACAACATGAAACAACATTTTACTTCCCCCATAAGTTCATACCATCTCAATATATCTGAAAACATAAAACATGTTGACTTACCTCAAGCATATGCACTAGCGATGAGTCATTCACAAATTCATAGTCCTGAACTAATCCTTTGTTGTTCTTCGCCTCCTTTGTACGATGTTATGAATTACTTGGCCATATCACTTATTCACCTTATCAATGTAATTTGATGACCATATTATTATACTTTACAAATTCTTATTTTCATAAAAGGCACCTACTTAATGATTAGCAAAAACTCCCCCTGCTTCAATAGACCTCTATGGACTTGTAGATTTCCATTTCACACCTTCATAGTCTTCAATACCTTGTCATGATGCAAGAAATAAAACAAATTATTACTATAACATAATTTTCATCACATCTCAAGTGTTATAGTCACTAAAGATTCCCCTCAACACAAACCATCATAGAAGACACAATGATTCTTCAAGAATAGTTTGTAGTAGTCATATACTTGTCCTTGAAACATTGTATCAACTTGAAGAATGAACTCAGAATACATACCTTCCATTTGATGAATTTGAACAGATTTCATAGTCCTTAAGCAAGTCTGAACTCTTCATTCTATACCAAAGAGACCTTAGAACCATATTTTATTCTCATACATTTTTCAGAGACAATACTACAAACCCAAAATGTCCACATACAGACTTGAAACCATGTTTATCAACTAAAAGACTTACCTCTTTTACTCTCATAGATCTAATCAAGATTTGTGCTACACCATACGTATTTCAAGAGGCATAATCACTCTAGAGAAACTTGAATTGTAATTTAGGGACTAATAACCCAGTCAACTTACTTACATACTTGCAAAACTGATATATCTTCAATAATGAGAATAAAGGGTATATCTTAGTTCATGTGAATGCATTTTATTAGTTTTCACAAACCTTCATCAAGATTCAAATCATTTTTCTAGATCATTAAAGAATTGAAAACCATCTAAAATAACACATTATTGTCTGAGATAGAAATACAGACCTCCATGTACCAATACATAGGTATGAAATCATGATTAGCAATAGAGAACCTTAAACTTGATCCTTAGAGACTTGACAGTTCTTCACACTTCTTCACGCAATCTTTATGATTAATAAACATACTTTATACTCCTCAAACTTATCTTGAGGACTAATAACTTAGCATAGACTATGTCAATTTTATCACATACCTATAAATCACTGTTTCTCCTTTCATCTTATGGTCCGATCAATTCATCATTCAAAATGATTGACTTTCCTTCATGAGTCCAGAAACCTTGCATCAAGACAGTGCCTAAAACATCCTCAAGGCAGGTTGAAAACCTTAAAAACATAAGATACTCTTCTTGAGCTCATGATAATACTATTATATCAGCATCTTTATAAAGTACATGATCCCTATTAATACCATGCTTCATATCAATGGTTATGCCTTGCAGAATCCTAATAGAGACACACATCTTCATAAGGGGTATAAGACAATAGTTTGAAGAGGTTCTATGACCTCTTAGATACATGAGGGTAACCTTTTACTCCTTCCCTCTGATCAGGGACCTATAACTATTTCTTTATTTGCATCAACATCTTCTCTAGCTTGTATGACATTACTCATTCTTGGCTCCTATAGTCTACCTTTCCACTTTTCTTGCATTCTAGAACTTTGAAACCTTCCATTTTTACTTTAATAGGCTTGAAAACATTCTCTAGTAGCATGAAAAAGATTATATCAATTAAATCATACAAAATTTCTCTTACCTTTAATACATTTATCTCTACAATACTGATTAGGTGGATCACATAGATAGAGACTCACCATATGACTTCCCTCTTGATAATTATAGGACAATATATTCATTAATTTTTCATCTTTGTGATCCCTCCATGGATGATCATCACTATCATACCTTCTTCATTCCTTTTCTCTATGTTCAAAGAAATTACAAGTACAAAAATATCCATTAAAGGATATTTCACACCTTGAAGCATTACGTTACCTTATGGAATTTTCATTCACTTTGTATTTGACGTATCTCTCTATTTGGTCCTCTTTGATGCTTGGAAATTCAATTTCCTTGCTCAAATTTATTATATTCTTGCATAACTCCTTTTCCTTTCGTGTCATCCTTGAATCCCAATCCTATCTTGTTACATGCATACCTTTGATAGCCTATAAGATCATCAAGATATTTAGAGACATTTTTGAACTCCTGAAAGAAATTAGCTCTATTGGGTGCTTGAGACTTGGCTCTAGAACTGGAAAATGAGCAGGTTAAGAACTATATATATTATGTATGGCCTTGGTAGGAGTTGTACGGTGTCAAACTGGGATATAATAAAGTTCTACAATTTTTTATGCTTAACATACCTAGAAATGGTGCTCATTTTGTGTCACTATTTATCACACAACATTTGAATTCCCCATGATGATATGAAATAAGGTGGAAACCCTAAAAAATTATAGAACCCTTCATCATAGCATTAAAAAATATAGAAAAACAGGTGTGGGTATGGGTGTATGTGTTTGAGGTTAGACAACCCTTGGCACTCAAAATCTCAATATTTGAACCAATCTATGTGTTACACTACATAACCTTATGGAAATCAATCCTCATGTAGTTTTACTAAGTATTTTTGTAAGTGTTTATATCTATCCAACCTCCTATGAGTGCCCTTCTTTTTCTTGACACTAAGATAGTGGAATAAGTGTGTAGTATAAAATATACCTAGTGTGGTAGTAGTGATATATGGTTTGGCTAATATGTGAGACCTAACCACTATGTTAATTGAAATCCTTAAGAAACTATTGGAGTGATGTTTCTCTTTGTGAGACATGGCTCTATGATATTTACATGCTTGTATATCGATGAATCTAGAATCCTTGACCTGGTTTACCACTTAAATTTTTTAATAGATATTTCCCTAGATGATGTGCAACTGAATTGAGTACATTTAGAAATCAGATGAGCTATTTTGGAATTTTTTTTTAATATTATGGTGTAATATTGTTAGGTCAGTTATAAATTTATAATTACTTGTTTATATCATATTTGTAGACACTCAAATTTGGCAATTCACTATTTCACACTACTAGTTTTTAAAAAATATTTTAATAAGATAACCATAACGTTCCCATTTGCAATTAGCACAATCTAAAGTCTTTTATTTAGATTTTATATTCTTTCACAATGACATATCATAAAATTTTGAGATTACACTACTCACAATCTATACGAAAACAATAGTTTATAAGTTCTTAACTTCAAATTGTATTTTTTTCTTCCTTGGTTAAGGTGGTGTAGTATGGTCAAGATCATATATATTTGGTCCTGAAAAACTATTATGGTTTTATATACTAACATTTCCTCTAGCTTTATTTTCAAATTAATATCTTTTTTATGTCTTCTAATATCTCTAAGTGGAACTTTCTATTAGAAGCAAAATAGACTTGGGGGGTGAATCATTCCATCAAAACCTTTAACCAATTAAAATTAACTTGATTAAACCATTTACCATTTAACCATTTATTTATGTGGGATTAACAACATATAGCATCCATTCAAATGAGCATAACAATGCGAGAGTACACAAGAACATGAGATGTAAGTGGGAAATCCTGAAAGGGAAAAAACCCACTTAGACTTCATATTATATTACACAAACCAAAAGACTTACATGAATATGACACATCACAAAGGATTTTCTTAGTGAAGAGATATCTTCCCAAGGAGAACCCACCCTAGAAACCGTTGTTGATATTACTCACAACAAAGGACTTTTACGAATATTACTCATAACACAAGTTTTGAATATAATACAACTAATGATATGGTTCTTACACAATTGACAGTGATCACAAGTTTAACGCATACAACTCAAAACCTTATTATAACACAAATTTTCCTACTTCACTCAATCTTGGTCTTTTAAGGCCTGATTTGGAAAATTTCTCCTAGCTCTTTAACACTCTCTGTACATTCACATTTTCTCTCCTATTTTTATTTATTCCTTTACACCACTTTCACACTCACACCTAGCTCACACTTTTTTCCTCTCAGCACACTAGCTCACAATGAGAAAATTACATGCACTTTATATACATGAATCAACTTCAAAATACAAATAGGCCAACCATGACCATTAAGGTTTTTCATACTAAAACAAACATCTTCTCACTCATATAAATCAACATGAAAGACCCATATGGGTTAGTAACGCACTATGATATCCGAACTAGGACAAATAGGATACGAAGCCTAGATCCTTTTCCAATGAGAATTACATGACCTCCAAGGGATTCGTACAAATTTTTAATGTATAAAAATTCTCCACAGATGTCAAACACATCTCATACCAACTAAAAAAACTCTTCTTCATTGATTCATCTGATAACACCATCAAGTCAAATTGTTTCCTACTCAAATTAGGCACCTCTAAGAACCAATTACCAATAATGAGTCCAAATATCACATCAAAAAAACTCATCTATACCATATATCCACTCATTGGAAATAAAGAGACTTCAACAATAACATGAAGAACTTTATAACTCATGAATCAACTCCTGATTCCAATAGAACATTTTCTCCTCTTAGGTGACACATATTGCCGAGAAACCAGATTTACAAGATCAACCTACTTGCACCCTTTTAGAAACTTTCAAGACTTATAATTTAATTAAATAAGAAAAAAAATTCATCCCTATTCACTCTCCAATTGATATACATCATCATTTAATCCAAAATATTGGTCTTCTATACGAATCTTCTAACCAAAGACATGTTGTCTCGAAAAAGTCAAAATAGGTAAAATTCTGACTTCAATCATGCCACCTCAATATAATTTTATACCTAAAAAATTTGAAACATGTATTATAATATTTCTACAATTCCTCCATGCTCATTAGCCTCATCAACTTAGGCCATAAGTTCCCAAGAATCTCCTATTACCATGATTGCAAAAATTGCCTTCAAGCCCTAAAAATAAGTCTTCAAAGATTGAATTTTGCAAGTCATAAAATGCATTCATCACACTATTAAGTGACTTAAAACATGTACCATTTCTCCCCAAAATTTTAGAACACCAATTTAGACATAGGTTTTAATTGAAGACATGAGAGAAAATTGTTCTTTCCTAAAAAAACATAACTAGGTGGGCTCCGCTAACTATCATGATCTCCTATCAACATTTCCATGGTAAAATTATCTTTCACCTCTAATAATATTATTTTATGATATGATTCATTACTATCTCATACCATGAATATTTCTCCTATCACTCAAGACCAAGGGTTTAACTAGGATTTTTTACCTCCTTAACTTCTTAATGATTGTTCATAAAACACAAGACCTTATTTAAACTCATTAAAATTTATAAACCTTCCTAGATCCATAATCCATAATACCTAAATGTATGAGGTTCCAATTCAAAGGTTGTGCATGCCAACCAAGTCAATTTCTCTCATATCGAGCTAGAAAACATGCTTTCTTGGACCTTATTTTTCTCAAACATGATATCTTGCAAAATTCTCACCATTTTTACTGAAATTGTTATCGTATCTCTAGGAAACCTATAATCATCATATCCAATCATAATATTGTCTTAAATACCTTTGACTCTTCACCACCAATATCATTTAGATGACTAGGGATTAGGGTTTCTCCTAGTTTACGTCACAACCAATTGTCCTAACACCAAGACAAAGCACGATACCTCTTCTAAATGAATTTTTGTAATTAAACTGATGCAAAACAAATTTATTATTGTATACAATGGCTCATACCCTTATATAAGTGACAAACATGCACCAATAGGACACCAAGCACTAGAATTAGGTCTAGTTTAGACCTACGTAGAGTATGTAAACACTATACCTATACTTATAGGCTATCCAAAATGACATAACACACTTAATAAAATGTTTATCACACCTATTCATGTCCTCATGGACTCACATATCTCAACAACTCAACTTCATACCTCATTAGGCCTTTAAGCACCTAGACTAGGTCTAGATGAAGACCTACAAACCTTGCTTACACATATACCTACACTTTGATACTAATATGAGTGTCTTAAAAGAATAGAATCATGATATTAAAGACTATATCATACTATTTAAGCCACCATTGAACTCAAACCATCATGCTTTATCACCTATGCATATTAGGCCACCTGATTAGGCCATCTTAACTAAGCAAGTCTCACTATATCAACTCATGGACTCTTATGCACATCATGTTGACTATACCAAATCATAATATAATTGTTAAAGAATATAATACATCGTCATGACATCCTAACATAACATCATCATGCTTCTACAACTCGTTATCTTCTCAAGAAGTCATAATTTACCAGGTGATCTCAATCATGAGCTCATCAACTCATGTCCCACCTTGTATTTTAATGTCATCATCATTAAAATATTCTTATAGGACTCCTGGACATCATACACCTTTTTTTATTAATGGGAATTCCCCTTGTACATCAATGAACACAACTCACTCATGTCAACACTTTCCTCGATAAATAATGTACAGAACCCTATATAAGCAAGTAAATACTACTTCATTTTCTAACCTTAAAGTCCTATGGAACTACATGGATACACTCACTTACAAAAATTGTAAAATAAAACCAAGGATCCATACATCAAAATATATCATCCATAGTCATTAGGGAATAATATATATAGGTTGGAAGCTTCTTACCAGGTTAAGATAATAATCCATCTTATCTATAAACACTCAAAGAACCCTTTCTGAAGTATCTTAGAAATAGGAATCTCAACTAAAGCATTTTGAAATCTTGTTTTCAAATCTAGTAACATTCATTTAGATATCACATGATAGGTAGAGAACGAAAACTATTTTTAGGCCTCTTTGGAGTAGTGCTAACATCGACGATGGATAGGGGTGAACACAAACCAATTTGTTTTTAAAAGAAATTATCATCCATGGGTAGGGTCTGAGATCATGATCAAAGTATTCATATATATTTTTATCATGATCATAAATTAGTGTTTAATATCAAAAAATAGTTCTAGGAAACTAACGGTGCACATAATTTGTAGAGATGAGAACTAAGCATGTCCAAGACAATATATAAGGGTCCAAACCATATGCTACATCCTCAAAGAAAATTTCAAAATAAATTTTAATCAGTTAAGTGAACTTATATTGTTATTTTTTCAAGTTCACATATTATCTATCATATCATTCACAAGTAGAAAATTAGTATTCTGATTATGGTATTAATGTTGGAATTTAATTTACTAACATAATCACCCATTTCTAACCATGTCATTCTTTAGGATACTAATTGACTAAAATAAATTAGGTTTAATGTGAAATCAAATTAGGGTCCAAAAATTTTGGTGAACCCCTCTCATTATTCAATCTTAACATCCATCTTAGCTTCCTTAGGGCCTAGATATGATATTTTATTTTGTTTTGGTAATGTACTTAATTTCCTATCTATCATCATTATTAACCCTCAACTTTTATTCAAGATTTTCCTTCCACCTAGCAGATCTCAATCATACTCCACTAGAATAAATTACTTCCCTTATGACAGTATACACTATTTTATATATACTTATCTATATTTTAAAATAAGTAGATATATTTTCCTAACACTATTTTCATCATCAATGTTGATCCTACCTAAGATGAAGGTTCCAATAACAACCTTGTTATGTTGGAACAATAATACTAAGTGGGTTTTAACCCCTTGAATGTTTATTATAAGATTATATTTAATTATATATTGAATATAACTATAAACCTTATTTTAAGTTAACAAATAAAAATATCAATATAATTATATTTATTAAGTATAAACTTAAGTTTATAATAAAGTGGTTTTAAATAAATTATAGTTGAATGGCGTATCTCAGGAAGTCATGACTAATCATCCTCACTTAAAAAGGGAACACAAGGCCTGGTAAATCTTTGTTGTGTTATGAGGTTTTTACCTCGTAAGAGGTTTTCCCACATTAATTACTTGTCATGTGTATTTACTTTATAGTAATTTATTTTATATGGTTTATATGGTTAAATTATCTTGTTTAAATGCTTACCCCAATCCTCCAATATATTACCATAGAAAGATGTTATTAAAGGTAAATTAATTTATCAATTTTAGGGGCGATGATTTAATTTATTAAAATTACAACCATAAAAGTTATTGGGGTGGTTATAACCTACCCAAGGTATATAAGTGGACCCTACTCGTCATTTATTCAGTCATACATCTCTCTTGAAAATAATTATATATTTTTAAGGGTTTCAATTATGTTAGAAGGTGACCACTGGTGGTTTGTAATTAATGGGAATCATGAATGTTTTTTGGTTATTTTATTACCAGTGACAAGACTTGCACTTTTATAAAATAGTTCATTGAAAAAAAAAGTTCTCCAGAAAATTTTTATTCTTGTTTTATAAAAACATATATTGTTTAATTTTTTATATTTAAATTATTAAAAAAAACTCTTATTTATTGGAAAAATTTATTTGAAGCCATTGTTGCTTTGGTTAATCAGTTGTTATCTCATGACAACTTAAAGTTAATTTATAGTACGCAGTTATTAATTACATTTTCTCAAGATCATAGAGCTTAATTTTATAGCATGGGTATGTAACACATGGTACAAGAATACCTGGTTTGAATTGCCAGAATTATGGGAATGCTAATAGGGGAAATATTGTCTTGTATATATGAAATCAAAACCAATCATTCTTCCACATTGGTTTTTTTATGCCATGTTTTTGAACTATAGATTTTTAGTTTCTAATATGTCTAAGGATTGAATCTCTGTAGTAGTAGCAACATAAATAAAAAAGGAGAAGGTGTGAAATGATCATAATAAGGACGTGGGATTGCCACCCATGTTAAATCCCATTATCATTTCTTGCAAACCCATATTATTATTGTTTTCCCAAAATAATAATTTTAGTTTGGATATTATCAGTCTTAGGAATACTGGTAATTATAATTATGTGGAATAAAATGAAGGGTTCAAGACCCTCTAATGGAAGGAACATCAATAACACAATTTTTTATCAGTTCCTCCCAATCCTTGAAGGAAACAATTACTAAAAGAAACAAAAAGAAAGTTTTAGTAATGGATACCTTCCATACATTTCCTCATATTTTTTGTTTGTCTTCTGAGAATTTCTAACTTGCCTAATTCTATTCTAGAATTCCCCTTCTGAAAAATATTATTATTATCATGATAAAATAAGAGGTTTGATCTCCTCCACTAGAACAAAAATTATGTAAATTTGTAAGTCGTTTCCAAAAAAAATGGATCATTGGGTATTGGAGTGGCTCTTTATCGTAGTTTTTTTATCTTATGTATGATAGATTATTTTTTGTATGAAGAGTATATGAAATCCAAATTTTGTTTAGTTCATTTGGGCATTATTGATTGGTTGGTTATCAATTTGTTAGTTATAGCCATAGATCTCCAACATAATGGATACATGTTGTTTTCTAAGATTCAGAAAGGTATTGCAATCTTGGGAAAATGTTTCCCTATTTTAGTGTTATTTGTAATTGATGTAACCAATGGAAGTATCAATGTTTTTGAGTTGAAAGTATGAATGGTTTGGAGTTGGAACTATAGATGGTTAAGAGAAAAAGTATGAATGGTCTAGAGATGGAAGTATAAATGGTCTAGAGTTTGAAGTCTAAATGGTCAGGAGTTGGAAGTATAAATAGTTTAGATTGTTTTATTCATTCCTCATTAAAAACAAATACGATGATTTATCTAAATTAAAATAATTTAAAGATTTATTTGAAAATATTTCTACTCACAAAATTAAAAGGATTAGAATAGACAATGGATTTGAATATGTTTGTAAATCATTTTTGTATAATAAAATATCTGATGATTTTGAGTAAATGATTATGTGATTACTATGACGAATATTCTATGCACATCGAAAGAAACTCTGGGACAATCCTTATGTCTGTATTGGAGACTTACAATATTGATTACATCTAATAGTTGTAACATATTTAGGATACGATCCTATTATATCATACTTACTATAAATTATATTTTATGATTGAAATTAAATTATTATCTCTCAATCTCAATTATGTTTTATATTATTTTAAGCTCTTATGATGCTCAGTATTATATTATTTTGTCTAACCATGTTGTTAATGTAATAGATTGAAAGTCTATGATTGGATACATTTTCAAGTTTTGTATACATACCATTACTTGGAGTAGCATGAAGCAAACAAAATTCTCCATCTCTTCTACCAAGGAAAAATATAGAAGAGCAGTGAAAGGAGCAAAAGAATCCATTAGGCTAAAACAATTGTTGGAACAAATTCACATGGATGTTAAAGGAAGTAATCCTCTTTTGTGTGATATCGAGATTTTTATTTCTCTCGTAAATAATATATTTCAACATCATAAAACAAAGCATTTAGAGGTTCATATACATTTTATCTAAGAGGAGGTTCTTTCTAATGATATGGATCTCCATTTTTGTCGTACTAAAGATCAAGTTGCAGATATATTCATGAGGCCATTGTTTGTTGTGAAGTTCTAAAATTTCATGCAATGTTTGGAATTTTAAATTTTCCATTGAGTGGGAGTGTGCTTGATAATTCCACCTCCTAATGGCCAGCCATATGTATTATTCTTCGCCTCTATACTTCTTCTCCATAAAAATAATTAGAAAGATATTTTATTTTCTAAAGTAAACTCTTCCCTCTAAAGTTTATTGCATAGTCTAGTAACAAAGAATAATTTTGTAAAAGAGTTCCTTACTTTTATAAATAATCCTAAGGTACTTATGTATATTCTTCATGAGAAACTGTGAAATGCAGTCTCACAAATTGTGTTTATGTTAATCGTCACTTTTAATTTAAGGATTCCAATCCTTTTGTACAAAAAAGGTAATTTTAGCATTATGAAGGTGTTTAAATCCTTCAAAAGTAATATGTTAGCATAAAACCCTTATCGTGGTTTACAGATTGTAAATCTTGTTCTACATACTGGTAATGTTGACATCTAACCTCACTTAATATTAAGGGGGAGTGTTAGAAAAATTAACTAAGTTGATTTTGACCCCTTAAATTATTCTTATAAGATTATATTTAATTATATATTAAATAGAAATCCTTAGTTTACATTTAAAAAATAAAAATGAATATATTTTTATTTATTAAATATAGACATAAGTTTATAATTAAGTTGTAGTGCCCACACTTTTATAGCTCAGTTACTTGTTGCTCATTACTCATAGACATGTTTTGGACATTACATTAGGAGATTTGATCTTATTAGACATATATGGAGATTTAGGCATATAACGTCAATTCAGCTTGATTATTATGTTGTCGCATTATCTTATGATATCATAGATACTAATTGATGTGATATTTTTTTGGAACACAATTATATTGATTGTTACTCAGTTTGTTGCATGTTGGGATTCTATGGATACATGTCGCTTTATCATTATGTCTAACCTATGGTGAATTGTGTATAATTGTGCACGTTATCACATTTCTAATTTCAGAGAGATGATATGTTAGTTTAGAATTCATTGATATCTTATTTAGTAGTTAATTCACATTTTATCAGACAGGGGCGTTTAATGTGTGCAATGAGTGTGTAGGTCACATGTCATAGGAGAATGTGGGATTCAGGTCAGCTATGCAACTTTGCACAAGCAGCCCACAGGCTAAGTCCTATCCGTGTTTATTGCTTGAGGCCTTAGCATTAGAATTATTGTTTTGGGCACCATGGGTGACCCTCATTTGTAATGAAATATGTCTTATAATTATTAATTTTTCTTAGGGTGTTTAGTTTGTGTTGTAAAATTGTTTTGGGGAATTAATGACCCCACTTGCATTATGTTTTGAATTAGTTTAATGACGTACTTAATCTAGAGGGTTTAGGGTCACATGTGAACCCTTCGGTGGGACCCACACCCTCTAACCTTGTGCCAAATTTGTCAAACTCGAAACTGGGTTATTTTAGGCATTTTTAGGGACCCCTTTTTAGTTTGGGAGTTCCCTTAACATGAAAACGAGCCCTTGGACCCTACATAATAGGTAGGGGGCTTATTTCCAAGGCTAGAGGGAGTTTTCCCTCCCTTTTTGACTCTTCTTTGGTCACATCCATGTAAGAGGTATGAATTAGTGTGCCTTGTTAAAAGTTACACAAGATTGTTTTGTTATGATTTTTTAGTAATTTGGGAGAAGAGGGCTAAAAGTCATTTAATCCCTTCTCTCTTTTATTTTTGGCATCTTTGACCTTGAGGAAGGAGAGGGGTGACACATGTCACCCCCTCATTTGTGAGGATTTTTGCTTGCTCCTCATCAAATTCTCCCTCATGGGAAAAGAAGAGAACTTTTTTTTGGGGGGAGTTTTTGGTTGGAGGTTAGTGGATTTGGAGCTAGAGTTTGCTTGGGTCAAGAAGTGGAAGAGATTGATTTTGGAGAGATTTTCTTTGAGGTATGCTTCTTGAGCTTCTTTGTATTTGTTATTACATTCTAGATATTAGTTGTTTTCTTGGAAATGTATGTTGTTGTATGAAGATTTTTCTTATTGTTTATTTGATTTTACTCCCTCCATCATATGGCATGATGGGGTTTTAGAGTTATGGGGGAAGAGAGAGGAATTTTCCCTCTCAATCCTTATAGGCTTGATGGGCAAGCCTTGTAGGATTTAGTTACTCCCCTCAAGTGGTTTGAGGTGGAGAAGGTGGGTCATTTAGATTGAACCTCCTTCCCCATTATTGGTGAGGAAACCCCTTTGGGGTTTGAAAATCCTTCCAAGAAGGATTGGTGAAAGGGTGGAGAAATAAGGAGGATATGGAGATCTTGCTTTTGTGCACTTAATGTGGGTTATAACTTTTGGAGAACTTCTCTTTTCTCTTCCTCATTCTAGAGGTAGAACTTGGGTTCTCCTCCTTTTCACTTTTACAAATTTGGAGTCTTGTTTTTAATCCTTTCCTTGTTTTTGTGTGTGGATGTAATGATGTTTGTTCACCCTCATTCTTGTGCATAGTTGTGGATAGTTATCCTCTTTCCCATGGGCTTGGGGGAGGATAGGATGCATCCCACCCTTGGGAAAGGCATGTAATGATGCCTATGGCTGGGTGAAAAAACAAGCCTCTTCTCATTGCATGGATTCCTTGAAGACATTTGAAGTTGGAAGCTTGGTGATAGTTGGAGTTTTCTTTGGCATATTTTCTCTCCTTTTGGACATTACCTCATTGTATCTCTTGAAATGTGGCTTGGTGGAAACTTGTACTTCTTGAAAAAAAAAAGTCATTTTCAAATTTGTATTCTTGTAAACTTGAGTACATTATGGATTTAATACTTTCCCTCAAATCTTGCAAGAGGTTTGTGACTTGTTTTCTTTTCTTGAGTAGTGATGTAACTTGTTAAAAAAAAACATATTGTACATAGAATTGAGCCTCTTGTAAATGAAATTTTTGGTAACTCTTTTGTTTTGAAATGAGAAATTGATTATTGGAAATGTGTTATTACAAAGAAATAATCTTACTTGAAGAGAATCACTTTTGTTTGTGCCTTCATCAATCTTGTAAGAGACTTGCAATAAGGTTTATTGAGTATTTCACATAGATTGTAACTTATTAGATGAATTGAGCTTAAGCTATTAGAAAAATAAAATTTGTAAAAGAATGATTCACTTGAGTTTGTAATGATTGAAAATACTCTGATATTTTTTTTGAAAGAAAAATGGATTTTTTGAAAATATTGTTATTTTGTTCTATGTCCCTTCTTGTAAAATGTTATAACATGGTTGTATGTAGGATAAGATACATTCTTGAAATGTGATTCTTCTTCTTATTTGTTTTTGTGAAATATTGGTGGATAAAATACGATTAGTTTTATCTCTTTCCTTATTGCCAAAGTGAAATGGATATAACAGTAAATTTTTGTCACATAAATCCATTAAAATGTCCTTCTTATTTGCATCTTTAGACAGGTTGAAAAATATATTATGGATTTATTGTATTATATATACCAAATATTATATGTATATGTACACACACACACACACACACACACACACACACACACACACACACACACACACACACACACACACACACACACACACACACAACTTATAACCATTTTATATTTGAACAAAAAAAAAAAAAACGTTTTAAATAATACATATAAACAAGAAAAAAAAAAAATTTATTGCAGAGTTGGAGGAGGGCCAAACCCCTCCCCCTGGCCACTATTGTTGCTACCCCAACCTGCCCCCATCTGTGCCTACCTCCCTTCCTGCCCGCGCTTGTTCCCCCACCCTACACAACCCTGATTTTCTCCACACTACTCCCCCTCCACGGCTATCCCTGTCCTACCGACCTCCATCACTGTGCTGCCACACTCACCCAAACCCCCAATCAACACCCCTGTTTCCGCCAACTTCCCTCATGCCACCACCTGTTGACCACCACTGCGCCTGTCCCCACCCACAATGTTGCTGCAACACCTCCACCGCCTCCCCCTTCACCCCCACGACCTTGCATATAAAAATAAAACAAACAGAGAGACAAAAAAAACAAAAGAAAAACGGGGTAAAAGAAAGAAAGTAAAATCCTTTAGGGAGCCTTTAGGGTTTAACAAAATCAATGGTGGATTTGGCAAAGATCTAGGGCTTAGAATTACTCTAATTTTTTCTTCATTTTCTTGAGAGGTACACAAGTTTGACCTTATTCTTATATATTTTAGTGAAAACAAATATCTTTTAAAAAGGTGGGGCGGGGGGGGGTGCGGGGGGCGTGGGGGAAGAAAAAAAAAACTAATAAATTTAAAAGATGTGTGTATTTATTTCGGTGACCTTAGTAAGTTTAATTGAAATAGGTAGTTAAATCGTATTGGGCTAAAGATACACTTGATTCTTTTTTTTTAACATGATTAAATTAATATAATTAAATAATGTGGGAGAGACAGTTAAGCAAAAGACAAATGTGTTAATTTAGTTCACCTTAAAAAAAAAAATTACCCAAATTCTTTAGTTCTTTTCAGTGCATTTTCCGGTGCCCTCGATGGGGCACGACATAAGTAATTTTAAATCAATTAGAGTGGAACGGTAAATCTTGGGAAGCCACACCCAATCACCTTCACTAAAAAGGGCACATAGGGCCTGACAAATAAATATATGAAAAGGGGAGATGAAATGAGGAGGGAAAATTAAAAATTTACTGTATTATGTAAATTCTATGGTTTCTCAATAATGGAAAATCTATGTTGTGCTATGGGTTTTTTATGGTAAGATTTTTTCCCACATTATTTACTTTTTGTGTGTATCTATTTTATAGTAATTTATTGTACATGGTTTATATGTGTGTTTATTTTACATGGGCCCCTTAACTTATTTAAATCTTTTAATTGATCCTCCAATATGCTAATGATTCTCATGGTCTTCTCAAAGATAAAGTACAATACCTTCCACAGTTCTAACAAGATAATCCAACTCATATTGATCTCTTCCTTTATACTACAAGAGATCAACTTAAGAATGATTAACTCTCTCATGTTGAGACGTCTACTATTCCAACCTCCTTGGGTGCACATAATATTTCCATACACAATGTTTCTATTCCTATTCCTGCAACCAATATTACTACTACACATCCTAAATTCACTCATCATTGTTCACCAACTTCTTCATCTAGCACACAAGCCCTTGAAACCCTTATTCATATCATGAAATCTCAAATCTTACAATTACTATAAGGTGCATCCACTTCTACTAATGATATGGATTTTACTTAGTTTCTTCATAATCTTATTGCACCCAAAGTGGTTTCTTATTCTTTTCCGATTGGTTTGTTTCTCATAAAATACCTAATTGTGATGGTAAAAGAGACCTCGTCAAAGATAATCTCTCTTTCATTGTGGCTTTTTTTATTATACCTCTCATGAAAAATTTCTCACAAAATTCTTTCTTACGAGTCTTAAATACATTTCGTTGAAATGATTTATGATCATCACACATATTTTGTGCACTCTTTTACTACTTTAGTGATTTAATTTTTGGAACAATTCTCTATTGGAAAAATTCAGTTATGCAAAATTATATAGATTTCCACAATAATCCTTAGAGCCTATCAACGATTGTGTCTTATGATACAAGAGCATACTTACAAAAATGAGAAATATCTTATATGATCGTGAACTACATTATAAGATATTACATTTAAATAAGCTTTTTGCCAAAATATAAGGTATGATAAGAGTTTAACAGAGTAAACACACAAAAGAATAATTTTCATTATAATTCACACAATACAATAGCATTATATATAGGATTTAGTTAACCTATAATTTAGGAAAATAATTAACTATCAAATCTTCCTACACCTATTTACGTGAGTTCGGTCAACAACTAAACAACTCACTTACAAATTATAATGGACAACTAATAATTTCCCAACATTCATCCCTTAGTGCAAATATGGGGAAAACCTATCTTTGTACTTGCACCTACTTTCATGATTAGGTGTTTTTTACAAGAAAATCACAAACCAGACAGATGGTTTTACAGTGGTTGACCACATACTGATACTGGTGGTTTTCAAGTGGTTTACCACAAAGCACATCATGATATGCCAAGTACTATTTTTAGCCCTCGTCAATATCTCACTGTAGGGCATAACATAGGAAACACAACTCACCAAACTAAACAATAGACCACATAGTGGAAAAAATTCACATTTCATCCTATAAGAATCGCAATGTTTTTAATTGTAGCCATTATCATTGATCACTACCACTCAATCTCAAATAGTAGGGGAAACTTCCACTGTCACTAGAATTTTCCCTTGACTTTAGTCATTTTGGACTCATAATTGAAATGGAACATTGGTTTCATGTCCCCCCACAATGTGAGATTTCCAGACGCAAATATTGAGAAGAAAATTGTATAAAAGTACATACTACTGAACGAATTTTGCTATTTAGTTTTTGTTGCACATGGTCACCATTATACGTGAACCTATTCACAAACAGATCATATTCCAACGAAGTACATAAGTTAGAGGATCATTGACATTCATTTGTGCTCCAACACAACTCTTTTCAAGTATCCACCCAACACCACACAAATAAACATGAACACAACAAACTGAAGTACACTAAAAAAACTTAAAACCACACTGAAAAGAACACACACACACACACACACACACACACATGTCACTTACACTTTTACTTTATATATATATACACGCCACCACATCTGCTTTGTGGCCTCGTCGTTGATGATTAATGAGAGGATACTTCTTTTCCTCCATCCTCATGTGCCTCTATCTTCTAGTGAAAGACTACTAAGTCAGCGTTATTTGATGTTGAGGCTGTTTGAACAATTCACCCCCACAAGATGGACATTGCGTACAAGCGAAAATAAATCCAATTATTGAAAAGTGAGATAATTTTTTTAATTTTTTGGACTTACTGCTATGACTTATTTAACATATTGACACACTTTTATAATACAAAACGATAACTAAAAAGTAATTAAATATTACTTTTTAATACAACTACACAATAACACAAATCGACTAAGCATGACGTTATAACACTTTACTCTAAATTTTACAATTCACTCAATATTTCAAATTCCTTGTGGTGGGCAAGAGAACAGAACTGGTCAATGCAATCTATTCATGGAGCAGACCGTATGTGTTGAAGTGTAGGCCGATAATGTGGAGACTTAAATTTTCAAGCTAAGAGTGAAAATGAATGTGTCACCAACATAAATGACAACGAGGACACTAGGACGCAATACTTTTCCAGTGCAAGGAAGTGGCACTGCTAGAGACACGAGCTAATGGAATTGTTAATACATGTTTTTATACAAAACCACGGTTGACACAAATAAATAAAGGTGAATCAGTGTGAACTCAATTTGGTGTCAACACCAATGGAGATCCCTTTCAATGCAAAGTCTCCCCTTATCACACACACGCGATGAAAATTTCCAAGTCAAACAGCAGTCGAATTGCATGGATTCTGCGCGAACTGGATCCAATGATAGTGGAGACGTCCCAAAATCTTAGAATGCCTTTGAGAGTAGAAAAAATGTGGTTACACGTGTAATATAATGACAATGACTCGAGTATAAATAAATCAGATCTCTATAATGCATGGACGCGCAAGAAAATCGTGCGAGGAACGTTCTGCAAAAAATAGAATTGCATCTACATGAGCAATAAAAAAGAAACATTTCCCCTCTATAATTACATTTCCATGAGAGGAATTGGATGATTCTCTCTAATACCAAATCTAAAGTATGAACAGAGTCGAACAGAGTAAACACACAAAAGAAAAAAATTTATTGTATTTCACACAATACAATAGCTTTATATATAGGTTTTAGTTTCCCTAGAATTTAGGAAACTAATTAACTATCAAATCTTTCTACACCTATTTACTTGAGTTCGGTCAACAACCGAACAACTCACTTACAAATTATAATGGAGTACTAATAATTTCTCAAAATCTATGTCATACGCTTAAGGAGTTAAATGATATGGTGGAGGGACAAGATTTTGCATGTAAATAATCTCAAGTGTGTTTCTAGAATTCTTACCACCATTACTACCATGTTTTTCAAAGGAAACACTAATGATGCTAAGGTTACTTCTATGGATATTTTCAATTTTGTTTCTCATCCAACTAACTTACAACTCCAACTCACTCACCAGAAGTTCACCCACATACGTTGTGTTGTACAAATTGTATTGAAACAATTTCTTGAGTGTATCCTCGTGTCTCTCCATCCACCATTTGAGGTTGAAAAAATAAATCCTAAAAGTAATAATTTTGATACCAATTCCTATTACAATTCGTATCGATGTATTGGTCACTTCACTGATATATTTCTTAAACTCCATCATATCATTCAATATGTCATAAATCATATTCTACTGAATGGGATGAAGCCACAAAATCTTATAAGCAACCCGATGATAATACTAAACTCAAAATCATTATTGATGCACTTATTAAGCATAACAATTATAAATGTACATCTAAAGTACATAAAACTTATTGTGTATTACCACCACCACCCCCTTATGATCAACACTTGCATGAAATAATTAACACTATCACTCATACACCATCACATGTATTGCCCATTACTTTCAATGGCTTTGATATAGATTATATGTTTATCTCTGATACCATATCCATCCCCGTATCTATAAATTAAATCCTTATACATGGTCACTTGGTTGATCCACACAACAAAGATAATATTTGAACTCTCATTCTAATTTAATATCTTGTCATTTCTACACATAATTTTACTTTTGATATTAATCCTCGATATCGATAAATTACTCTACCCATCACCATTGTTTCTATCACTAATCTTAATTCATTCTTGGTTTTTGATACTCTTAGTTACACTACCAACCATTTAGTTTTCGCTTGGATACATGCCCTTAGGGTTATTCCTTTGTTTATCCATAACCAAATAATTGTCATGATTTGAGGTATTCTCAAAATTATCCAAGGCCTTTTTCTATTGTTTTTATCCCTATATTTAGTATACCTATTGATAGGTCTTTGTATTCAGACAATGTCCCTTGTAGATCTATCCCTCCAAGGTTTCCCCTAGGTTTGTAGGCCTTCTTGCCACTTCTTGCGGCTATAGATCTCACAAGTATCCTAATAGGCCTATAGTTACACACACTTCTTGCGGCTATAGATCTCCCAAGTATCCAAATAGGCCTATCTAACATTAATCTTCTGATATCTCGTTGGTTGCACACATTACCTTGCATGACTCTATACCTCCCAATTATTCTAATAGACCTTTAATTATTCATATTACCTCACACAACTCTATCTCTCCTAGTTCTTTTGCTAGGACTTTGGTTTTTTGAACTATTTTTCATGGATCATCCTCTTAAGAGGTTTGATGGAGAGCTAAATTCTATAAATCATCACAAATCAACAACTCAAACAACTTAATATTCAGTTATATACATTACTTAGCAAACCTCATTAAACACCATGAATTAAGACCTTCTCAAGATACCCTAGACTTGCTCAAATAAACTAAAATACATCTACAACTGATTTAAAGGATATTAAATTTTTTAACATGCTTAAATTAACATGATGAACATGATCCAACCCTTACCAAAAATCCACACCATCAATTTCATTCCTTCTTCCTTCAGACCTCAAATTTGGCTATTATCCCTACATACAAATAAAATATGATGAAAAACACACATTCCAAGGAGTTATATCTTATTGGTAAATTATTTGAATATCCATTAAGCTCATTTAAAATTTCCTAACATCTTTCATAACATAACTCTTTTCCCATAAAAAATTATTCTCTTTTTAGCATCTTGGATTAGCCCTATTCTACTAGTCATCCTAACATGCAAACCAATGTGACTCGAAGAATCCTAAAACATCCAAGACAAAAAAAATTTAGTTTTAGATACCCATTTAGCTCATATTTCTTAATGGTTATATTTATGCCCTAAGTCCTTATGGAATATTCCCAACATAGTTTGTTCCTTCTGAGGCTTGTTCAATTAGGTCTTGCCTAGGGTTAGACCACATTCAATGGGGTTTTATGGTTTCCACTTCTCTTAATCCTTACGAACACATTTCTCCTTCTCAAAACCACTTGTTCAAGCTATCTTCACCAATATTTTACTCTCTTGGCACCAGCTCCTCAATCTTTCATGTTTTGGCCACATTTAGGCTTCTTACTCTTCTTAACAATCCTAAGCCCTATTTTCTCACTTCTTATTATTCCAAATTTATTATCATCATCATATCTACCTTACCTTATTAATTCCATTCTCTCTACTTACTTATCCAAATCATATATCCTTATCAAAACACCTTCAACCTTCTCAAGTCTCACATTTACTCAAGCTCTCGGTCTAGGGCAGTCATGTTTGTGATTAAAATGATCGTTTCCTCTTGCTCTTTTACACCTTATAATGGTATTATCATTCCTTAATGAAGTTATAAACTAATCTATAATAACCTCTTGACCAAATTTTTTCTTAATATCACTCTCATACCCATCTAGACTGTCACTTTCTTATTTCCTATAGTAGTAGTGTGTCTTTAAACTCTCTGACCTGAGTATTTGTTCTCACTTACCATGAACTTCCACATGTGTTTAATAGCTTAATAAATTATTCATGCCCTAAATTAATAAATTTTGTTTCACTAATCACTTTGTTCTTTTGATATTGTCTCTCTCAATGCTAAGGTTCTTCAATATTCATTGTCATAGACTTGATAAGTAAATTGTACTTTCTTGGTCCTTTTCACTTACCTCTAAGCACTTAGCTTGTATGAAGAGATTTCTGAGCCTTGTTATCATTAATATATTCCTCTTACCAATTTGTCTCAAATCTTCCTAAGTTTTGTAGGAACATTTAAGTCCATTTGATTCAAATCACTTCTTCTAACTGTCCAAATCTAGATATTATCCTCTACTCGGACTGTACCATGACTTCGTTTCTCTCTGTGTTGGTTTATACAATGTATTTCAAACTCTTAACTTATGAATTCCTTCCCTTAGGATTAGTAAGTATCTAATATGCTTTCAAATAATTTTTTTTACTAAAATATTCCTTCAAGATCCTAATTGTCATGTGTTAGTTTTTTATCACTCATCTTTGCAAATACACTTTTCTAGATGTGACTCTTCCTTCAAGCTATCTTCACAATTTTTTTAAAACTTCATTTTCACTACAAGATTCTTGATCAAATTACTTATTTTGGTATATAAGGATCCCATCCAAGTTTAGATCCAACACTTCACTCCTAATACTTAAACAAAGTACTCTGTCTGAGAGGGCTTCGTTTGCTTTTTTAAATAATTAAGGAACTTTTAAGGATTTACATATATATTAACACTCTATGTTATGACTTCAACTTATATTTCATGGTAATTAGAATCAAGAACATACATTTACTTATCTTAATGTTCAACAGACCAACTCAGGGTGTTATAAACTAGCATATTTCAATGAACCTTCTTGAGACTATTTTCTTAGCTTTTTTAGTGTCTTAACTCAATTTCTTATCTTATTCAGAGTTGCACCTCTTTCCATAACAATTAGTTACAATATTTATGATTAGAATCAAACATGAACTGATATTCAATAATAAATTCAACTCAAATATCAAAATAAACATAAAATTACAGTCTCGTTTTCAAGAAGCTCTTGAATTAATGGAATCCCTAATTGTAAAAGCTTCTTGAGCCCTTCCTTGGCTCATCCAAACATACCACCTTTTTAGTGATCCTCTCAAAAACCTAACTGCCACATTCATTCAAATTCCTTCTTTCTTATCTAATGTGATGGTAGTTACATGACTCACTAAACATGGTACATGATGACGCATGGTCAAAATAACATAAGGATAAGGTTAGAACACATTTTAGACCCCCTTGAGGTCTCAAATGACCTTTATAACATTACATGACCTTATTTACTTCATGACACCTCTTTTAGACTAAGATTCACATTTCAAATATTTAAATTCCTACTTTTGGAGGGAAAATACAAAGTTTCAATTTTACATTGTATTAGAGGTATTTAAGGAATCAAGACTCACTAAGACACCTAAATGACTCTCTGGAAATTTTATCAATCCAAAAAACTTGATTTATTCAACCATGTAATTGATGTTCCTACATCATACTTCCAAGGTCGAAGAAATTCAGTCCTAATAAAAAGATTTTATCCTTCTTCCAATTGTAGTCTCTTCTTCATTTATTATTTCTCTCAATTGTGTTTTCTTCATCTTCTAGATTTATTTTATTTACCTATATCTCTCTTTTGTCTTCTTTTTTTGTTTTCTCTCTAGAATGTTCTTATTATTTTCCATCTTCATCATTTGAGCTCTCTTAACAACTTATTATTAAATTGATATCAGTTCTTCATTAAGTATACCTGCACATACACAGTCAAACCAAACATTAGATGAAACATTTCAAGACTTTTGAGTCTCCCCCTCTTCCTTTTACTCATCCTCTACCTACTCCATATTTAAATCAGCCTCAAATAATGTTTTTCCTTTACTTTTTTCCTCATTTTCTTCTTCAAATAACTAATCCTCATCTTCGAACTATGTAAAAGCATAAAAATATTCCTCTTCACCTTGATTCCTTTCTTCATTTTAAAAAAAAATCATTTTCATCTTCTTTTAGGCAAGCCAAGAAGCTTTGTATGAATTCTTTCTCATATATTTTCTTAATATCTTCATAGATAACCTCTTTGACTACCTCTTCCACTTTCTTACTTGTATTCTTCTTCTTTTGTGTTATCTTCTTTTCCTCTTCTCTAATCATCTCTCTCACCCGTGCCCTCTATTTTCTTCTCACAAGAAGCTCTATACTCCACTTTACTTTCCTTTTCTTCACAAATCCCACTTCATTGTAATCTTCCATCGTGTTCTCATCTCTCACAAACTCTTATAGATTTCCTATAGCCTTCCTCAACTCCCTCGACTCTTATTTTATCCATTCTTCTCATATGTTTTCTTCATTTTTCCTCTTTTCCTATCTTTTCTTTCTTTCTCTCTCATCTATCCTTTTCTTTTGACTTAATAAAAAATAAACTCTTTCATCAAATCTTTCGTATCCATTTCTCTCTTATTTCTTCTCTTCTCAGCAACTTACCACTCTCTTTTTATTAACTCTTCTCTAGTCAACATGTCAAAGCTCATTCACATACACAACTTTTTAAGAGAAAAAAAACTTATCCAATTTGGAATAAAATCCTACTCTGATACCACATGATGAACATATAAATGCTATCATTCTTCACAAATCATCAACTCACACAACTTAATAAGTAATTATATACATTACTTAGCAAACCTCATCAAACAAAATGTATTAAGACCTTGTCAAGATACCTTGAGCTTGTTCAAATCCACTAAAATGCATCTAGAACTGATTTAAAGGATACAAATGATTTGAACATTCTTAAATGGACCTGATTAACATGACCAAATACATACCAAAAATCCATGCCATGAATTCCATTCCTTCTTCCTTTAGACCACCACTTTAGATACTCACCCTCCATACAGACAAAATCTAATGATAAACAAACATTTGAATGAGTTAGCTCTTAGTGGTAAATCATTTGAGTCCCCATGAATCTCATTAAAGGTTCTACCAAGTTTCATATCATAACTCTTTTCCCATAAATATGTATTCTCTTTGTAGCTTCTTAGATTAGCCATATTGTACTAGCCCTCCTAACATGGAAACCAATGTGACTAGAACCATCCAAAAACATCCAATATAAATTTTTTATATTTTTAGATACCCATTTATCTCATCTTGCTTCATGGTGAATTTTATTCCCTAACTCCTTATGGAATCTTCCCAACACAATTTTCTCCTTCTTAGGCTTGTTTAATTAGGTATTGCCTATGGATCATACCACATTCAATAGGGTTTTATAGTTTCCGCTCCTCTTAATCCTTATAAACACTTTTTTCTATCTCAACATGACTTTCTAAAGTTATATTCACCAATATTTTAATCTCTTGGCACCATCTCCTCAATCTTTCATATTCTGGCCACACTTAAGCTTCTTACTCTTATTAAAAGTATTAATCCTTGTTTTGATCACTTATTATTATTCAAAATTTATTATAATAATCCTATATAACTTCCCTTATTCATTATATTCTCTATAATTACTTATCCAAATCATATATAAACTAGGTGTCTTCAAGATCTCGGTCGAGGACAATCTTGTAGCGATTATTTTAATGTTTTTCTCTTTATCTTTTCCACATTCTCAAGGTATTATAATTCCTTAATAATATACTAAACTAATCTATCATCACTTCTTTACCACACCAGTTCCTAATATCATTGTCATACCCATCTAGATTGTCCCTTTTGTATTTCCTATGGTTGTATTATGTCTTTAAACTCTTTGACTTGAGTATTATTTCTCACTTACCATGAACTTATAAATATGTTTCATAGGTAAAAAAATTATTTTTTCCCTCAGTCAATACATTTGGGTTCCCTAATCCCTTTCTTATTTCGATATTTTCTCTCTCAATGTTAAGGTTCTTCAAGATTCATTGTCACAGACTTAATAAGTAAAATGTAATTTCTTATTCCTTTTCACTTACCCACAAGCACTTAGCTTGCACTAAGACATTTATGAGACTTATTATCATTAAAATATTCCTCTTACCGAATTGTCTCAAATATTCATCAGTTTTCTAGTCACGTTTAAGTCCTTTTGGTTCAAAGCACTTCTTCTAGCTATCCAAATATAGTTATTATCCCCTACCTAGACTATAAGAAGACTTATTTTCTATTGGTGTCAATTTATACAATGGATATAAGACTCCTCACTTATTAATTCCTTCCCTCATGCTTTGAAATTATCTAATAGGATTTCAAAAAAAAAAATTATACTAAAATATCCCTACAAGATCCTCACTATTACATGTTTTCATTTTAATTTAAATTATGTTTACAAATACACTTTTCTAGTTGTGACTGTTGCTTCAAGTTATCTTAACAAAAAATTAAAGAGTTTATTTTCACTAAAATCTTCTTGATCACTTTTCTTATTCTAGTATATAAGGATCCCATGCAAATTTTTATCCATAACTTCACTCCTAATCCTTAAACATAGTACTCTCTCTGAGAGCGCTTTGTTTGCTTATATAATTAATTAAGGAACTTTCAAGGATTTTCATATATATTAAAACTCTTGTTATGAATTAAACTTCTATTGCATGGTAATTAGAATCAAGAACATTTATTTAATTATCCTAAGGTTTAACAAGCCAACTCAGGGTTTTAGATACTAACATTTATGAATGAACCTTTGTGAGACTACTTTCTTACCTTTATCACCGTCTAAACTTAATTTATTATCATATTTATATATGTATCTATTTCCCACACCAATATTTAGAACATTTATGATGAGAATCATACATGAATTTAGATTCAATCATAACTTCAAGTAAAATATCAAAAGAAACATAAAATTATAGTCCTGTCTACAATAATCTCTTGAATTAATGGAATCCCTGACTGTATAAGATTCTTGAGCCCATCCTTGGATCCTCAAAATGTACCAAATTTTTAATGATTCTCCAAAACCTAACTACCCCATCCGATTCGAATTCCTTCTTTCTTATGTAATGTGATGTTAGTTACATGACTCACTAATCATGGTGGATGATGACACATGGTAAAACTAACCTCAGGATGAGGTTAGAACACCTTTTACACCACCATTGAGGTCTCAAATGACCTTTATAACATTACATGACCTTATTTAGTTTATGACACCTCTTTTAGACTAATATTCACACGAAAAATATTTAAATTCTTACTTTTGGAGGGAAAATACATAGTTTCAATTTTGCATTGCATAAGAGGTATTTAAGGACTCAAAAATCACTAAGACACCTATATGACTCTCTAGCACTTTAATCAACCCAAAAAAAATGATTTATTTAACCATGCAATTGATGGTCCTACATCAGGATTATAGATAGGTCCTCTATTTCAAATGCTCTCTCTAGCATTTCCCACGGGGATTCTAGTTCCCACATTTTCTCTATGAGTACTTTCTCTTATATCTCTCTACACAGGTCCCCTACTTTCCATATTCCTCATAATGTATTTGTATCCCCCATAATTTATATTACAAATATTGTACCATGATTTTACCTCTTACATTTGAGTTACATCCTTCCACACAATCAATTCCCTAGTCCCCATTTTATTTTTCAGTTAATCCACCTTCTCTAGAGGCTCTTATTAGCTAGCTTAATACTACCCTTCTTTTTTTGTACATAGCTAATAACTTCAAAAGTATAAAAACAAGAACATACTATCAAATTATACAAACATCCACATACATATAAAAATACAAAATGAGGACTTGTACACATCACTTTAATTGTATGTCACTTTTTTATAGATATCACAATTCTTTGTTATTTACATACATACAATCAAATGGTATTTTTTGGCTCTCATCGTCGTACCCTGCATATGATTATGAAAGATCAAGAATTTTTGAGATAAAATGGGATGATCTCAACAAAGTTGGAATTGGAAATTGAGATCAAGCTCCATAAAAAGGTTGGTTCCTCTACGTATCGTAATGCGAAAATGACTCCTACAACTAAAAATAAAACTAGCTAATCCCAATCTAAGCATCAAAGGGACCAAGGATAGAGAGAGATTCATGGAAGGGAAATCCTAAGCTAATGAAATGTTATAACACCTAGAAAAGGGGGTGATGAACACTCCATGAGGTAGAAATAATGAAAAATGCATAATCATAGTTGAAACATAAGTAACACATGCCAAAACTACACTCAAAACCTATATTCTCATATAAAACACAATAAAAATGAAACCTATAAGTGAGAAGTACATGAAGAACACAACATAATAGTAATTGAGAAGAAAGAATGCAAATAAAATGAGTTAGGGTAGGAAACGAACCACAAAACAAATTTTTATTGCTTGAAATATGCATGTTCCATTACTATGAAGTGCAAAAAGGCATAAAACACACTTATAAAGTCAATATTTGAGGTGTGTAACTAAAAAATGCATGGGAATCCATTTTGGCATAGTGACTTTGCATTTATACAGAGTCCACCCTTTACAAATGAAGTAATTTTCAATACATATTGAATGGGGAAGAAAAAGAGGAGGGAAAAGAGATTTTGACGTGCTAAATTCTAGCTCAACCAACAACCAAACGAATTCAAACACTTTTGAAAGAACATGTCCCTTGACAAGGCCATCCCTCAATATCAATATGCTTTTACAAGGAATTATGGGAATCATTCATCATTAATTTGGTTGGCGGAGGTTTGCAAGTAAAACTACCCTTTTCCCTACCAAACCCATGTTTTCATTTTATACCCCCCCAAAATCCATCAAATTTTTAATTTCTTGAATAAAAATTTAATTCCTTGGGGAGACCTTTCGCATGCCACCCTTTTTATCAAATTTGGATGATCTCATCAAAATTTATGCCCAAAAACCCCATTTTTGCTTGCTTCATGGCCTTCTTCTTTGTTTAACGGATTTAGGATCCATTCAAATCCAAGGAACACTAAATGTTGGTTCCACATATTTTCCCTCAACTTGCATTATTTTAATATCCTCATACCATAGAAGACCTATACCTTATTTGATGTACTTACATGCCTCCTACCATGTTGTGGAACACTTAAGTTTTAGTGTGTGACTTTCAGGAGTGTGGTCATATTCCTTCGTTCCACAGATGTTTGAAGTCTAACAATTAATGCATTTGAGAATTCCATGGAATATTTTTTTAAATTTTACATATTAGGAGAACATGTGAAATGCCATTCCTTGAAAATTCCATGGAACACTAAGTTAGTGTTCAGTAGATCCAAACCTTGGATGCACATAACTTCCATACCTTTACTTTATGGCTCTTTTTGGCCACAGGGGGTTCATTAGTTAGGCAATATCCTAGCATGTGGGTTCATATTGAGGTAATTAAAATAAATAAAATTAAAGTCAATATATTGGTAGACATGAGGGGGTGAAAGGGTTTAATTTATGAATGTTTTGAATCAGGTCTTGGGGGTAGGTTAAAGAGGTGGGCTAAAGGAAAGGGAGGTTTAATTTTAATATAAAACTAAAACATTTGAACCCTAGTTTTAAAAAGTAAATACCTTAAAATTGCAAAAGGAGCGTGGTCATAAATTAAATTATAATCTCTTTTTTAATAAAGAAATCTAGATTCTTAACCAAGAAATAATAAGATTCTTAACCAAAAAATAATAAGATGGTAGAAAACTAGGATTGAGTATACTGTTTAACACAAGTGATATTATTTCACCATCTTAATTATTTGAAAAACTATTGATAAATGATTAAAGCTTAACATATATAAGGTGGTTTGTAATAGATCTTCAATGGCTTCAAACTATCTTTCGAGAGGAAATGCATATTAAAAAATTTGAGTGAGAAATATAATATATGGTTTGTCTAATATATTAGGGTAAAATAAAAAGGGGTAAATAAAATTGTAATTGAAAAATGGGTAAGTAAGGTACATGGAAAAAATAGGGGGTATTTTCATTCTAATAATATAACAAGAGGGGGTATTAGCAATTGAATAATTAGAGGTAGAAACTAGAATTAATGGTATTCTTTAATACCCTTTGAACGCACGTGTTATACCATACTTTTACTAAGTGAACCCCCCGTGCTTTTCGCATGCTTTCTATGCATCATGGATATTTCTAAATGTAACCCATTTATTTTCTTTGTTTCAAAAAGAATTAACTACCTTTACCAATGTAGTGGAAAACTCTTTTGTTTTCCTTGTAGAATTGTGCCTTAGACCACCCACAGACTCCATTTTCACATTTCGTGAAGGTCTTCATCGGTTGTAATTCCACCTAAGTCTTTTGGATTACTTTCATTTGGTTTGCAGACTTAGAGAGTTTCTAGAACACTACAATGCTCAAATGTTTTTTGTGGGTTATGAGAGCCCAATAAACACCAAGTTCCACAATTCTGCGTAACACTAGGAAATAGTATTCCATGTATTTTTTCCAACAAAATTTATCTAATTCCCAAAATAGATTTAGAAGTTGTCAAAATATCCTATGGGAGATATTTTTGGAAAGAATATTTGGAAACTTAGTAAGGTTATCATCCTAGTAGATATAAATATTAGTGGCCTTTTAAGCATCCATCAGGCATGGAGTCAAGCCTAAACACTTTAGAAAAATTTACGAAAAAGTTCAAGTTCTTACCCATAGATCAACATGAAGCACCAAATGGAATTAGCTTTGATATAGAACTTCCTTGGAATGCTTTTGAAGCTGATTTATTTGGAGTTGTGAGTAAAAATTTAATTTTTTTCCAAACACTGATTTCTTGAAAAGGAAAAAACCTAGATAACTCTAATTTTTGCAACTGATCTTGAGGATGAATGAATACACCTGAAGCTTCCCCAAACATTGTTCTTGCACTATGGAATTGTTATGGAATAGACTGTACAACAACACCAAAGGCCCATAAAAACTATTTACAACATAAATCACATACATGCTCCTAGTGGAAACATGCAAAGTGTGTACAATGCATTTATTACAAATAAGGATGATCACCACAAATATTGAGGAACATGCACTCAATCTGATATTAACACACAAAAAAAGGAAGGCACCAGTAAAAAACATATAAGGAAACAAAAATTATAAATCTATGTACAAGATGAGAGAACTAAATCGAATAGAAGGTTTGAGATTAATCCCATTTATTGGGATTCAAAGTAACTTCCCATAAATTTTAGTCAACTTACAAGATTTTTTTTGTTTACAAAAAATTATAATAAACGGCCCACTTATAAGTGCATAAAACTTATAGTGTCTTCCTAGTTTAGATCTTTTATCCAATTTAAGGAAAAAATCTCCTACTTTGAAGGTATAAGACTTGGCCTTCTTGTCAAACCAATATTTGGTTGCCCTCTGATATTCTTCCAATCCAATAATGGCATAATGTTTCAATTTCTCAAGCTCAACGAACACTATTATTTTAATTTTTCTATGATATACATATTTCAATTTAAATTGATGAGCCATCTCCAAAGAAGGTAACTCCAAAGACAAAAGAAGCCTAACATCTCTACCATAGAAAAGTTTGAAAGGATAATTTTCAATTTCTTTCTTTGATGTAATTCCATCATCCCAAAGATCACCTATCATTATGATATGCCACTTCATTTAGTTCATTTTTATTGTTCTTTTCATGATTTTGATCAAGTTCTCATTAGTAGACTTCACCAAACCATTACCCTGCGGGTAGGAATTAGAAGATGTCTTTAAGAATATTCAAAGTATAAAATCCTAATTAGAAATTTTACAGCCTAAGAATGTTTTTGCATTATCATAAATAATGTTTTGAGGAACCCCAAAACTTATCATAATATCCTCAAGTAAATCAAGAATAGATAATTCAGTAGATTCCTTGAGTGCAAAAATTTTATGCACCTAGTAAAATTATTTGTTGTTTTGAAAACTCATATAAAACCCACCCTTGATGGAGGATTAATCGTTCTTATTAAATCAAATCCGCATTGATAAAATGGTTCATATTCCTAAATAGGATTAAGAAGGAGGGCTTCCATCCTCTAATTACCACTGAACAAAGAACATTCTTTGCATTTTTTTACCCATTGATGTGCATCCACAAAAAGTTTGGGCTAGAAGTATCTTGACTTTGTAATTTTCATCATTGTGGCCTTGGAAAAGAAGTGTCCACCTTAGAAACCATGGTGGAATTACTTCAATTTTTTGTTCACTTGTTCGACCTCAATGAAACTCCATCAATGTTCCACTTGAAAATAATCCCACTAATCATTGAGTAGGGAATTTATTGCAACCTAGGACTCCGTTTCTCTTTTCTTATAATAGAAGGGTATACACCAGTGGATAGGAATATGGACATGTCATCAATCCAACTATGGACATTATGTATATCTCCTGAAAGAGGGATGTGTGAGAACCAATGTCGAAAAGCAATGCACCACAACGAAGTTGCACTCCGATGGTAACGTCAAGCCAATGTAATACGCAAGATTCAAATCAATGGAAAGAAGATTGCAAGTAAGAATAATAGGTCTACTCATTCTCATATATCGAAAAAGAGGAAGTACAAATAGGGGTGGCTAAGTAACCCCTATGCCTAAAAATGGAAAGAACCCAAATGATGCCACTGACGGATATGACATTGACTGATGCATATGATGCCACTAGAAGAGGATTTACAGTTCCAAATAAGGAATGTAACACCTATGACGCATTGACACAAACGACAATGTCAAATTCTATGACAGAATCTGACACTTGTCATTTGACTTCCTAAGACCTATGACTCTCGCAAGGCAAGATGACTCACCTAGGTGATGTGGACAATGATAAGACAGTCACACACACCAACACCCCCCCTTCATTGAAGCTGAGGAAGAGGTCAAGGTAAGCCAGAATAGAAAAAGAAGACTCCACTAGACAACTAAGAAAGATGTGTCAATGGGGCCCGACAACTAAAGGCCTGATAAGGAGCCCATGTACAAACAACATCTTTCTGGAAATAAGAAGAGAATAAGAAGGAGGACTAAATAGCCCGAAGAAGATGGGCAGCTACAGCATACCTCACCCCAAGAAGAGACCGTAAGTGAAGAAACTTCACCTTAGTGAAGGGCTTGGTGAATATGTTTTCAACTTGATCAACTGTCTGAACATATTGTATGTCGATGATGTTTTCATGTATCAGCTCCCATATAAAGTGCATATGAATCTCAATGTGATTCGTCTGTTGATGTTGAACAGGATTTCTACAAATTGAGATAGTGCTCATGTTGTCACAGTAGATAATGGTAGGCCACCGAAAGTGGATGTCAAACTCTGTCAAGATACCCTGTAACCAAACAACTTCTGTGGCAGCGTTAACTGCTCCTCATTATTTTGCATCTATCGATGATATGGAAATGGTTTTTTGCTTCTTGCTGGACCAACTGATAGGACCTAAACCAAGAGTGAAACTGTAGCCTGAGGTAGACTTCTGACGATATAGATCATCGGCCCAATCTAAGTCTGTAAATCCAACCAAGTCAATCTCAGTCCCTCCTAAGTAATGAATACCATCTGTGTGAGTGCCACGAACATAGTGAAGGATCTGTTTTACTACTTTTAAGTGCAGCTTATGAGGCTCCTACATAAATCTGGGCATGATCCCGATGGCATACAATAGATTTAGCTGAGTGTGAGTAAGGTAGATCAAGCTTCTCACCAACTAGCGATAAAGGGTATCATCAACTAAGGGGGAAGAGAAATCAGAAACCAACTTAATCCTAGAAAGAAAAGGAGTCAGTTGAGGACTTACAGTTGGACATGCGAAACCAAGAAAGAAAATCAAGAGAGTACTTAGGCTGTGAGATCATAATTCTTGAGTCTGATTGTGAAATATGTATCCCAAGAAATTAATGAAGCAATCCTAAGTCAGACATGGAGAACTTGTTGGCCAAGGATATCTTCATAGAATCAATGATAGAGGAAGAGCTACTAGTGATAAAAAAGTAATCAACATAGAGAATAAGAATAAGCATGGAATCATCTTGTGATAGAATATACACATTTGGGTTAGAGTGACACCAAGTGAACCCTGATGCAAGTAAAAAGGAGTCCATCTTGGCATACCAAGCCCGAGGGGCTTGTTTAAGGCCGTAGAGAGACTTCTTTAACTTGCAAACGAGGGATGGATCATGAACATAACCTGGAGGTTGTTCCATATAAATCTCTTCCTCTAGGTCCCCATGAAGGAAGGCACTTTTAACGTCCATCTAGTGAACTTCCCATCTGTTAGCGATAGCGATGGCAAGGGTTAGTTGAATGGAAGTCATCTTTGCAACCAGAGAAAAGGTTTCTGAGTAATCAACCCCAGCTACATGGGAGAAACCCTTAGCTACAAGTCACTCTTTATACTTCTCGACTTCTCCATTGGCTCCATACATCGTTTGATATACCGACCTACACCAAATGATTTTTCTTCTTTTCGGAAGAAGGGTAAGATCCCAAGTGTCATTCTTTATGAGTGAGGAATACTTCTCATCTGTGGCTGATCCCATTCAGGAATCCCAGAAGCTTCTTAGAAAGATGGTGGATCAGAAGCAAAGGTGAAGGAGGGAGGTCCATTGAATTCTGAGTGAGTACGTCTCTCATCTAAAGGATCTCCAACTAAATATCAAACACTCTGTAAAGTTTTCCTCGCCCAAAGAGGTCCCAAAGGCTCAGGCTAAGATTTAGAAGATTATTCAATTGAGTGAGAAGATACATAGTCCTCATCATCACTACTGTTAGAATCAGAAGACTCGAAATTTTGAGGATCGGGAGGAGCAGGGAGAGGCGGAACTCACTCAATATCATCAACATCTGAAGAGTCAAAATCTGAATCAATGGGAATAAGAACTTCGCACTCCTCTCAATATAAAGCTCGCGGGTGGTAGGGTTCAACAATCAACATCCCTTCACGCCATCAGGATACTTGACAAAGATACAAAGGTTTGGATTGTGGATCCAATGCCTTACGTTTCTTTTTGGTAATCTAAGCCTTAGCCTTGGATCTGAAGACTCGAAAGTGCTCAACATCAGGTTTGTGTCCAAACCAAACTTTAAAGGGTGTCATCCTCTTACTGCCTTGTGTGGAACATAGTTCATAACATAACAAGTAAAATTCACTACTTCAGCCCAATACTGTGAAGGAAGAGATTTCGAGTAAACCATACAAGTAGCCATCTCCTTTAAATTTCAGTTCTTTCTATCTATAACTCCATTTTGGGAAGGGATGTAAGCAACTGTACGCTGCAAAGCAATCCCCTCAAAAGTGTAGAAATCCTCAAACTTGTTGCTCACACACTCACCTCCATTGTCAGTTTGAATAACCTTGATAGACCGTTTTGCTTGTTTCTTAGCAAGAGCCTTAAAGTTTTGAAAATTCTCAAAAACTTTAGACTTAATCTTAAGAAAATATACCCAAGTATAACGCAAAAATTCATCAATGAAGGTTAGTATATATAGATCTCTAGTAAATGAAGGAGATGGAAAAGGGATAGAAATGTCACTATGAACAAGATCCAAGGGACGAGTACCTCTCCATGATTTTACATTGTCAAAGCTTTTTTCAGGGTGCTTTCTAAGGGTACAACCGTCACAAAGACCCTTAGAAAACTTAACTCGAGGTAGGTCATTGACCATTTTATTTTGGCTCAATTGTTCAAGGTAAGGATAATTTAAATGCCCAAAATGCTCATGCAATAACTGGATAACCTCATTTGCATGAGTGAGTAAGGAATTGGGTGTCAAATCAGAAAAGAAATGGGAAAAGTTATACAACCGTGAATGATGATCTACCTTTCCCTCAGGCACAGTGCTGTCAGAGTTAAGCTCACGAATAATCACCGAGTTAGGACCAAATTCCACTCGCATTCCTTCACCAAGGTGAGTGATTGGGTAAACCGATAGGAGATTGGTAGAGATATTGGGAACAATCAACACTTGGTTAAATGTTCCACCTTCTATCTCTACCGATCCACTACTGGAAACCGACACATGAATTTCATCACCCAACATGATTTGGGACATACCACATGGTTCAATGCTAGAGAATTCAATCTCTGAAGAAGCCATGTGGTGTGAGGCACCGAAATTGATAATCCAAGTTGATGATGGAGCTAATCTAGCTATGAAGGCCTTACCTTTCTTCTTTTCATTTTTAGTCTCCTTTGTATTAGAAGACTCGCCCTTCTGAGAATTTTGTTTAATGGATTCAAGAACACTTATTTTATTATTCTCAAGTAAATTAGTTAAGTGATTAATTTTTTTCTAAAAACAATGATGCTTCTCATGGCCAGACTTCTTACAATAGGAGCATTTATACTTTTCCTTCTTCGCTTTTGGATCAGAAGTTGAAGTGTTACTGTTGGGCTTAGCTAGGGGTTGGTTGGTCTTGGTTTCTTTCTTAGGTTGGTCCCTAGTTTCTTTATTCTTTGAATTTTTCTTTCCCTTATTTGCCACAAGGGCATGTGACTTAGATTTTAGAGTCCCCATTTGAATGAGTTTGTCCTGTTCTTGAATGAGTTGGGACAAAAAACTGTCAAAGGAGGGCATAGTCCAAGCACTACCCAAGGTAGATTTCATGGCGTGGAAAGTTGAAACAAAGACAAAGTATTCAGGACCTAATTTAGAAAGAATTGACAAGATCAATTGAGAGTCTTTCTTTTCCACTTTACATTCCTTTAGAAGCAGTCTAGTGTGGACAAAGTTTGAGAAGAAGGCCTGCAGGTTTTCAAAGTCACTAGGATTTAACCCTAGTAGTTCGTTCTTCAACTCATGCGCTCTCATGTCATCTTGCTTCCCAAACATATCATCAAGTGTTTTCCACGCTTTATCAGGTGTCGAGGAAGTTTCAATGTGGAAGAGTAAGTCAGGAGAGACAGACATACAGAGAATACCTAAGGCTTCATCACAACGATTGAACCACTTAGATTTTTGAGGTTCATCATTAGGTTCGGTCTCTAACCTCATGGTGACACGGTATAATCCTTTACTTTGCAACACCAATATAATTTTAGATTTCCATCCAAAGAAGTTAAAAGGTGTGAGCACTGGTACTTTAGAGATATCCATAATGAAGAGATAGAACTAAAGGATGCAGAAGGAAGGAGAGAGAAAAGAAACAACCACCCCATAACAATATCACACCTCCCCAAGTTTGGCACTTTATAGTTCAGTGCGTTGATTACAACCAGATGCGACTGTGTGTCGAGAGCCATTTTGTCACTCACCTTGAAATTAGTGTAATAATGCGCAATGGTGGAGACAACAATCAACGTTCGTAGCGCGCAACAGATCGACACTGCAAGCAAGCAAAAAAACGAGAGAAAACAAGAAGGGGAAAAGAAAACATTGTGAGAAATAGAGTCTCATGTCACACAAAAGAATATATTTGTTGTAAGACTATGGCGGATGCGCGCACAAGTCCACAAGAAAAACAAGGGATAGAACAAGGCTCAAGAAAAAATGCGCTGAATTAAGCAAAACAAAGACACGCCCAGAATGCGGCACTTTATAAAAAGTAGTGAGTTTACGAAACTAATGATCCCATCATCTATAATGCGAAAAAACATGCAACTTTGACTAAATAAGTGCTCAGATCCGAGCAACGAGTCAAAAGTTATAGCAAAAAACAATTCCCGCAACTGATGAGAAAAAGCCAATAAGCCTGCAAACAGATTTAAAAAGTACCCTAAATGCATGAAAAAGGTGTTGTATGTATGCTCATTAGAAATGGTACATAATTTGAGATAGGATTTGTTTTGATTGCGAGGGGGGATTAGCCTCCTGCCAACCCTGAACCTCACCCTTTGTCTTCGACGCTCATAGGAGAGTTGATAAAACAAGCTAAAAATACCCAAATTTTAAAATGCCACTAAAATAAGGATTTTTTTAACCTTTAAAATATTTGGAAGGTGTTTGATTTGACCTTATATTAAAATCTTACCCCATTTTTATAAGAAAAAAGCTTTTAAAAAAAAATCCACCCTATGAGTTATAAACTTTATTTGTAAAAGCCACCCTTTTTAAAAAAATAAAATCTATACTCACCTTAATATAAAGGCACCACGTATAATTAAAGCATACCTTAACTTTACATTAAAGGCTAGGTAAATTTATAATATTTCACCCACTTTTTAAAATGCACCAACCAAAATTATAAAAGACCAGACTACTTTTCAATCATCCCACCACTTCTTTAATGAAAACCTGAATCATATATTAAAATTTTGAAAAACGATTTGAAATAAAAATAGCAGGAGAGAATTTTAAGGTACGGACAAGGTCAAGGTCACGCTGGTCAAGGTGTCCAGCATGATAAGTGGGAGGAGTGCCACGTGGGCAAGAGTGGAAACTTCCCAAAGACACACAAAAAAAGAGGTAACGGTCGAGGAGAGCTAAGATGGATTTCAACCGCATGCAAGATTAGCACGGGTCGTAGGGAAATGGAGCCAACAATACTCGGGCTAAGGAGAATTTTTTTTTTCGAGCAACTCAGGGTAGAGATCCCCACCCAACAACCAACAATCTTGGAATACAAAATGTAGCCAAACTCAAACAAGACCATAAAATACGCCCAACACAAAGTAAACCAGTGAGCTTAAGTAGAGGATGAAACTGGATGCAACAGTAGGGATGAAGGCAGATAAAGGTCAAAACACAACTTTTCGAAAAAACAACACTTTTATTTAAGAAATCTAATAAGACCGAAAATGAACCAACCTCTAATCAAGCACTTTCCCGTCAAGATGTGACCAAAAAAGGCAAAATTTGGCGGTGAAAAAACATAAACCTGCACACATGCACAAACCCCAAGAAATACACAAACTCCATAGAACAACTGTTAAAAAATTTAGTAGGATTCACGCCAGGGAAAACCAACAAAATACCTCAAACTTGCAACTATTGAAACCTCAATACGAGGTGAGCAATACAATTCCAAAATAATAATAAAAAAAACTTGCACACAAGGAAATGAGAAGAAACCAGAAGTAATAAAAAAATGAGAAATGAAGAGTGCACATTTACCGAAACTAGCTCTGATACCATGAAAGAGGGATGCACGAGAACTGATGTCAAAAAGCAATGCACCACAATGAAGTTGCACTCCAATGGTAACATCAAACCAACACAATACACAAGATTCAAATCAATGGAAAGAAGATTGCAAGTAAGAATAATAGGTCTACTCATTCTCATGGATTGAAAAAGAGGAAGTACAAATAGGGGTGTTGAGTAACCCCCATGTCTAAACATGGAAAGAACCCCAATGATGCCACTGACGCATATGCCGTTGACTGATGCATATGTCACCACTAGAAGAGGAGTTACAATTCCAAATAAGGAATGTAACTCCTATGACGCATTGATGCAAATGACAATGTCAGATTCTATGATAGAATCTGACACTTATCATTTGAATTCCTAAGACCTATGACTCTCGCAATGTAAGATGACTCACCTAGGTGATGTGGATGATGACAAGACAGTCACACACACAAACATCTCCTTTATATTATAGATTTGTAAAACTTTGTGAATCTTCATCTAGGAAGAGGGAGGTTTCTTGATTATCTTGAGCATCCAAAACATATTGCTCACTGAATGCTCTACCTCTCACTTGTTTTATGGTTCTTTTTTTCACATTATACTCCATAATCTTGGACAACCATCCATTTTTTTCTCACTAATTTTTCCTCCCATGATGAATTCTATAACACTCGAGTGCGAGAATACAAATGTAATGTAATTAGTAGCAAGAATACTCTTAAAGTTTTTAGGATCTCTTATGATGGAAAATAATTTTTTTGTCTATATGGTTATATTTTATTTCATAGTCCTTCATTGTTTGATTGAAGAATGCCTAATGGATGTTATAAACCTTGACCGTTTTATTATGTTAAGACAATAGCATTGTTGGTATCAACCCCATATGCATATAGAAAAATAATTTTGAATAGTCAGTTTTAATAAGCGTGGGCACTTGAGCAATTACTTCCTTGATGTTTGAAAATATTTCCTTTCCCTCTATGGTCCATTTAAAAATTGAATTCTTCTTGAGAATTAAATTCATAGGTTTAATCAATCGTGTAAAATTAGAAATAAACTTCCTAACAAAGTTAATTTTTCCAACGAATGACTGCAAATCCTTGTTATAAGCTAGAAAGGAGAGAGATAGGATGGATGATATTATTTTAGGGTTAATGATAATACCATATTTCAAAACAATATGACCCAAAATATTTCCCTATGGAACAAAAAAATTATACTTCTTGAGGTTAAGAGATACGCAAAATTCCCTTCATATCTCAAAAAAATTCAAAAGATGAGTGATATGGTCCTTAATCTCCTTTGAGAAAATAGTGATATCATCCAATTATATGAGGATGAAGTCATTAATAAACCCTTTAAAAGAAATTTCTATTTTTTGGAATGTTGAACCAGCATTTGATAAACCAAAGTGCATCTTCTTATATGCATATGTTCCCCAATTGGTTGTAAATATAAATTTAAATTGATTCTATTCTCTAACTTTTATATAATAGAAACTTGAGTATCCATCTGGGATAGAAAATATTTAAGCTATTTCTACCGTTTGCAAAATTTGTTCCATATAAGGTAGAGGATAATGATTTTTTAAGGAATATTTCTTCAAATCCCTAAAATCCACACAAATCATAATTTCTCCATCTTGTTTCTTAACTAGAATCAAATTAGCCACCTAGGAGGAATATTTTATAGGGAATTTTATTTTTTCGTCAATGATCTTGGATAATTGTTTCCTCTTGAGGGGCTCTATATTGGGGTTGATAGGCCTTTATTTGTGTCTAGTTAGATTGGAATTAGTATCAAGATCTATGACATGCTAAGTAGTGTTAGGGTCAACAAATTTAATACTTTCATAATTCTATGAGAAGATATTATTAAAGTTTTGACATAGGGTGATAAAATCTTTCTTTTCATCTACATCACATACCTTTCCAAGAAATAAATCCTTGTCTTGTGAAATAATGAATGGTTGATAGTCCTCTTTCCTTATTTTAATATTCTTTTATCCTCCTCTTAATTGATTAGAAAGACTAAAAATGTGTTCGAGAGTGACCAATCCTTTTGGTAAATTTTTTCCTTATCTGAATGATTTGATCAGCATAACTATTATGTAAATTCTACTACAGCCGTAAGGATAAATCGACTTCATTTTGAGTAAATTATACAATTATTTCATCACTATAAAATATCTACCAGTTTTGTTTATTATCTAAAATTTATGTCCTAAAAAAATCATCTTTAGATGTTGTTCATTACCTTGGATGAGATATTCATCTCATAAAAATTATGATCCAATATCCACCATTTGGTCTGTTTCTTTGTTCAATTTCATTAACACCACTTGCAAGATAACAACATCAGAACTTTAGAAGAAATTCCCAAACTCGATGCTTGTAAGCATTCAAAATATTACTCTTGGTGGTATATTTTCCTCTCACTTGGTGGATGACCAATGCCATATCCCTAAAAAACTTTAAGGCTTTGATTTGTCTATTTTCTGTAATGAGAAGGCCATGAATCAATGCCTCATATTTTTATACATTATTTGAACATGAAAATTGTAATCTATGAGAAAAGAAGAATTTCAAAATTCATTGGTGAAATTAAAACTTGTAACAAACCATTACACCAAAACCTCAAGGCGTTAGTGAAATCCACGCATGAGGATCATAACATCCCACCACGCTTCCATAGCCTAGACCCTGGGCTAGATTTGCACCCATATAGCGAGACCACACCCTACCCTATACGAGCCCCAGGTGAACACTGCAATGCTAGCATAGCTACCCGTGTTGGGACTCGAACCTAGGTGGTCTCTCTAATACCAAATGTAATGATCGTTACACCAAAACCTCGAAGCATTAGTGAAATATTCACATGAGGATCATAAAAAAACTACACCTACCATGACTCCATTTATTCTTCTAGAACCATCAAAGAACATTCTCCAAAAACTAGAAGCATTATCCTCTTCCCTAAGTGGCATAAGAGTGAAGAAATATTCTGTATGAATACAATATGTGCCTAGGCTAGTTTTCAGAGTTATATGATAAGGATCAAATTCATAGTCCTCTTTGGCCCAATCACCTAATAGGAGATCAAGAAATGAGCAAGGAGTAGGTTGTTCTATTGAAATTGACTCATACTCTTTATCCTTATGTATAATACAATTAGATTGTAGAGGAGTAGGGTCATAAGACTCAACATGATAAGGGAATATTGGATTAGCTTTTATGGTAAATATCATACCATATTTAGTTCTCGGGGGAATGTGAGACTGATATAAGGAAAAATATCCACCCACTTTGGTTTTCAAATCTCTTGATATACCAATGGAAAGAAAAGGAAACAAGTCAATGACAAAGATATCTTGGGTTATTTTTAGACTTGGAAAAGCATGAAGGGTTAACTCAATATTTTTTATAGCTCTTATAATGTTAATTTTTGATCCATAAAGTTGTAAGAAACCTTTAGAAACTAGATTATACTCAAGGCCTATGATATCAACAATTTTCTTTAGCATTATAGAAGTACTTCTAAAAGTAGCAACAGATCAATACATGAAATTTGATTAATTCTTCTATGTATATTATCTCTTTGTATTGCTTCAACATATCAAATCATTTGGGGATACAATATAAATATATAGGAATATGATTCCTATCATCTCTCCACTATTTTCTCATACCCGAAATCCTATAATCAAGCAAGCCAGTAAATATGATATATTGTTATAACAATATAAACGATATATCTCAACAACTATATACTCTAACAGATATTGTAATATTGTTAATAACAATATTACTATTAACTATTAACTACCAAACTATAATGTAAACATTAATATCCTAACATTACCCCCCTTAATGTTTACATGGCAGCAAAATAACTTTCACAATTCCTCTGCAGCTTTTCACTCATGCTTACTCATGATCTTGGTACTACACACGAATTGAAGGTAGAAGAAGGAACACATCAAATTATTATCCACCATGCATTGTTGGGAACAAATATGACCGAAAAGAATGGGAACATGCTCAAGAATAATTTTTTTATCAACCACTCACTCTAGGGAAAACATCTGACCTAGCAGTGTGGGAACTCAAATAGGAACACATCTGAACAACCTTCAATGATTTTCTAGAGGCTAAGCACAAACCTAGGTCTAAACAGTAACACATCTGACTATTCAACTTCATCAAGCCTCACGATGCTGCATTTTGTTGTGCTATTTTCTCTTCACTATGTTTTACATAGGGGAAATGGGAATAACCACATACTAGTGAACAAGAATGAACTTCTGTTCTTATTTTTCAATTGAAATTGAAATAATGAAATCCAAACTATACTACAAAATAGGTACTATGAAACTAAAGCACACAACTAAAAGCAAAATCACAACACAAAATTCCATGACAGCTTCGTGTAGCCCTTTCATCCTCTAATAACATGATACTAACTCAACTAGATTTGGATATGAAGCTCAACTATTTCAAAATTGTTTATTATATCTTCTCTCCCACAATGTGAAACACTTTGGACATTGGGTAACACAGAAAATGCATTTGTAAGGAAAATTTATTTTTTATTTTTCTTCGACTTTTACAATGAATTTTTTTTTTGAATTTTTGACAAGGAAACTACTATACAGATTGATGCGACTCAAAATAATGTGAATCAATAACAAACTCAAAAATATATTGACAAGAAGACTTTGACTCAAATATGGATACTTTTACAATGACATAAACATGACAACTTAACTATTGAAAATGATTTTGACCTTGAATCTTATTTGACAATTGATGCTATCTTCACAACGACTTATATTGAACTTTGACGATAAATCTATTGACCACCAAATTGACGATTTTAACAATAAAAATACGAATCACTATTCACAAAACAAATTTTGTTATCATGAATTAAATACAACTAGGAAACTTTGCATAGAATTTATTAATAAAATGGACATGACTCCACTATCTGTATTTTGATACCAAAAATAATGACAATAGGACATTTTAAAAAATGTATTACTAAGTTTGACATGTTACATTATGAAGTCGACTCATCAAAAACTTGACTCATTAAAATAATTAATTTTGCAGATCTTTCAAAGACTTATCTAATGTTGAGGAAAATCTTTTGACATGAGTTTGATTGCAGATGATTGTGCACGAGTTTGATTCTGAATTTGATATGATGAAAAATTGTCATGATATGTGTTACATATAAAGAGTTTTGAGAAGGAAATGGCATCAAAACAAACTAGAGATAAAGAATCCCAATGCAAGTCCCTCAAGTTGGAAATGTGAAATGATGCCACCAGTGATGTTGCAATCTAAAAACTGACAAATACAGACTAAATCACCGCAGTGTGACTATAAATCTATCTTCTTCAACTGCAATATTTGAATAATATGTTAGCATCAATCTATAATATGATTAAGAAGTTTTGTGCCTTAGATGATTGATCGTTAGACCTGTGTCATATTTTTAAATTTTCTCATAAGTTATGATGTGGGTTTAACTAAAATGTTTACTGTATTTTTCTTAGACCTTAACCATCAAACCCATTAAAAATTATAGACACCCTTATCGTAAATAAAAAATTATGACCTATTCTTCATGATGTATTTTTTAGATTGTCTGAAACTTCTACAAGCTGCAAACATTTAAAAGAGTAATAAAGAATAATGACTACTCCTTCATATTACAACCTACTCAAACTATTGGAATCTAAAACATATTTTCTTGATGAGCTTCCATAATTGGGGTAATAAACACTCTAAATATGTGCTCAAGAGAATACAAAATTAATCTAAATATTAACAAATCAAAACATAAATCTCCATTGTTAAGGGAAATAAAACATAGCAGTTTCCAGTAGATCACTATCAAAATTCCATTACAGACGAAGGAATATAAATGCTCTGATACCAAATCTAAAATCCGCAAGAGATTATTAATACATGACATTTGATTAATTCTTCTCCGTATATTATCTTTATGTATTGCTTCGACATATCAAATAATTCAGGGATACAATACAAATATATAGAAATATGATTCCTATTATCTCTCCACAATTTTCTCATACCCAAAATCCTATAATTAAGCAAGCCACTAAATACGATATATTTTTATAACAATATAAACAATATATCTCAACAACTATATACTCCAACATATATCGTAATATTGTTAATAAAAATATTAGTATTAAATATTAACTACCCAAACTATAATGTAAACATTAATATCCTAACAATACTAGAGCCTGAGTCAATCATACAAATATAAACCAATTTTTTTCCTACAATTAAATATATATATTATATGTGTTTGTGTGTGTGTGTGTGTGTGTGTGTGTGTGTGTGTGTGGGTGGATTTTTCTTATCCTTTCTTATATTTTCCTCCTTTGGTTAGCATAGGGTTATCTCTAAATGTGTTCTTTACATATCTAGTTCATATTGTGGAAGTTGCTTCAAATCATCATGTAGGAAAATCCTCTGAAATGGTATAGATAAAGCATCCAACATTTTCAAATTCACATTTTTCATCCTCATTATCTCAACATTATTCAAATGAATTCCCACATATTTGCGCATTATTGGTATGGTTTTATCTTTTTTTGGCTTCTATGTTATTTGTAAAGATACCCTTTGTTTACAAATAACCTCCTTCATAGGGCTATGTCATTTAGAAACATTAGGCATGTTATTCTTACTTAAATATGGACCAAAATAATTTTCTCTTTGAAGAGGATTGTCTTGATTATAACAATATGAATCTTGAGTATCCACTACTTTCTTCTTAGACCATGTACTATCAGAAACATGAATTTGAGGTTTATTAGAATTGTTCATAACTTGATTGGATGCAAAAATCTCATAAGACCCAAAAAACCATTAGATTGGCCTCAAGGGAAAGTTCCTAATCTCCTTCTATATTGGAATTAGTTTTCTCCCTTACTAATTCATGTTTATTGAAAGAATTTTGAGCCATAAAGTCGTAATATTCTAATCCATTTACATAATTATTTTTGTTATGTTGCTGACTTTATGGAAAAACCACTCTATTTCTTGTATGACATTATTTTTCACTAGAAGAAGTGCCTTTCTTAAGCTAATAGCAAGAAGTGACTATGGAAGAATAATTATTTGAAGGGGGGGATGCAGATTTTTACCTTACAACCTACCGTTTTTGATAATTTTCCCATATCCATTATTTTAATAATGGGTTCTATAGGGCATATAACCTTAATAGAATATTTGATCTTAAGATTTTCCTTGATGTAAACTTGAGTAGTTTATCTAAGATTGAGTTTGTTTCTTTTCCGTAGATATAATTTTATTGGATAATTTCCTAATTATGGTTCTCATTTAATCATCGTAAATTTGTGTCTGGGGAAGGATATGATGTGGAATTAGCATATGGGGAATTTTCTTAGGAATAGGAGCAATAGAAGTATGAGAAACTTGAGGTAATTCAAAAATTAGGAGCATAAGTACTATAGAGGTTATTTTTCCAACTTTAATAAAATTATTTGCATCCCTAATGGCTATTGTATATGCCTCAGTTAACTAGATAGCACCCATAGATTAAATCATAATTCTATATCAATATTAAAGGCTGTTAAGAAGTAAAGGAAATCACCTTGAGATGTTGGTATCAAGAGAACAAGAATTTTGTCACATGTTCTATGGAATATGAATTTCATATCAACCATATTCTTATCGTGGTCTCTTTTGATAGTTTTTAGCTGCTCTAGCAAGGATATGCTATCGACTTTCTCCTCGAACTGTTGAAAAATATTTATTCCAAGCTCATCTCAATCGTGAATGGAATCGGGTCTCAGGGTCATATATCAATAAAGTGCTTTACCTTTTAATGAAGAATCCAAAATCCTAACTATAACATCACATTTAGTAATCATATGAACTAAATAAACATTAGCCACATCTTAGATGTGATCATTAGGGGTAGTGAGGTTTTCACCCATGAAGGAAGGTCTAATTTTTAAAGCAAACATTATTATATCATGTTTCACATTTTGTGTTAAGGTTATACCACATTTAAAGAGGGAAAAGGGTAAATTTATTTGATGTGCCATAGATTAAATGGGTCTCAAAATCCTAGAGGAAATAAAAAAAGGATTACCAGGATGAGGAGTTGAAAGATTTCTATTTGGATGAGGTGGTTATATTCGAACTTGTTTGCCTCTTTTTCATCTTATTGACGACAATTTCAAATATACAAAAGGTGAACTTTCTGGTACACTTTTCCTTTTCTATATCCTTTTCATTAAAGTGGCCACTATAATGTTTAATTGGTAAATTTATAATTGTAAGTCACCGAATGTGTTCCAAGATGCCTCTAAAGGCTAAAATCTACTACGACACACACCTATCTTAGTAAAGATATTGTAAAGTTCATCACACCCTCCCACTTGGCATGCAAAAAATATTGTAGATCAAAATTACACCATTTTTATGATTATGAAAGATCAAGCATTCTTAAGAGACATGGGATGGTCTTAAGAACGTAAGACTTACAAACTAAGATAAACCTCCAGAAACTGTTTGTTCCTCTACCTATCCCAATGCTAAAACTACTCCTTCAGCTAAAAGTAAAATTATCTAAGCCTAATCTAAGCATCCAAGGGACCAGAGATAGAGAGATATATGGATGAAAGGTAAATCCTATGCTAAAGAGAGGTGATATCACAACGAAAATTTGGTGATTGGAACTCTATGAGGGAGAAATAATGAAAAAATGCTAAAGAAGAGGTCAAACATAAGCGACAAAAGTGAAAGCTGCATACAATGCCTTTATCATGACACAATACATAGAAAACTTGAACCTACCAATGAGAAATACATGGACAACATACAAGATCCATAATAGAGACACAAAAATTAAAATAAAATGAGTTACGGTAGGAAAACAACCAACAAACTAGGTTTTATTGCTTGAAATACACATAATCCACTACAATGAAGTGGAAGAAGGCATAAATTTTTTTTTTGAAGTCCAAATATGAGGATTACAATGAAAAAATGTGTGGAAATCCATTTTGGAATTGTGCCTTTGTATTTATGGAGAATCTACCCTTTATAAATAAAATATTTTCCAACACGTATTGAATGGGAAAGAGAAAGAGGGGGAAAAGAGATTTGGACATGCTAAATTCCATCTCAACTACCAAAAAAACACATTTAAACACCTATGAAAGTACATTGGCCACTAATAAGGGCATCCCTCCATTCCATTATGCTTGCAGAAGGAATTATGGGCTTTATTCATCATTATATTGATTAGGGGATGTAGTTGAAGGTTGTTTGCAAGTAAAACAACCTTTTCCCTCCTAAAATTTTGTTTGCATTTTATTGTTTTTTAAAATGATACTTTTAACAAACCATAGTCATGGGACAATAGGTCCCTCCTATTTAATGGGAGAGGTTCCCTTATTGAAAGCAAGCATAAAAAATTATATACAAATGTACAACTTTCAAAGTGTGGATTCCTGATACTTTAAAACATTTTATGCCCAAAGATCATCAATATTAAAGAATGGAAGAATTAAGGAGATGGGGAAGGAAGAACATAACAATACCGTTAGGAAATATAGATGGCAGAGTATCACCTTATACGTATTAAACTAGGGAGTTGCAAAATAGAATCATTCACTTTCATAACCAATATAATTCCACATACGCGAAGTTCCATAAATCATATAAACAAGAACACAAAGTTTCCTATCTTCAAAGATGAATGATTTCCAATTTTAAGACATGGAAAGAAGAAAATAAGAGGAAGAAAAGGGAAAACTTCTGTATTGTTTACTTTGAATCTATTACCTTTACAGAGTACCAGAATCTAACCCAAAAAAAGTGTGGAAAAGCCATTAAATAGTTCCCAAGAACGGTTACATTCGGTTACAAAAAATGATGAAAATTGATTCAAGAAACTAACATCTAAGATTCTCCAATAAAATAGTCATTTCCATGCCTAGAGGTAAAACCATACACATTAAATCATAGTTGTTCATCATGCCATTACAAAACTTTAAATTTGAGCCGTCCAACTGGGAGATATTTAAAATGGAGCGGACCTGAGGATGCCTTTTGCATTTTGTGCCCTTTGGAGAAATGGCACTTTGGAAAATTTTATCCCGCCTATCCACTTTTGATATAGTCTTGACACATGGCCTTACTTGAGTGGGGACAGAGTTGCGGTTATAATTTTTACCTCTTTTCAATGTAGGCTCAAAAACACAAATTGCTCCACCGGCCCACCTCCCCGCTTTGTCCTTCGATGTGGGCTTAATATTTTACTTTCTCCATTGGCATAGGCGGGGCTGTGGATTACTTTTTAAGTTTAAGCTCCTTTATGAAAACAAAGCTCAAATTCTCAAATCTCCCCGATGGCTCACTTTCTCACTTTAACTTTTCAACAACATAAAAAAAAGGGCCTGCCTCCGCTAATGCTTCAAACATGGCCATGGGTCCTCTGCAAGTCAATTCAATATTTTGGCATTTTTGGCCAAGTACCTTTTGTTTCGTAGGGTCGTATATCTAACCCTATACACGTGGAGAGCTGGCACTCATTTAGAACCTACCTTTGGTTTTTTTCTTTGAAGTTGAGTCAAGCTGACACGTGGAGGCTTTCGCAACCCCTTCTATACTTAGTTGATTCAACGACCGACTTTGCCCTTTCTTTGACTTTGACAACGTGGTAAGCCCACGTACACTTAAGGACCCACTCATGATTCTTCCTATGAAGTTGTGTCGTAGATACACGTTGAGATATTTGTCGATTATTTTATACTTAGTTGATTAGGACATGTTGCCCACTTGACTTATGTTGAATCCTATACACATGGAGAGTTGGCGCTCATTTGAGTTTCTTCTTTGGATAAGTCTCCTGAAATTGCACCAAGATAACGCGTGGCTCCTTCCTTCGGTCCTGAACTTTTCAGTGGCTAACTTTGTCTCTTCATTGACTTTGACCATGTGGCAAGCTGGCGCTCATTTGGAGATTGGCCCTTTGTTTCACTTCTGAAATTACGTCATTGAGGCACATGGAGGCTTCAACCGACCCACTCATTCTTAGTAAATTTAAACGATCGAATCTTTATCTTTTTTTGACCTGGGACATGTGGAGGATTGGTGAAAGTTTTAGAACTGTCCCTGGCTTTGACCCTTGAAATTACATCAACGAGAAACGTGGCGTCATCTGTTGAACCTTCCATACTTAGCCGATTTGGGCTTGTTCTGTATTCATATTTTACCTAGGACGCGTGGAAAGCCTACGCTTATTTGAGGACTATCCCTTATGCCCTGCCCTTGGAGTTGTGTCATTTGGACGAATGGAGGATTTCGCTACTACTTGAAACATGGCAACGTAAGATCTAATCAGAGATGTCCACGTACTACCCGTGGATGTTGGGGAAAAAATTGATGGGGAAGATACACCCGTCATTTCCGACTGTGGGAAAAATAAGCAGGGTAAAAATTCCACATCTATACCCAAATTTCAAATTGTTCTTCATGAAATGGAAAAATTCAAATAATACCAAGCTTGACGCGATCCATTACTGCAAGGTATGGACTTAAAATTTTTAATACTTGATTTCAAAAAGAGGGGAATTTTGAGGGCAACAACAGTTGGCTCTTTCTGGGGATGACTTAACATAGGAACAAGGCAAGATCAAGGAATATAGAAGAAATCTAGGAAAGAAGACTAGTTCCTTATCCATTTAGAAAATAGAGTCAAAGGAAAACAAACACAGAAGAAATAACACATGAAAGGAAAACATACCAAAATAAGGAAATATAGAAACACAACACAAAGGAACGAGCAAAAACCAAAACATTGAACAAAATATACAGAAGGACTTCCTAGTCACCTAGGACTTGAATAATGTCATATACTACCCACTATAATGAACTGGGAGAGGAGAACCATTGATATAATCCAAATAGAAATAATTTTCTCTAGAAAAGTGCCTAATTTTAAAAGGACCAAGCCAAAGGGAATAAAACTTACCATGGCTTCCTCGAGTTTCATGCCTTTTATCCCACAAAAAAAAAAAATTCTCCTACTTGAAAACCTTTGGGTATGGATTTCTCGTCAAACAAAGCTTTTAGCCTTTGTTGATGAGTTTATATTCTATCAAAAACCTACAAATTTTCTTCATCCAACTTCTTGAGATACATGATCCTCTTTTCCAAGGAACTAGTAAAACTTGAATCTTCAATAGCCTTTATTAAGTGCAAGGTTGGTAATTCCACTGTTACTAGTAACTGAGCTTCAATACCATACACCACTATGAATGGAGACATCCGAATTGCTCTTTTGTGTGTAATTCTATCTACCCAGATAACAGCATAAAGTTTCTTGGGCCAATTCCTCTGAGAGTCATTGACAAAATTTCAAACGATGGTTACCAGATTCTTGTTTGTTGATTATTCATGCCCATTCCCTTGGGGGTAGTAGTCTGAAGAGTGAGAAAGGGAAATTCCATAACTATAGTAGAAATCCATCATCCCAGAAGAATAAAAATTCTAATAATTATTAGTCACAATATTTTTTGGTACCCCAAACCTTATCAATATGTTCTCCTTAATGAAAATACACACAACCTCAGAAGTAGTGCTTTTAACTAGAATGGCCTCTAGTCACTTAGTGAAGTAGTTTGTAGTAGTTGACACATGATTATGCCCAACACTGGAAGGTGGGTTAAGAGTTCCAATGAAATCCAATCCCCACTATTGAAAGGGTTCATCAATCACTACTGGCTTTAGTGGAAAATCAGCCAACTTAGGTTTCCCAACAAAAGTTTGACAGGCTTCACACTTACCTACCCGTTTGGATGCATCTCTTAACAATGTAGGCCAATAGTACCCAACATAAAGGATTTTATGAGTAGTGACAGCAAAATAGAAGTGGCCTCCGTAAGCCTGATCATGAAAAGTTGAGAACAACTTCTTATGTTGTTCCTTGTCTACACACTTCAAGAATCTTCCATCTATGCCTCGCTTGAACAAAGCATTCTTCCATAGTACATATTGTGTAGACCTTAGCTTAATAGCCCTCTTCTCCTTGGCACTCAAGTGAGATGGACACTCTCCATAAGTAAGAAAATGTACAATATTTACATACCATTCATCTATTGAACTGAGGAAGAGGACAACAGGAACATCAACTACTTCTTTGGACAACGTTGCATCAGCTCCTTTAGCAATAAGTTCACACAAGTCTTTACCCCGAACTAGCTTAGTTAGCTTGATATGAAGGTAATATTCTTGGAACTTTTCTACCCAATTTCCTCTCTTAGTTCCAAACTCATGTTGCATAAGAATGGACTTAATGGTTGTATCAAGCACAAGCACAACAGAGTGAGAATTAAGAATATAAAAACAAAACTACTTGATAGCTTTGACCACTACAAAATTATGATTCTCCATCATAGTATATTTCAACTCATGATATTTTAGAACATAGCTCATGAAGGCAATCAGAAGTTCATGATCCTCAAAATTCTTGAGTTATCACAGTAGCCAAGGTATTCTCAGTAGCATAGCAATATATGATAAAATCCTTGTTAAATTCAAGACATGCCAAGATGGGGATTTTATCAATGGATTTCTTGATACCTTCAAATTATTCCTTACCCTCAGAAGACCAACCAAAATTTTTCTTTCCTTTCATCATGTGAGAAATGTTCTTAGTTAGTTTAGAAAAATTGGGAATGAATCGTCTCAAGAAGTTTATCTTACCAAAGAAAGAGTGAACACCCTTTTTGCTTGTGGGAAGAGGAATCTGCTAGACTTTTTAAACTCTTTCTAGGTCTATCTTGATTCCCTCTTTAGAGATAATGTGCCCTAGCAACTTTCCTTTAGTGACACAAAAGACATAATTCTTTGGATTGAGAGAAATTCCATGTTCTCTGCACTCCTGGAGGACTGCTTCAAGATGCTAAAAGTGATCTGCCCTTGTTTTAGAGAAAATAGTTAAATCATTAAGGTACACTACAACACACTTTCCCTTAAAGCTGCCAAAATCCAAGTCCATTTCCTTCTTAAAGGTGGCACCAGCATTGATAAGACCAAAAGGCATTCTCTTGTAAGAAAAGGTGCCCTAAGGAGTAGTGAAAGAAGTTTTGTGTTGATCTGGGGTACTGACTTCCACTTGATATTATCCAGAGAATCCATCCAACATACACTACATCTCAGAGCCTGTGACAAATTGAAAAAATTTATCCATCATAGGAAGAGGGTAGTTGTCCTTAAGAGAGGCCCGATTCAAATTCCTGAAATCCACATAGATGCAAATCTTACTATTCTTCTTCCTAACAGACACAATGTTGGCAATCCATGTTGAATGTTGTATAGGGAAGATGATTTTTTCCTTTAAAAACTTATGAATCTCTTGAAAAATAGTCCCAGGAACCTTGGGGTTATATTTCCTTTGCTTCTTCTTGAATAGTTTGATCCTGGGTTTTAGAGGGATAAAATGTTGCATCTCCTTTGGCTAGAAAGCCTTCAGATACTCATACAAATAGGTGAGAACATTAGCATACCTTTTTAGTAGATTTAATGCCTTCTTATTTTCCTCTTAAGTGCACCATTTTCTAATGTTCACCATCTTAGGTTCATCAAGACTCCCAATATTAACCTTTTCACACTCAGCAGACTGCCGAGCTCCTTGGGAAGTTTTAGACTAAATGTACCTATCATGCTTATCAAACAAGTCTTCCAGACTCACCATCCCTTTAGGGATAGTGTTACCTTTCAATTTGATGCAGCCATCTTGATCCATCTCTTCCTTGATATTCCCTTCATTAGAGGATACACACTCTCTAGGAAAGGTCTCATTTCCTTCAAAATACAACTGGTCAAAATTATCCCTAACCTCCAAGAAAGAGAGGAAATGTTAATCATTATTGAAAACCTTCCAGTTATTTTCATTATCTAGTAGACTGGTCCTATGAATCATTTCAATGGTAAACTTATCCTAAGAGAAATTTGGGTGAGGAATCAACAAAGATCCTAAGACAGCTAGAGAATCATCTCTAGTGTTCCTTACTCTTGGCAAAGCTTCAATGGAGAAAGTGTCAAGAAAATCAGTGGAATCCCATACAAGATTCATATAATGCTTAGATATCCTATTCTTGACTTGAAAAATATCTCTAACCTGTTTCACGATAAGCTCTTCATCACCACAAGAACAAAGATTCTTCACTCCCATTTATTTTTCTATGCTCAATCCTAGTATGAATGCCTCATATTCAGTTGTATTTTTTGTATTTTCAAAATAGAGATTCAAAGAGAAAGGATGAATTTTCCCTTCTGGAGACGTCAACACCACTCTAACTCTAGAACTAGCTGAAGAAAAACTTCCATCAAACTCCAGAGTCCAAATGCCATTGGGGTCATGAATCAATCCCTTAGGAATCCTTTCCTCACCTTGTGACATGATCATGTAGTTACCATTCCCTGCATCCTCATAGAGTATATCTGTGATTTTGGATCATCAATATTTTACACAATGTATTCAGTTTGTTTCTCAGGTAGTAGCTTCTTCATTTTTCCATTGACCAGGATCAAAGCATGTGACCAATCCATTTGAATTTAACCTCATACCTCCTTACAGAAATTTCTACTCAATAACATCCCATATGAGGGAGGAATATCAACTACCAAAATGGTGGCTAATACCCTCTTCTCTGGAAAAGTAGAAAAAGCTACTTGTGCTTCTTTGATTCTTCCAACCAAAGGAACTTTCCTCCATTCCATGGAATAACAAGAAACAAAGGCACATGTTAGGGTTAGACCCATAGCATGGGATACCTTTGCAGGAATTACATTGTCTAATGCTCCTGAGTCTATAACACAGTTACTAAGTTTATGGCCAGCTATGAGAAGAGTCACATAAAATGGTTCAATTTTCTCATTAGGGGAAGTGACTGCAGCCACAAGTCTTGATTGAGGTGAGAAAGAGGGGTTGGGAAAAAGACCTTTAGAAGAACTTGATGAGACTTTGGATTTTGAATTAACAAATTTTACCATTTTGGAAAAATCTTTTGGATGAGTCTTGTAAAACTCTTCCTCTGAAATTTGGATTTTAGTCTTTTTTAGGTGATCAATGATATCAAAAGATCCAAAGGTAGATGGAGCGTCATTTCTAGGAACATGAGAGACTTTTGATCTATCAATTTTAGGATTTGAAGGAGAAGGATCTTTGGAAATAGAATTAGAAGGAGGATTATCATTACTCACCTTTTGTGTGGAGGTAATGGGAATAGGAACTCCTCTTCTTGCAATCACTGGAATAGTTATAGAAACCTCCTTGGACTTTTTGGCAGGCTGCACCACTTTCTCTTTTCTATTTTTTTTCTCCCAAGTCATAACAACATATGAATCACTATTTATATCAGTCACTTCCTCATCATATTCATCTTCATCATCCATACCTTTAGTGGTGAGGAAATGAACTTAAGACCCACCAAGCTCTTCTAGTTCTTCAACTTCTTCTTCTTCTGGTTCTTCATTGAGTTCATTACACTACTCATCATAAAGTTCTTCAACTTCACAAGTTTCATCAACCGGAACCTTAATGGGTGGACCTTCAATAGCCAATTTGGTCTGAGAGGAAGGCAGATGGTTCCTAGGATGAAATTTTTTTCCTTGGAACATCTTGGTAAGGGGGTGTGCTGAGCCAATTGTTTATTGAGAGAAATGAAATCATTTGCAAGCTTTGTACTAGTTGCTCAGAATTGGCTCCAGGGGAAGAGGAAGAGGAAGAAGATTTAGATTTAAAGGATTCTCTTTCTAGTTTACCAAACATGAGTGAATCATCCTCAACATTGATAGCCAAATGTTGATCTGCATCCAAAGTTGCAAGGTTAGCTCTCCTTAGTACATAACTCACTTCAGGCAACTGAGCATTGAGGAAGAAGCCCTTTTGGATTTGATCCACTAGACGAGTGTTCTGTGGAATTTTATTAATTATCTTGTTGAATTTAGCCACAAACTCCCTCATAGGCTCAAATGTTCCTTCTTGATATGATAAATTTGTGCCAATAGAGCATGCACATCTTTAGCAGGTTTGAAACGCTACTCAAACTGGGTTTTTGTGGTATTTCAATAAGTGATAGACCCAACAAGAATATGGTAGAAGAAATCAACAGCATTTTCCTACAATTTCTCCACAAAAATATTGATAGAGACATCTTCATGTTCAACCAAAAGAATCCCACATGCAACAATTAATGCTACAATGTGTTCATCTGGATGAACCTTCCCATCACCCCGGAACTTGGGAAAACTTTTCCTGTTACCCCTAGGTAACTAATGCAATGGTTGAGGAAGAGAAAGAGGCCAAACATGTTGTCCTCAAGGCAAAGGAACTGCCACACTTGGAAAAATTGACTGAAGGGGAACTGAAACACCAGCAAGTATCAAAGCACGGGGATTAGGCTTAAGATGTTCCTAAGGAACACTATCCTTGGAATTTTTGTCTTTAGTAGGAGGTGTTCTTGTAGAACCAGTTCCTCTATTCCTTCTTACTGGAAAAGAGAATTTTTGTTACTCCAAAAGTTGAAAATGGGGATCCTCAATGCTGAGATATTTCTTCCCACATGTATACAGGAGATTCATGAGACCAACAATGATTGTGAAGTAGTTCTTTTAGAAAGGGATCCATTTGAAATGAAATCCATAACGGAGTAGCCATAAAATGTTGGGTTTTAAAATGATACTTTTAACAAACCATAGTCATGGGACATCAAGTCCCTCCTCTATAATGCAAGAGGTTCCCTTATTGAAAGCAAGCAACAAAACTTATATACAAATGTACAAATTTCAAAGTGTGGATTCCTGATACTTTGAAACGTTTTATGCCCAAATATCATCAATACAAAAGAATGGAAGAATTAAGGAGATGGGGAAAGAAGAACATAAAAATACCTTTAGGAAATATAGATGGCAACATATCACCTTATACGTATTGAACCAGGGAGTTACATAATAGAATCATTTACGTTCATAACCAATATAATTCCATAGACATAAAATTCCAGAAATCATATAAACAAGAACATAAAGTTTCCTATCATAAAATATGAATGATTCCCAAGTTTCAGACACATAAATAAGAAAAGAAGAGGAAGAAAAGGGAAAAATTCAATATTGATTACTTTGAATCTATTACCTTTACAAAGTACCACGATCCAACCCGAACAATAGAGTGGAAAAGCTATTAAATAGTTTCCAAGAACGGTTACATTCAGTTACAAAAATGATGAAAACTAATTCAAGAAACTGATATCTGAGCTTCTGTAATACCTCAGCCATTACCATGTTTGGAAATAAAACCAGATGCATTAAATTACACCCGTTCATCCTACCTTTGAAAATTTTGAATTCAAGCCATCAAAGTGGGAGAGATTTAAAATGGAGACACCCTGAGGACGCCTTTTGCATTTTGTGCCCTTTGGAGAAATGGAACTTTGGAACATTTTGGCCCACCCACCCTCTTTTGATATGGTCTTGACACATGGTCTTACTTGAGTGGGGACAAATTCGTGGCTAAAATTTTTACCTTTTTTCAATGCGGGCTTAAAAACACAAATTGCTCCGCCAGCCCACCTCCCCACTTTGACCTTTAACGCAGGCTTAATATTTGACTTTCTCCCTTGGCATGGGCAAGGTTGTGGGTAACGTTTTCACTTTAAGCTCCTTTATGAAAACAAAGCACAAATTCTCAAATCACCCCAATGGCCCGCTTTCCCGCTTTGAATTTTCAATGGAATCAAAACACAAAAGGTTCCGCCTTCCCACCAATGCTTGAATCATGGACACGTGTCATTTGTGGGCCATTTTAATATTTTGGTGTTTTTGGCTAAGTCCCTTTTGTTTGGCAGGGCCATATATCTGACCCTAGACACAGTGACAACTGGCATTCATTTGAAACCTACCTCTAGATTTTGGCTTTGAAGTTATGCCAGGCTAACACATGGAGGCTTCCATAACCCCTTTTATACTTAGCCGATTCAATGATCGACTCTGCCCTTTCTTTGACTTTGACCACGTGGCAAGCTTACACACAATTGAGGACCTGCTCATGATTCTTCCTAAGAATTTATGCTGTAGAGAGACGTGGAGAGCTACGCTGGTTTTTTTCTACTTAGTTGATTTATGTTGAGCCTTAGAAACATGGAGAGTTGGTGCTCATTTGAGTTTGTGCTTTGGATACGCCTCCTAAAATTGCACCGAGATGACACATGTCTCCTTCCGTCGGTCCTGGAATTTTCAACAGCATACTGTCTCTGCATTGACTTTGACCACATGGCAAGCTGGCACTCATTTGGAGATTGGCCCTTTGGTTTCACTTCTAAAATTGTGTCGTTGAGGCTTCCGCTGACCCACTTATACTTAGTCAATTTAAAAGATCAACTCTTTCTCTTTTTTAGAACTAGGACACGTGGAGGACTAGTGCAAGTTTGAGAATTACCCCTGACTTTGACCCTTGAATTTGTGCCTATTGGTGCTCAAATTAGTCTCGCCCCGTTTTTCATTGATATTCCTCATTTTGAGGCTTCTGTCATGTTTTCTATCTCCTTGTATTGATGCTTGAAGACTCTATCCTCCATTTGATTTCCATGATCAGTCCCTTCCTTGGTCGAGGATGACTTAAAACTGAAGAATTTTTTTTTTCGTTCCTCTGTCCATGTGAAATAGTCTCTAACTTGGGCATAAAACTCAGGTTTTTCCTTTCCTTCCATTTTCCACATCCAAGTTTTGTCATCCCTATCATTTGTGTCCCAAATATCTATGGAAACGTGATTAGATGTGGCTTGGAGGGTCACATTTGGGCCTTATATCATTTCCAAACTCTCTTTTCGTGAAGAAAGATTCATTTTCGGGTTCAAATGGTGTATTTTCTACATTTTACAGTTTGACGAGTGTGTTTTTCCTCGTTAAATTTACATCTCAGCATCAGTGGAAAAGTAGCCCTTTTTGGTTGGATACGGATCAGAAGGGCACTTTAAAAATTCTAAGGCTCGCTTCAGACTCAAAGCTTGTCCATGTGAAGGGTCGGTGCTCATTTGAAAATTCACCTTTTAGTTTGGCCTTAGAGTTGTGCCGGGGAGACACGTAGAGATTTCCGCTACCTTTCCCGGAATTAGACAATTTTTTATGAGGCTGGTACAATTTTGGTAGATGATGCACACATGGAGGGTTGGCGTTCATTTGAGTATCCACCTTAGGTTCCCACCTTAACAATTTCGACAGAGAGACATGTGGAGGTTTCCGCCGGCTCCGCTTTATACTTAAACTTTTCAAAGCAATTTTTAAAGGCCTAGGACACGTGGAGGGACTGCGCATGTTTGGGGACTGGCCCCTAGGTTTTATTTTGAAGAAGAACCAAGAGGACACTTGGAGGCTTTCGCTCACTCTACCCTTTGCTTGGACTTTTCAACGGCCAAAGAGAAATGTCTCGGACCATAGTAACATGGTGTCTTCCGCTGAACCTTCAACTTTTTTAACAGACTCTGTAGGACTGAGACACGTGTTGAGCCCACGCTTGTTTGGGGTCTCAACTTTTGGGGATCATTTCAAAATGCTCCATTGATACATGTGGAGGCTTCCGCTGGCTCCTTTTTACATTGAGACTTTTTAAAGGCCAAAAGGCATTTTTCATGGGGCCAGGCACGTGGAAGGCCTGCGCTTGTTTGGTACTTGCCTTTATACTTCTCCTTTGTAGTTATGTGAAGATAACACCTAGACAGCTATGATATAAAGTGGAAAAGGGGAAGAATCAATGGTTGCTGTGTATTACATCTATTTTCTACCTTTTTTACTCTAAGACTATTGGAGATGTGAATAAGCACTATTTTTCATTGTTCTTTGATGAAATTCCTTGTCACCTCTATCTGTAAAGTTCCATTCGATGGATTCGAAACTTAATTTGTGAGTCCAAGGATCATTAAGGTTGATATTTTGAAGTTGGAATTGCTCAAGCACTTGCAAAAAATGGGAATAACTAGACGAGATGGATGTGGGGTAGAATTTTAGAGGAAAGAGAGGTAAAAAGGATGAAATGATGAAACTACAGGCACAAATGATGAAAATGGTGTTTCCTCGAGGACAAAAAGGATTACCTATCATTGTTAGAGTAGGTATTTACCTTAGCTCATGTTCACCTAGGTACCTTATTTACCTTTATTGTATTTATCCTCACCCACTTATGTGTGTGGATGTTTATTTTATCTTATTTAGATATTAGGAGATATTATCTAGTTAATAGGTATAGTTCTTTCCATGATCCATGGTATTGACTAGTTATTTCCTTGATTTATGGCTTGATGTATGACCTTGATGGTTCTTAGATTGTTATTCCTTTCCTATTTAAGAAAGGCCCATTCTCAATGTATTGCTATTGAGTTCCATAATAATATATGATATTGTTTCTCATTTGTTTGCAAAGGTTTTATGTAAAGTTATTCTGGCGAATTGCTTTCATTTTATTGATCATGGTGTTTAATTAGCATATGTGTTCTTGGCTTGGTACAATCTGTTTATCATTGCTTTCATGGTATTAGAGTGATAGATGATGTAGACATCCAGTAAGTTTTTCTTTGCAAGAAAGGGTTTATTTTTTCATGTATATGGAATTTGTTAGAAATGTTTTGCACCATGCATTTCTAGGAAAAACAGAGTGCGGAATTGGATTTGGAAGGTGCCAAAACCCTAGAATAGACTGTAAACTTGAACATGTTTTGAGACAGTCAAATCTAGGTGTATTCTTTTATCCATTTGATATAAGTGTGTACCTTCTAGACGCATTCTTTTACCCTCTGGGTATTTCAGTTTTGGATGTAGTCTTTTATCCACTAGATGTAGATCTATACCCTATAGATGCATTCTTTTATCCATTAGATATAAGTGTGTACCTTCTGGATGCATTCTTTTACCCTCTGGGTATTTTGGTTTTGGATGCAATCTTTTATGCACTCGACACAAATCTATACCCTGTGGGTGCATTCTTTTATCCATTAGATATAAGTGTGTACCTTTAGGATGCATTCTTTTACCCTTCAGGTATTTCAATTTTGGATGCATTCTTTTATCCACTGGATGCAGATCTGTACCCTATGGGTGCATTCTTTTATCCATTGGATATAAGCATGTACCTTCTGGATGTATTCTCTTACTCCCTGGGTATTTCAGTTTTTGATGTAGTCTTTTATCCACTAGACATAGATCTGTACCCTGTGGGTGCATTCTTTTATCCATTGGATATAAGCGTGTACCTTCTTGATGCATTCTTTTACCCTATGGGTATTTTAGTTTTGGATGCGGTCCTTTATCCACTGGATGCAGATCTATACCTGCTGGGTGCATTCTTTTATCCATTGGATATAAACGTGTAGCCTCTGGACGCAATGATTTAACCACTGGACATTTTAGGTTTTGGGCACAAGGTTTTATCCTTTGGTCGCAATCTGATGTATTGTGTGGATGCACTCTTTTACCCTTAGGACATTTGGGTGTCACGTGTACCTTTTAAAAAGATCATCATTAAAATATTATTTTAATAAAAAAACCTTGTAGAGCTCATAACTTTTGATCCGTAGCTCGGATTAAGGTGATCTTTGTTTTGAAATTGTGTATTTTTTTGAGATCTATGTCATTGGTGACATTTTAATACACATATTTCAAATGTAAAAGGTAATGTTACTAATTGTAATATTTACATGCACTCAATTATAAAGTGCCAAATTCGGGAGGGTGTTGTGATCACTTGTGGATGCATTTTTGGCTGAGCCCAACGCCATAAAATTTTGGAACCTATTGCATTCTTGTATTTATGGGTGTATACATTTATATCTCTCTTGTTTGCTGAGATATTTTGGATCTATATTTTGGACACTTTTTTGGCATGTTGACAGTCTCTCTTATGGTGAAATAGTCTGTTGCTAGTGAGAATCCTACTGTGTGGCCTTGGCAATGTTCGAGTAGTTGGGTTTGAATGACCCATACAGATATGTGGTGTCAATCTACCCATTCTGCAATATGGGATGGTGTGGTGTTGATACAAAATCTTCGGGTTTCAATGGAAGCACTTGCCTAGTTACCTTGGATCTTTTCCCATGAAGATCGTGGCACTCCTATTTCTTTGCATCTCGTGTTCTTGCCTTGTTGCCATTGTATAACAATCATCGTGGCACACCTATCGGCCAATAGTTGATACCCTTATGCCTGGTCATTATCTTGAGAGCTATTCAACATCACTGGGGTGAAATTCTCCTTACATAGAGCTATCCATTGTGAAGCCTAGTGTCAGTTGTTTTTGAGTTACACCCTCTCAATAGTGGATTCTGTCCACAATGCACACTCACACTAGAACTCCAAAATTGTATGTCTTTTTTAAACAAAACGACCATCAATAAGCACATATGGAATGGCTTGTAATCTAAAGTACTCTCTCTACATTTGCTTATGCTCATTTCTGGTTTTGGGCACCTAGCGGTGTCCATTTTTCCCTAGTAGTTATACGTGGGTATCATATTCTGAGTCCAATTTCAAGGAGTGGGCACATCATCATTTTCTGTTCTTGACCCATCCTAAGATATGTTTATGGGAGGGTGTTAGTCTAGGTTATTCATTTATCCTGCTTCATTTACTTACTAGGACTCAATTAGCTACACTTGTGTTAGCCCTACACTAGTTGGGTTAGCTTCCACAGGTGTACTAGTTGTGTTGACCTTAGATTCTCAGTTATGTCATAGTTAGCATGACTACGGGTAGAATCAATAGTTTTCTAGTTGTATTGCGTATAGTTCTTTCCACCATCTATGGTATTGACTCCAATATCTTGGAGACGTGAATACTACTATTTTTCACTCGTTCTTTGATGACTAGTTATCTCCTTGATCGTATGGCGTGACTCTAAAGTGCCATTTGATTGGATCTTGGATTGTTAATTCCTGATTCCAAGGATGTTAGGTCAAGCCCCATTTTAAATGTATGGCAATTGTCCAGGAACTTGTAATAATATGAGGATATTAAAGGAGATGGAGTGTGGGGCAGAAGGTTGCAAAGGAAAGAGATTCTGGAAAAAGGATTTCATCTTATTGAAAGTCGTAGGTGCAAAGATGAAAATCTGTGTTCTTGCCTCAGAGTACGATTTTCTTAGGATTACCTTTAGTCATATCTAGTTGTGCAGAGTCTCAAGAACAATGATTAAAAGGGGGATTTCTCGCATGACAAAATCAGAATGATTAGAAGGATTTCAAAAAATTTGTGGCATGGCATCGTAGTCATTAGTCAAGGGCCCAAGAAACGTGATCAGTTCACAATTGGTCCACTTGGTCAGCTTTTTTATATGAATTTGTTAAACATGTTGCTTTCTAAAGACAAATTGTTCAACAGTAAAGGTTCCCTCGAATATTCCTCTCTTTTAGGGAGGGAAAATTGAGTGATTAAATGTATAAATCGCAATGAGCATACTCTTGCAAATGGTCGAAGGGTTGAATTCTTAAGAAAAAATTTGAGAAATCCATCTTCGTGAGAGACCAAAGCAGAGATAACCTGTTATTTCTTCTATGTTAGATGTTATATTACGTCAAGTTGGTTGCAGATGTATAGCCATTGATGAGCACTGAGATTACTCTAGAAGCTAATTCCCCTGCTAAAGAATCCAAGCAATTTTGAAATTAATTTGTGTCTAATCTCTAGCAATTTGTGTCTTCTTTGTTTCAGAATGTCTGCAAATAGTTTCTTTCATTCCTATTGCAATCTTACATTGAAATCTTTGTGAAATCACATAGGATCTCATCCCTGTGATAGTTTAATGGTATTTGAAATTTCATTTCAAGAAGATCCTTCATCTTGGATGAGATAAACAAATTTAAAATCAATTCACTGTCATTTGTTGATAAAGATTGTCTGTAAGTCTTCGGGTGTACCTTAGGCATGATTGATCAGAGAATTTGGTGTTTAATTGAGTCTTTCAATTCGATCCTTCATGTTAGAGTCTCAAAGATTATGTGAAAACATGCTAATTTGGGCCTCCATTGAAGCACACCTTCTAGTTGAAGGAAGTTCTTAATAGTTCTAAAGCTTTCTGTTGTTGAGTTGTTCATTTTTGTGAAGTGCCCTTCAAAGATCTAGTATAATCAACTTTATCCTGCTTCATCTCCCACCAAAATCATTCAAAAACCATGAATCCATCCTGAACTACCCCTATTTTCCCTGTATATCAACAAAGGAACAAAATCTACTTACTAAAATATGTAGAACAATCAAGGATTTCTTAATGTCTTCAATAACCTTAGCCTTGTGTTGAAAGTATCTCCATCGTTTAGAAGTGACAACTCTTAAGAGTTAAATTATGGAGTATTGACCATATTTTCCCAAGGTTTTCTTCATAGAAATTTATCCAAAAGAAGGATATCTCCATCTCCTTCATCAAACAGAGGTTACACTAAGGGTCCTCTCACCCTGGTCGAAGAGGCACAACCTAAAGTAGTGAGGACAGGTCAAATCCTCTTAAAGGTTCTATCCATCTCTCCATAAATACTGAGTAATAAAGGGCCAATTAGATTTCATCCCTGCTACAAAATGACACACAATATGATCTATCTGCCTCTAAGCTCCATGTTCAATCTGTGTTACTACTCAGCTTGAAAAGGAGAAAAAATTTGGATACCAACACTCATGGCACCATTGTCGGGGAATCTTTGAAGTATTTTAACAAAGGTGTACACGTACAGACCTTGGTAATGCTTTTTACAACTTTTAAAGTGAAAATACATTGCTAAAACATAATTATCTATTCAAATCTATAAGAATTGTTCAAAGTTGTGAGTTTTGAGTGCAATATTTCTAGCTTATATAGTTATTTGCACTAAATTTTGTATCATCATTGATAAATTTGGGTAAAAGAAGAGTAGATCTTGTAAGCTTTGCATGAATTTGGTATTGACAGAAATTTGATAGGTATTTCATAGTGCATTTTCACAAACTAAGGTGAAAATCCTTAGTGGTGACTCTGTGTTGTTTAAATTCTTTATAAATACCAGTGTCTTAACATATATCAAGTAAGATTTTTCACTAATATCTACAAATCTGGAAGGAAGAAGATCTTTCTTCACCAAGGACCCTAGTAGAAGGTTGTTTCAAGAGCAGGGAAAGTCTAATTTAGAAGGAAGAAGAATTTGGAAGGCTGTTGGAGATCAAGCATTAAGAAAAGAGATCTCCATTGGTGAAACTGATCAGCCTTTGATTGAAGATTGCAGTACTTCCTCAAGTGCTTTTGAATCAGGTAGTCTCTTTCTTGAAATGAATTCTCCATCTGGAGAGGGTCCTTATTTTGTATTTGAAACATTTTCATCTCAATCGGCCCTGTATTTTCCAAATCTAATAGAGTTTTCCAAGAAACAGAGCCTTTAGAGAACATTCATTCTAAGAATTACATCCTTGTACCACACAGACCCCTCACTCCTCATCATTTTGTTTCTCCTATAAGATCACCTCCTCAAAATAATATGGCTCAGCCTCCACCCAAACCTCCATTTGTTGTTAAAACTTTTGGTCCCATCAGATTTTAGAGGTATGGCTAGATATCCAAATGTTGTGCCACAAGATGTAAGAAATAGATTGCCTAAATTTCAAGGAAATAATGTAATAACTGGTGATCATCACTTGAATCTCTTTGTCAATATGATGGAGGAATTTGAAATAGAATTTGAGGATGTATACATTAAATTATTTATCCATACTCTAGAAGAAGATGCAAGGGACTGGTATAAATCTTTGCCAAATAATTCCATTGACTCCTGGATAGAGATGAAGAACGCTTTTAGAATATAGTATGGTGATAAAATAGACCCTAGGTTTCTTTTATCAGAGTTTGAAAATATAAAAAAGAATCCTAATGAATCATTGCATGATTTCAATACTAGGTTTAACAAAACATTGAGAATAGGCTGTTCATGTTAATCCCTGAGGCCATGTGATGAATCTTGTTTGATAAAGTATTCAGAATGCATTTTTAAGAAAGCATTGCTTACTATTTGAGGGATAAGAACCCTAGTAGGAACATTGAGGCAAGCCTTTACCATGGCTCTGAAAATTGAGAACAATATCAAATTAGTTGGTCTTCAAAACCTCCTAAGAGGGAGGGTATTAAACTGAGTCAACCCTTAGAAACCTCAATCAAGTAAATTGTGGATATTGAGGAAGTTGTAAGGACTTTGGCCGGAAAATTTGTCAAAGAAATATCTTACAAGCTAGCCAGAGCAGAGAAAGGAATTGGACAAGGTTCTCAAGGTCAGCATAGGCAACAAGGATAAGACCAGGACTTGTCAAATCATCCTAGAAATGATCATAGGTCTGATGACAGAGGTAAAGGACCCATGGGAGTTAGAAAACCCCAAGCTACAAAATGGAAAATATAGTATCTGCCTGATCCTCTAAATGCTATGTTGCTTGTTGTTGAAGAGACAAATCAAATGGATTGGTGTGACAAAGTGCCTTCTTATAAACCCACCCACCATGTGAAACAGATCAGAAGATTGAAGAATCTAATGATGATGATAACACTGATGATGATGCATGCATGGTGGACTTGCTCTACAAGCTCACAGCAAGGAGAAACTTCAACTGAGGTAATAAGTGCAAGAACTGCTACAAGATTTTTGGGATTGAATTCACCAGGGTACCTTCTTCTTCCTCCCTCTTATGACTTTAGAAATACCATATGGTAAAAGGGATTTTAAACTTCCTAATAATGATTTTGAGTACCTAAGAGCTCTAATGATTAAGAAAGTATGATGGAGGAATCCCATCAGAAGAGGATAGACATACTTGTTAATGAATGTTGTTCCCATTGGCCCAAGAAAAAGAGTATAACATAAGAAGTAAAGTTGTGAAAGGGGTTAGGGCCTCAAGCAAAACCAAAGACCCCAGTTCTCACTAATGTCCCAAAAAAAACTCCAAAGAAAGATGCATCTACAAAAGGCCTTGTTGTCTCAAGTAGAACTGCTCCTGTTCCCACCCATGCCCAAAATGTGAAAAATCTTGTGCCATCTGATGAGTCATGTCCATATTAAATCCAAATGCTTTCTTGTGCCATAAATACATTCCTTATGACATTGCCCAAGTCTTGATATCATTGATCAAGTGATTTTTGTCCAATTGTTGAACTTTCTTAGGATTCCTTAGCACAAGAAGAGGGCCTTTAAGTATTTGGGATTGGAAGATACATAGGGAGTACATCCAAGGTAGAAATATAAATAATGTAAGTAACTCCTCCTCTCAACCATTGCAGACTTAGAAAAACCACCAGCATTGGACAAGATAGGGGAACCACCCTAAATTTTACTTAGGAACATCTTCGATTGAATCTTAATTAAATGTTGATCCATTTTCTACAACACTGATTATTAAGGGCAAACTGCTACACAATTATATGTTTGAATTCAAAGCATCATGAAATGTTATGCCTCTAGAAGGTTATAAATGAATTGAACATTAAAGTGACAACATCCTGTGGCAAGTGTATTGCAATGGATTCTAGAGAGGTGTCAGTTGTAATAGGATGTGCAAAAGGTTTGGTGGTATAACTTGCAACTTATCTGGGTAAGAACCTAAAACTTGATGTTGTCATTGTTGATTGCCCTGTAAAATGGGGCATGTTGTTATCAAGAAAGTGGGTTATAAGTGTTGGTGGAAGTGTTTAGATGGATATGTCTTTTTCCACCATTCCAATCGAAGGTCACCTTGTAAATTTTTATGGAGAGAAAAAATATGTTGCACCTTCATTAAAGATCCCAATAATGCTTCTTATGAAGTGTTGTATGTTGATGTAGATGCAGATAAATTTGTGGGGTTTGCTAATGGAAAAGAGCATAAGATTGATCAGTGAAAATGCCTTGAACAAGTAGGTTTAACTTAGACCTTGTTATTCGATGGAGCTTGTTCCATGTTTAGGAAATGGTGTTGGCATTTTTCTGATTTCTCCAGGAAAAGAAGAGTTTGTATTTTATTTCAAACTTCACTTTGAATGCACTAAAAACATTGTTGAATATGAAGCATTGTTATTGGGCTTGAGAATTACATGGAAATATGGTATAAGGGATATCGTTTTCAAAGGGGATTCAAAATTGATCGTCAAACAAATTAGAAAACTGTATGCTACTAAAAATCAAAGAATGAAACAATACAAACATGCAGTTTGGGAATTGATTGAAATATTTGACTCTTTTAATATTGCACACCATGATAGAAATTTTAATGTTGTTGCACACAAGTTAGCAGTGTTAGGATCCATATTTGGGAATTGTACGGTGTCTCCATTATGTGAGTATGATGTTGAAATACTAACAAGGCCATCTATTCTTGATAATGTTAAAAATTGGCAAGTGTTTGATGATGATGCCCAAGTGAAATGGTTTCTGCAGAATCAAGGTGATTTTGTTAATCAAAATATAGATTCGGAACCAATGGTGTGTGTGTTGCTAAAGGAAAGGAAACATTATTTGGCAAAGACATTATCTGATGGAAAGACAAAAACAATTCCCAAAGGTTTGGTGGCACTAGAATTAAAATTTGATAATGTTGATTGCATTATAAAAAGAAGTATGTCAGTTTCAAGAGATTTGGAAAAGAACATGACCTGGGCATAAAGGAAAAACCACACAAAATCTGGTTAGGAAGCAATCTCAGCAAGGAAGAGAACTAGTCCTATGTTCAATTGTTGAAGAAAATATTCAAGACTTCCTAGCTTGGTCTTACTATGAGTTGAAGACATACAGGGAAGATTTGTTCCAACATGAGATTCCTCTTGAATCTAATGCCAATCCTTTTAGGAAAAAAAAGGCCCATCAATCCACTCCTTTCTTTGAATATGCAAGAGGAACTGAAGAAGTTGAGGGATGGAGGGATCATTTAGCCCATAAGGTACTCATCTTGGGTTATAAACCTAGTGCCTATTAGAAAAACGAATGGTGATATAAGGCTATGTGTAGACTTCAAGAACCTGAATAAAGCATCATTGAAAGATAATTACCCACTTCCAAACATGGAGAATATGCTACATGATTAGTAACTGGTTATGAATTATTATCTACTCTAGATGGTTTCTCTAGCTATACTCAAGTTTTTGTGAAAGAGTCAAAAAGAATAAATACTGCCTTTACCACTCCTTGGGGAACTTATGTCTATGTCAAGATGCCTTTTGACTTAATGAATGTTCAAGAAACTTTCCAGAGAGAAATGGATGTAGCATTTGGTGGTTATATCAATGATTTCATTACTTTTTACCAAGATGATGTAATTGTGTTTTCCCGAAAAAGAGATGACCACTTGCAGCACTCAGAGAGAATTCTGATAAGATGTAGAGAGTACAACATATCATTGAATCCCAAGAAGTGCCAGTTTGGAGTGTAAAAGGTGAAGCTGCTTGGTCACATTGTATTAAAGGAAGGGGTCATGATTGATCTCGAGAGAGTGGAAGCCATATAAAAAGGTTCCAATTCCAATAACTAAGAAGGGAATTCAATCCTTCTTTGCACAAATAAACTTTATCAGAAGATTTGTGTCTAACTTTGCTAAGCTGGCCATCCCCATTACTAGTATGCGGAATAAGGACCAAGCTATCAAATGGGAAGAAGATTCCATTCAATATTTCAATGGGATCAAGGAAGCACTACAACATGCCCTTGTTTTTGGCAGCTTCAAATTACAAAAAGCATTTTCAAGTGTTTTCTTTTGCTTCAAAAAACACCATTGCATCTATCTTATTATAGAAGGATGATGAAGCGGATGAGAGACCAATTGCCTTTTTCAATAAGGGCATTGCAAGGAGATGAGTTCAAGTACACCATCATGGAGAAGCAAGCATTTTCCTTGGTGAAAGCAATAAAGGTTTTCAAACCCTACATCTTGAGCTCTAAAGTTGTTTCTTATGTTCCCCATACCATGTTAAAATACATCTTATCAGAGATGGAGGTCTCAAGAAAAAGATGCAGATGGGTGAACAAGCTACAGGAGTATGACATGGATATCCAAACCACAAAATTGGTAAGAGATTTGGGCCTAGATAAGCTTATGTCTAAGAGAGACTTGCAAACTATTGAGGTGAATTAAGTAGAAGGAGAAAGGATGGATGTCTTTGAAAATTTTCTAAGCTATGAATGGTACGAGGATATGATCTTTTATCTCAAACATCTATAATGCTCTTAAGTTAGCCTCTCAAAAATATGTCATTATAGATCTTGGGTTAGCTTTGAAGAACCCTGAGGGAGTTCTCTTTGAGATGCATTATTGAAGATGAGGCCCCCAAAAATAATTGTTGCTCTCCATGGAGGAATTTGTGAGGGACATTTTTCTAGAAGAGTTACAACACATAAAATCTTGAGGGCTGGTTATTGGCGGCCAAATCTCTTCAAAGATACAACTCTATTAGTTAAGAAATGTGAAAGTTGTCAATGTTTTTTTTTAAGAATGAAAGCTTCAAGCTCCCTTCCTTTGCAACATGTATCAGTTGAAGCCCCATTTAAGCAATGAGGAATGGATTTCATTGGAAAAATTTCTAATCTTTCCAGTGCTGGTCATAAATGAATTCTTGTAGCCACTGATTATTTTAATAAATGGGTGGAAGTATTCTCCACCAAGAAGGAAACACACCGAGTTATCATGGAATTCATGTTGAATCAAATTATATGTAGATTTGGAGTACCAGTTAAGATTGTTGTTGATAATGCCATGAGTTTCAGAGCCAAAACTTTGGTGGCAATGTTCAAGGAGTATGTAATTAATTTGACATATGATTCTAACTACAATCCCTAAGGAAATGGATAAGTTGATTCCAGAAATAAAAACTTGTTGAAGATCATTAGAAAAACCTTGGAGCTAAACAAAAGGAAGTGGGGTGAGAAACTGAAATTTGTTGTTTGGGTTTATAGAATCACTGTCAAAAGAGATACTGGTAAGAGCCCATTTGAGTTGGTATATGGTACTCTACCTTTGTTGCCCCTTCATTTGCAATTGTCTTCATTTTAGTTTGTTCAACAAATTGAAGATCAAGAAGTTAGTCCATATCATGCTCAAATCAATCAGATTATTGATTTAGATGAAGAAATAAGGGCATCCCATCAGCAACATGTGAAGTTCAAAGAAAATTTGAAAACGTTATTTGAAAAGAAGGTAACTCCCAGACCTTTCAACATTGGGGATCTTGTGCTTTTATGGGATAACATGCATGAAGATAAGGGAAAGCATGGTAAATTTGATGCATTATGGATGGGCCCTTATTTAATTTATATTCGAATTGGTGAAAATACCTTCTTCCTATAAGACTTAGATGGGGAACTGCTTGAATTTCCTATTAATGGAAAGCATTTGAAATATTTCCTTGATTTATTTCTCAGAATCGAGGTATACTCCATTGTATAGTGTATAGTTATTTGTTTTTTTTCTCGTGTTTTTGTTCATTCTGGTCCTTGGTGACCTAGTTTCGCTAGTTTATCAGTTCATTTTTTGGAGGATGGTTATGGTTTCTCTAATCTGCAAGCTTATTCTTTGACTCCGTAGCCCAATGGTCTGTTTTTGGAACTTGTCTTCATTTTTTCTTGATGGACTCACAAGGAGTGCCCATCCCCGAGTCGGAGCTGATGTTGGTGCAAAAATTAGTCTCACCCCATTTGTCATTAAAATTCATTACTTTGTGGCCTCTATCATGTTTTCAATCTCCCCATATTGATGTTTGAAGAATCTATCCTCCATTTGGTTGCCTTGATCAGTCCCTTCCTTGGTCGAGGATCGCTTATAACTCTAGAATTTGTTTTTAATTCCTCTATCTGTGTGAAAGAGTCTATAACTTGGGCATAAATCTCAGGTTTTTCCTTTCCTTCCATTTTCCATAGCCAAATTTTTTTGTACATGTCATTTGTGTCCCTAGTATCTGTGTAAATTTAATTGGAGGTGGCTTGGAGGATCACATTCAGGTCTTATATCATTTCCAAACTCTCTGTGCATGAAGAAAGATTCATTTCTGGGCTCAAATGGTGTGTTTTTTGCATTTTACGGTTTGACGGGTGTGTTTTTCCCCGTCTAATTTACATCTCAACATCAGTGGAAAAGTGGCCCTTTTTGGTTGGATACAACTTGGTAGGGCACTTTGAAAATTCTAAGGTTTTCTTTAGACTCAAATCTTGTCCACGTGGAGGGTCGGCGGTCATTTGAAAATTCACCTTTTTGTTTGGCCTTGGAGTTACGTCGGGGAGACATGTGGAGATTTCCACTACCTTGCCCAAACTTAGACAAATTTTTATGAGGCTGGTATAGTTTTGGTGGACCATGCACGTGTGGAGGGATGGTGCTCATTTTAGGATCTGCATGAGGGTCTCACCTTAACATTTACGACAGAGAGACATGTGGAGGCTTCCGCCAGTTTCACTCTATACTTAAACATTTCAAAGCAATTTTGAAAGGCCTGGGACACATGGAGGGACCACACATGTTTGGGGACTGGCCCCTAGGTTTTATTTTGAAGAAGAACCAAGAGGACACTTGGAGGCTTCTGCTCACTTTGCCCTTTGCTTGGACTTTTCAATGGCCAAAGAAAAATATCTATGGACCATAGACACATGGCACCTTCCGTTAAGCGTTCAATTTTTTTAATAGACTTGTCCAGACTGAGACATGTGTTGAGCTTGTGCTTGTTTTGGGTCTCTACTTTTGGGGACCATGTCAAAATGCACCATTGAGACATGTGGAGGCTTCCGCTAGCTCCTTTTTACACTGAGAATTTTCAAAGGACAAAAGGTGTTTTTTCATGGGCCTAGGGCATGTGGAAGGCCTGCACTTTTTTGGGACTTGCCTATGTGCTTCTCCTTTGCATTTGTGCCAAGAAAACACGTAGGTGACTATGATATAAAGTGGAAAAGGGGAAAAATCAATAGTTGTTGTGTATTGCATTTGTTTTTCCAGCATTTTTACTCCAAGACTCCTCGAGATGTGAATATGCACTATTTTTCATCGTTCTATGATGAAATTCCTTGTCGTCTATGTCTGTAAAGTGTCATTCGATGGATTCAGAACTTAATTTGTGACTCCAAGGATCGTTAATGTTGATATTTTGAAGATGGAATTGTTCAGGCACTTGAAAAAAATGGGAATAACTAGAGGAGATGGATGTGGGGAAGAATTAAAGAGGAAAGAGAGGGAAAAAGGATGAAATGATGAAAGTGTAGCACAAAAGATGAAAAAGGTGGTGCCTCAAGAGTAAAAAGGATTACCTGTCATATCCAGCTATGAAGAGACTATAGAAAATGATTAAAAAGGGGCTTTATGACATGAAAAAATCAGAATGATATTAAGGACTCCCAAAAAGTTGTGGCATGACATCCTAGTCATTAGTCGATGGCCCAAGAAACATGATCAGTTCACAATTAGTCCACCTGGTTTCTTTTGGATTTGAATTTGTTAAACGTCATTGTATGAAACAAATTGGCAACAATCAAAGGTACCTCAAATATTCTTCTATTTTGGGGGGAAATTTGAGTGAGAAAAATGTATACATGTAATGAGAATACTCTTATAAATGGTTGGGGGTTGAACTCTTAAGAGAAAATTTGAGAAAGTCGTCTTCCGGAGAGACCAAGCCGAGATAACCTGTTATTTTATTCTATATTAAATTTTTTATTTTTTCAAGTTGGTTGTAGATGTATAACCACTGACGAGCACTGAGATTGCTCTAGAAGCTTTCCCCTGATGAATCTAAGAAATTTTAAAATTAATTTGTCTCAAATCTCTAGAAATTTGTGTCTGCTTTGTTTCAGAATGTCTGTAAATAGTTTCTTTCATTCCTATTGCAATCTTACATTGAAATATTTGTGAAATCACACAAGATCTCATCCCTCTGATAGTTTAATGGTATGTGTAATTTCATTTCAAGAAGAGTCTTCATCTTGGATGAGATAAACAAATTTAAAGTCAATTCATTGTCATTTGTTGATAAATATAGTCTGTAAGTCTTCGGGTGTACCTTAAGTGTCATTGATCAGAGACTTTGGTGTTTAATTGAGTATTTCAATTCAAACCTTCATGTTAGAGTCTCAAAGATTATGTGAAAATGTGCTGATCTAGGCATCCATTAAAGCACAACTTCTAGTTGAAGGAATGTCTTAACTGTTCTAAAGCTTTTTGATGTTGAGTTGTTCATTATTGTGAAGTCCCTTCAAAGATCTAGTATAATCAACTTTATTCTGCTTCATCTCCCACCAAAATCATTCAAAAACCATGAATCCATCCTGAACTACCCCTGTTTTCCATGTATATCCACAAAGGAACAAAATCCATTTACTAAAATATGTAGAATAGTCACGATTTCTTAATGTCTTCAGTAACCTTAGCCTTGTGTTGAAAGTATCTCCATCGTTTAAAAGTGACAACTCTTAAGAGTTAAATTATGGAGTATTGAGCATATTTTCCCAAAGTTCTCTTCATGAAATTTGTCCAAACTAAGGATATCTCCATCTCCTTCATCAAAAAAATGTTACACTAAGGGTCCTCTCACCCTGGTCGAAGAGGCATGGCCTAAAGTAGTGAGGAAATGTCAAATCCTCTTAAAGGTGCTATCCATATCTCCACAAATTAGAGTGACAAAGGGTTAGCTTGATCTCATCCCTAGCTACAAAACAACACACACTATGATCTATCTGCCTCTAAGCTCCATGCCCAATCTGTTTTGATGCTAGGTTTGAAAAGGAGAACAAATTTGGATACCAACAATGTCGATGAGGCACATGTCACCATCCACTGAACCTTCCATACTTAGCCAATTTGGGCTTGTTCTTTCTTCATTTTGGACCTGAGACATGTGGAAGTCCTACGCTTATTTAAGGACTGTCCCTTGGGCCCTTCCCTTAGAGTTGAGTCATTTAGAAGCATGGAGGCTTTCACTGCTACTTGAAACATGGCCACACTGGATCCAATCAGAGATGTCCATGTACTACCCATGGATGTTGGGTAAAAATTTGATGGGAAAGATACACCGGTCATTCTCGAATGTGGGAAAAATAAGAAGGGGAAAAACTCCATGTTTATGCCCAAATTTCAAATTGTTATCCATGGAATGGAAAACTAAAAACAATACCAAGGTCGACACAATCCGTTACTCCAAGGTACCGACTCAAATTGTTCAAAACTTGACTTCTAAAAGAGGGGAATTTTGAGGGCGACAATACATTTGTGACAGCCATATTCCTTAAAATATTAAATTTCTTGAATCCAGAATGAGGCCCGTGATGAGACCTTTCCAATGCCACCATTTTTATCAAATTTGGATGACCGCATCAATAGTTATGTCTGAAAAATCCATTTTTTATTTCTTTATAGCTTTCTATTTTTTTTTTCTTTAGGTTGCATTGAAATCCATGGTACACTAAATGCATGTTCCATTGATTTTACCCACAAACCACATTATACTAATATATTCATACCATGGAGTTATGAATATTAATCCCTTGTTTGGTGGACTTACATGTCTCAGGTACCATGATGCATAATACTTAACTATTGTTGTGCTGCTTTTGGAAGTGTGACCATGTTCCTTCCTTCCAAGACTTGTGAAGTCCACATAATACTGCATTTGAGAATTCCATGGAATTCCATTTGTTTGTTCTGTAGATTACGAGGACTAAGAGAATGTCATTACTTAAATTTCCACATAACACTGATTTAGTGTTCCATGGCTCCAAATCTTGGATACGCATAACTTCAATACCTTTACATTGTGGCTCTTCTCCACATTATTTCTATACATCACATATATATCTAAATAGAACCTGATATCTCAATTTCCCCCCCAAAGAAAATTGAGCAAATAAGACCTTGTGTAGGAATAAATATAAGGGTCGCTTCCATCGCTCGAGTCCACATTTCAAATCTAAGGATCAAGTTACATGAGAGCTCAAAAATGGAGGAGAAGGGTTGACTAAGGAGGCAAACAGTGTCAAAGAAACTAGAGGCTCAAAGGAGGAAAATGGGGAAAGGTTCAAAGGCATCGGGCTTCAAAAATGATTCAAAGTGGGCTTAAATTGGGTATGGAGGAGACAGAGGAAGCTTCCATGTGTGGCATTCACGCATCTCCAAGGGTTAAACCAAAAAGGTAGAATCAAATGAGTGCAAAGTCTCCATGTGTCCTAGGCCCAAAAAGGGATATATCCGACTGTTGAAAAGTCAAAATGAGTGGAAAGAACCATGTTGCAACTAAGCGCAATTTCAAAATTAGGATCCCAAGGCGGAGACCCAAATTAGCGCCAACTCCCCACGTGGTCAGGGTTCAACAGAATTCAAAGAGAAGTAGGCCCAAATCGGTTAAGTATAAGAGTGTTGGTGAAGGGCGCCAAGTGTCTCAATGGTGCACATTCAAAGGCATGACCCAAAGAAGAGACTCAAATGAGTGCGAGGCTTCCACGTGTCTAGGGTTTGAAAAAGGTATGGGCCTGAATTAGCTAAGTATCACAGACTCGCGGAAGGTGCCATGCGTTAGCTTGGTACATCTTTAAAGGTAAATCTAAAAGTGGGTTCCCCAAACAAGAGATTGCCTTCCACGTGTGCCAGGTTTGAAAAGGGAAAGTGTTGGCAGTTGAAAAATCAAGATGGGCAGAGTCAGCGGTGGGTTCTACAGTGCCTTAACTGCACAAATTCAAGAGGGGTGTCCCAAGGGCTAGACTCAGACAAGCACAAAGTCTCCACGTGTCCCGGGTCAGACATATGGCCCCACCAATCAAAAGGACTTAACCAAAACATAAGGAAATATAGAAATTCTATGGAAGGAGCCACATGTCTTCTCAATGCAACTTCAAAAAATAGAATCTAAAAGCAGTCCCCAAATGCATGCCATCTCTACACATGGTTGTGCTTCAAGTCAAGGCATGAAGGCGGGTCGTTGGAGGCAATTCAAACTTTTTGTCTCAAAAGACATAAAGTATAAAAATGAAGTGCACCTCTGTTGACGCCCAAGGAGCCACGTGTAAGGCCTAAATTAAATGCGGGCCAGTGGGCCTGGGGAGGAATTTTCACCCAAATGGAAAAAGTGGACCGGCGGGCCTGAAGATGGTTTTTTGACAAAAATGAATTACAGGGAATTTTTACATTTTTTATTTTTGGTGCCAAAAAGCACAAAGTGAGTTTCAGGCCCATGGAACCGTTCTGCTAACTAGTTTTTTCCAACTTTGTATAGACCCAGCTCAAATTTTCAAATGGACATATCTTTCGAGCCAGTGCCCAAAATTCAACAAATTTGGCACCATTGGAAAGGTCTCAACCTCCTCTACGCCATGGAAACCTGAAACTTTAATTTTTACAAGGTTAGGTGTGTAAAAAATGGGATTATGTATTCATGCCATTAATATGTAATCCAATTGTCCCCAACAATTAGATCAAATTTGATTTGATCCACCATTCTTCCTTCTTCAACACGCTGTACAGACATAGAGTAGCGGACTTTATAGTTTGCAAGAAGATTTATAGGGGCATTGATGGCCTGTAGCTGAGCTTCAAATCAAGTTTCCCAATTCTTTTATTCTTCCCTCTTTGCTACATCTATAAAAGAAGGAGCTAGGCTCATTATAAAGGGTTGGACATTTTAGTTTTGTGCTCTCCCTTCTTCTCTGGTCTGTAGATGAGTTTATGGAGTTCAAACCTCCTATTGAGATTGTCATGCAATTTTTTTGCCTCTTGGCCATTATAATACTCTGTATCAATTTGTGAAGCAATAATATGTGTCTGTAGATGATTTCAACCCTCTCTTGTGTTCATTTCCTTTATACGATATTTCATTGCATTATTGGTTACATGTGCATGGTAGTTGTATTACATTTTAAGGGTAAGTGTTTGATAGTAAAGCCAATGTTCAAAATTTATTTAGTGCATCACCTTTTTAGCTTAGGTTTATTTTCTCACATCTTCTTAACCCTATCTCCTTGGCAAGATAGAGTAGGTTTTAGATTATATCCTCTTCAATTTTTTGTGTGCACCTAAACAGAGGAATAGGAACCGATATTCATCCAGAGATATCTCTCGACTTCAAAGTCCCATGCTTTGAGAGATGCTCCATGTTATGCAATAACACTTAGAGTCTCAACCCATTAAGTTGTAGACACTTAGGGGTGTTGTGATTTTGCACTAACAATTTAGCATGCCTGGAGGGACCGAGAGGTCTCCATATTTATTATAGCAAGATTGATGTGCACTATTTGTATGTTTTCATCTTCTAAGAAGCTCTGAAATTGCACATTGGAAACTTAAGAAGAGGCAGAGACCACTGGTTTCAACAACCTAGGCTTGCGAGATTCATGAGAAGAATCCAAACTAGATCAAGAACTAGAGAAGAATGATTGTTTATCTGTCTACAATTATCCCCAGATAGAGGAAGAAGAGGGAGAAGAGCCCAGAGGTCTCCATCTCCACCATAAAGATCCTTGTCAACACCTCCTCCTTGTAGGTTGTTCATTCAATCAACAAGGGTTCTCAACTTCACTATGTCAAACAACCACCCAACCCCTATGTGAACTTCACTAGCAGCATCCCTTTCACTCTCAATGCAAAAAATCTAGTCGGAGTTGCATAATTCAAGAGCATTCCATATTTCACTAGAGAGAATTAAAATACTCCTAGTGACCACATTAAAGACATGACAAATGTCTGTGTCATTTAGGAAATCACTGAGATGGACATTACAATCAAATTTTTACCCTCTTCGCTCAAGGGTAAAGCTTTGCAATGGTTCAGGAGTCTAACAACAGACTCTATTCAGAATTGGGACCATCTCTACAGAGCTCTTCACAATCAATTTGGAGAGAAGGGAGATAATCTATCCTTGTTGGAACAACTGACACCAATCAAGAGGGATCCTAATGAGCAATTAATTGATTTCAACTTCATATTTCGAAGGACATGGGATAGGATCCCAGTGGTGATAAGACCAATAAATGAAGGTGCTTTTCTACACTTCCTTAGAGCTTTAAATTCTAATATTGCCTTAATGATTTAATCAATGGGAGGTGTGACCTTACCTGCAACCTATAACATTTCCATTAGAGATGAAAATTGTTTAATTCATGCTGGTAAACTTGCACCTAGGCCACCTTTGCCTCTATATCTAGAACTACAAGATCCAAACACTATTCAGATAGCTACATTAACTCTTATACCTACTCCTAGGAATCACATTTCAGTTGAAGCCTCCACCTCATCTATCTAACACCTCAAAAGAGCTTCAAGAAGTTATGAAATAGCTGTAGAACCTATGGAATGAGCTACTGAATATCAAAAGGTAGACAAGCATCAGAGTTCTAGGCCATATCAGTCCTCAAAATCAATATCAAGCTAGACCCCCATATCAACAGAATAGGCCAATAACTTAGGTTGTAATTCAAAACCAAAACCAAGGGACAACCCTCAAGCTGCTAGGCCTTTCCGGTCATATGATCCAAACATGTAGCATTCAACATCAAGGGCCTTAGTTCACAACACAAAAGAACATGGCATGATGAATATGATTGGTGTTTCCCATGTAATCAACCCCATAACCAACCAATGTGTTTTAATGGTGCACTAAACTAGGACTTGATGGTAGAGACCATTGGTGTGTCACAAGAGTCCCAGTCAAGAGGAAAATTAGTAGCAACACGAAACTCACCAAGAGGCACCTCTAAGTGATACTATGCTTGTAAATTGGTAGGTTGAAGACTTCTATGGTAGTGATTCAAGCCCCTCCTCAAAGTGTGGCTACCAAATACATGATCCAAGAAAAGGAATATTAGAGAGGGGACGGTTATCAAACTCAGGAATGGTCCACAACCTTATATTATTCCACAAGGTATTAGAACTCAAAGTGCAACTCGCAATATGCAGAAGTTAGCCTAAGCCACCTTCTCAAACCCACTTAGGCACCGGTTGTACCGACTCATCTGCAAGAGAAAAGCATGAACTAGGAAAGGGGTGGAAACAAAGGGATAGCTCATTCCCATTTAATATCATTAAACAAATGAAGAAGACAAATGTGAACATTTCAATGTGGGAATTTGTTGGCCATCTCCAGGAAAGACAGATTCTGTTGCAGGACTGCTATGGGAAATTGGTAAAGCCTCAAATCATCCCCCTAACCAGCAAGGGAAAGTGTTTACTAATGTAGTTTAGCCTGAAGGGAAACCATGGAGCACAAAAAGGTAAGAATTTGAAGCTTCCCCTCCATTTTATGTTTCATTGATCATTAGGGACAAACCTGGTACATAATTGCATGATTGATTTAGGGGACCAAGTAGACTCTGTAATGCCAAAACGAATATCCCAATGAATTGGGAATATCAATACTGAAGTCATCTCCAAGTGGTGTAGTACAATTAGATGGGACACCATGGTAATGACATGGTTGGAGTCATCAAATATTTAAGCCTCACACTACACGCCTACCCCAATGTGACTGTATTGTAAAATGTATCAGTAATAGACTTACCACAACATTTTGCATTGTGTTTGTCGAGAGACTTCACTGACTAAGATTGGAGGCTATCTGTCTGCTTATTGGTCACAGATGCTTTTTAGAACAAGGTATGGAGATAAGGCTACAATTAGATCTAAGCCCATTGTATATTATCATATTGAGTCTTCATGTACCCAACCTGATCAATGCCAATTGTTCAGGCCTTTGATCAAGAGGATCTCCCAAGACACTTATGAAGTAGATACCAAGGTAGGATGTAATCCCAGACTTGACCTCTCGAAAAGTGGCCGAAAACAAGAGGCATGATTTTTATCCCTTATAATGAGATGGAGGAAAATGAGCTAGGAGTCTATTGTTTGCATAAGGAGAGATCATCCTCTTCATGACATCAGTAAGCCAGATCACAAAGATGGTAATGAATTATGGCAAGTTATTCTTTGATGGTTCAAGAAGTAAACAAGGATCTGGAGGAGGGGATATGCTTGTTTCTCCCATCAAGGTACGAAAATACTACTTAGGCTTTCCGTTTCTAATTTGCATTGTTCAAATAATATAGTAGAGTATGAGGCCTCTGATTCCATGGACTACATTGGGCAAGGAAAAGAAGGAATCAAGAACTTGCAAGTGTTTGGCGATGACAGTGATACTAGATGCTGAATCAAGATTTAAGGATAAAATGCTGCTAAGAATGACCTATTAAAGAGCTACAAGATAATTAGGTATGGGATACCTCATCGAGGAATTTGAAGCATTCAACATCAATTCCATCCCAAGGAAGATGACTGAAGTGGTAGACAGATTGACAGCAATTGAGGACAACATTTGATGTTGTACGAGAGTATCAAGAGTGATAAGTCACAGCCCCATATCAAAGTGGTTGTAAGACCAGCTATCCGTGATAATAACACAAGTTTGTAGGTCTTCATGAATAATCAGAAAATTATCAATTTTCTACAAGAAGAAGTTGAGTTATCCTCTAGAGAACCAAGACAAAATTGGAGTAGTAGTATGGCAACAAAGTGGTGCAGCTAAGGACCAAAAAAGTATAAAAAGGTCTTATAACTTTGGAATCAATCTTCAGTCTAAATGACCAATTCCAAAAGGAGAAGGCAAATATTCAGGCAAAGGGTGAAGATTAAAAAGCCCATTTTCATAGAGGAAGGAAAAACGTAGTGCAGATCAAGTCAAGGTAAAAAACTCAATAATAAAAATATGAATTCATTCAACTTTTTCAAGAATTCTATGATGTCTTTTCCTAGAATTACAAAGATTTAAGAGTTTTCAACCCAAGATCTGGCACAACACACTATCGAGCTAGATCAAGGATCTAAGCCTTTCAGAAAGAAGCAAAGGCCAGTAAATCCTCACATTGATCCTCTCATGATGAAAATAATTAAATAAGCTAATCGATAGCCAGCATCATCTTCCCTATCAAGCATTCAAGATGGGTTGTAAAATTGGTGCCCATGAGGAAAAGAAATGGAGAAATTAGGCTATGTGTGGAATTTCATGATCTGAATAGAGCATCACTCAAGGATCACTATCCACTTCCATTAATGGAGAAAATCTTACAAGTTGTAGCTGGCTCTGAGAGGTTTTCATTGTTAGATGGATACTAAGGATATAATAAAATAATGTTGAAAGAGGAAGATCAATTTAAGACAACCTTCACCATTAAATGGGGTGCAAATGCTTATAAGAAGATGCCATTTGGACTGTCAAATTCTAGAGAAACATTTCAACGAGATATGGACATGGAATTCAAAGGCTTAATCAAAAATATAGTTCTAGTATATCTAGATGATATCACCATCTTCTCAAAGAATTTTACAGACCATCTCTTCCACCTTAGATAGGTATTTCAGAGGTGTAGAAGGTTCATAGTGTCATTAAACCCAAATAAGTGTGTATTCTAGCCCATGAGGGGAAATTTTTTGGCCACATTGTCTTAAGAGAAGGGTTAATAATTGATCCTGAAAGGGTTGAAGCCATCTAAACACTTTCATTTCCACAAAAAAAAAAGTCTCTCCAAAGATTATTAGGGAGAGAATAAACTTTGTTCACATGTTTGTGCCTTATTTTGTAACTCTTGTGAAGCCTTTAACAATGATGTTGAAGAAGAGTCTTGCATTCAAATGGACATTAGAAGGTAAAGAGGGTTTTGAGGCCATCAAGATCACAATATCACAAGCCCCAAATCTTGGGTCAAAGCATACAAGTGTGTCCCATTTTGTGGCCATAAATATTTTAAAATATGACTAGTAAATAAATAATTAAAAAATAATATAAAATTTTAAAAAATCAAGTAAATTCTGGATGCCCTGCACCTTGGTATTTATAGCCTCTTAAAAATGCATGTTTGGTCATTTTATATGTGTTTGGTCATTTTTGGTTGTCAGACATAGTTTGTTGAAAGTACAAAAACTACAAAAAATGCGACACAGTTATATGCTTTGACCCTCTTGTTCACCCAGACTTTTCAAAATAGTTCATTTTGTATGATTTTGGAGGATCAGAAAAAATCTCAGGTATCTTGGTTTAGCCCAACAAGGAAGGTTTAGAATAGCCCATAACCTTCTTCAGTCAGAGCTTGGACGATTACGAGGTAAAGTACTCTTTCATTGAGAAGCAGGTCCTTGCTATCATTAGGAGTTTGAAGAAGTTCAGACAGTTAGTCTTGAACAATAAGATTCAATTGTTAGTATCTCATGCTAGTGTCAAGGATTTTATCTTGAACAAGGACTTGAATGAGAAGAGAGCAGGTTGGATCACTCGGGTAATGGAATATGACATTGAGATCAAAGTGACCAAATTGGTTTATGGAAAGGGTCTATTTGACAAGCTCTCTTCCAATCAATAAGCTGAGTCAGTGGATGAAGAAGAGGTTGTCCTATTACTACAGAATGATAAAGAATAACCATCTAATGATACACCTATTCCATGTTGGACTCAATCCTTACTGCACTATCACCAAATAGGTTTGTGCCCTCTAGAATGGAACAAAGCAAAAATGAGATACTTCATACTACAATCCATCCCATATGTACTTATCGATGGTGTTTTGTTCAAGAAGGATATCAATAGTGTCCTATTGAGGTGTATTGGGAAAAAATGAATTGAGAGGCTATTGCATGAGTTCCATTATGGATAAGTAGGAGGCCACTTTTCTCCTTGAGTAACAACTCCAAAAATCATGAAAACTGGTTATTATTGGCCTACAATGTTTAGGGATTTCTACTCATGGATCAAGAAGTGCAAAAAGTTTACATTCTTCATAGGGAAGGAAAAGTTAGCAGCCCTACCCCTTCATCAAATTTCATTTCATCATAATTCATGAAATGGGGATTAGAATTCATTAGAATGATTAACCCAAATTCAAGCCACGGCAAAAAGTGGATACTTACACTAACAAAATATTTCACCAAGTGGACTGAAGCTGTGGCACTCAAGGAGGTAAATGAATCTGACATCTTGGATTTCTATGAAGGAATAACCACCAGGTTTAGAGTCCCTGCCACTATTATATCTAATAATGCATTAGCATTCCTTGGTACAAGGATCACTAAATGGACCGTCAAAAAGGGTGTATACCTTAGCAATTCATCAAACTATTACCCTCAAGGTAATGGCCAAGCAGAATCTACTAACAAGAACCTACTAAGGATTATCAAAAGGACTCTTGATGAAAACCAGAGAACTTGGCATACAAAGCTCAAATCAGCTCTATGGGCTGATAGGATCAAATCTAAAATGTCCACAAGAAGCTCTCCATACAAGTTAGTATATAGAAAAGAGGTAGTATTGCCCATATCATTGGAGTTGCCCACTTTCAAGCTCATGAAAAATTTGGAACTAGCCAAGTTTGAACCTATGACAATCAGGTATGTAGAGTTGATGGAAGTAGGAGAGGAAAGAGAGCATGTAATGTAGATCATGGAGAAGGATCAAGCATTCATCAAGAAGAGTTTTGATAAGAAAGCAAGAGCAAGGAACTTTCAAGAGGGGGACTTAATTCAAAATGTGGATGCCGATCAAGAAAAACTAGGAAAAAATTCCAAATTTGATGCCATTTGGAGTGGCCCCTACATGGTCACAAGATGTACAAGTAGTATGCCTTCCAGCTGGCTAAGTTGGATGGCGAAGAATTGTAGATTCTAGTCAATGGGATCCATCTCAGACATTGCTATTGAAAATGAAGGCTCCACCCTTGTAAATATTAGCATAGGACTTTAATTTTCGTAAGTGCATATGCACATTGGCTTGTTGTAAAATAGGTTTTATTTCCTTAAGTGGTATGGCAAAGGTTTTTTTGGTTACCCCATGTTTGTGTCATTATATAGTTTGATGTGCCTCCAGGTGAATGCAATAGGCCCTTCAGCATTTGCAACAAGGAGACCCATAGTTGTTGTAATAGTTGCTATTTTAAAAATAGAACAAATATAGAGCAACTAAAATCGGGTCTCGAAGGGTCCATTTTTAGAATAGTAGGAAAGGTTCCAGGTCGCCAAGTGCAAAAATTGGATTCAATATTCAAGAACAACACCAGCATCATGTCAGCACCCATGAATTCCTTCCCAATGGATACAACAAGGCAGCTAATCTCTTCATCTAGCAGGCAAATGTCCCCGTGAGTCGCCAAATTGTTATCTCAATTTTTCCCCTGGGAAAATTAAGCAAACACGACGTTGCACAAGAATAAATACATATAAGGGTTTTCTCTGCCATCTCTTTTCCCTTAAAGTATTGTCTTATTCTACTTCCCTCCTCTCTTGAATTCTTCTATCTTCATGTATTGATAACTTTCCAGGCATAAAACACATTTCAAGATATTGGGAAACCACCATTAAATGAAAGATTGTGTATTTGTACATAGGGTTTTCTCTTTCTTTCAATAAGGGAACCTCTCCCATTAAAGAGGATGACCATCTTGTCCTCTGACTATGGTTTCATTCCAAGTGCAAATTTGAAACCCAAAATTTTTTGGCGACTCTACTCGGGATTTGTTAAACAATTTTCCTTTCTAAAAACAACAACTACTTTGATCTTTTCTTTGATCTGGAAACTCTAAGATACACTTGTGGTAGAAGGGCTCTTGGAATTGAAGACCCCTAATTTCAACTCTTGGATCAACAAGGTTTTCAACTTCCTCCAACAAGAAGAAATAGAAGTGCTCATTCCTAAAGCACACCTCATGTTGAAGATAGAGCTTCTGGTAGTGGCATTCCTCAAGTACAACCTAGCCCTAATCTCCATGCCCTAATTCTTGCTGGTGTCTCAGTTCCACATTAGAAAATATTTTCAAGGATGGAAGCACCTCGGCCTTTGGGACAAAGAGTTGGATATCTGGCTCTTCCTCAACCATTGCATGAGTTACCTAGGGGTAATAGGAAGAATTTTCTCAAATTTAGAGGTATGGAAAAGTGCACCTTGATGAACACATTGCAGCCTTCATTATTGCATGTGGAGTCATTGGAGTTGAACATGAGGATGTCTCTATTAGGATATTTATGGAGACCTTGCAAGACAATGTTATAAATTGGTTTTACCACCTTCTTGCTGGGACCATCACTGATTGGACTACTATGAGGACTGAATTTGAGTAGCATTTCAAACCTGCTGAAGATGTGCATTCTTTGCTAGCTCAGATTTCTCAAATCAAGAAGGAGCCACATGAACCTATGAGAGAATTTGTGGCCAAGTTCAACAAGTATATGAACAATATTCCAGTAAATACTAGGCTTGTTAATCAAATTCAGAAGTGTTTCTTCTTGAATGATCAGAGATTGGTTGTCAATGTGGAAGATGACTTGATCATGTTTGACAAGCTGAAAAGGGAGTCTTTAAAATCCAAAACATCTTCTTATTCCCATTCTCTTGGAGGTAATGGAGATCAGTTAGTGAAAAATGTAGCTAATGACCTCATTGTCATCAAGAAGCAATTGGCTCAGCATGCTCCATATCAAGATGTTACAAGGAATAACTTTCAGCCTAGGAACCACTTATCCTCTTCTCAAACCAGGTTGGTTATTGAAGGTCCACCCCTCAAGGTGCCTTTTAATACTACTTGTGAGGTTCTTGAGCCCAATGATGAGGAATAAAATTGGATATATGATGAACAAGAAGAGGAAGTTGATGAAGAACTAGAGGATCCTTGAGGTTCTCAAGTTCATTTCCTCACCACTGAAGGTGTGGATGATGAATATGACTACGATGATGTAGTGGCTGAGATGAATAGTGATTCATATGCTACTATGACCCGGGAGTAGACCAATAAAAAGGAAAAAGTGGTGCAACCTGTAACAATATCCAAGGAGCACCCCATCACCATCCTGGTGATTACAAGAAGAGGAGCTCCTATTCCTACCACTTCCACCCAAAAGGTAAGATCTCATTTTCCTTCTCCCTCTACTTCTGCTTTTGAGAATTCTTGTCAAAAAATGATAAAGATGATAGATAAAAATCTCCTTGTAGTTCTAGTAGTGATTCCCCATCCACATCTAGATCTTTTGAGATTATAGACCATCTTAAAAAGACCACGATTAAGAGTTCTGAGGTAGAGTTCTATCAAAACCATCCTAAAGCCTTTGCCAAATGGTTAACTTTATAAATTCTAAATCTAAAACCCTAGCCCATTCTTTTAAAGGCCTTTTTCCCACTCCTTCTTCTCCTCCTCAACCCAACCTTGTGGCTATAGTCACTTCACCCAATGAGAAGATCAAACCCTTCTATGTGACTCTCTGTATAGCTAGCCACAAGCTTAGAAATTGTGTTATTGATTCTAGTGTATCTGAAAATGTAATTCCTGTAAAAGTGGCTCATGATTTGGGTCTAACCCTAACCCATACTTATGGTTCTTCCTATACCATGAAAAGTAGAGAAGTGCTTTTGGTTGGGAGAATCAAGGATGCAAAAGTATCTTTTGCTTCTTTACCAGAGAAGAAGGTCTTGGCTACCATCTTGGTTGTTGATATCCCTCCTTCCTATGGCATGCTACTAAGTAGGAACTTTTGCAAAGATGTTGGAGGTGAGATCCAAATGGATTGGTCACATTCATTGATCCCAATCAATGGGAAGATGAAGAAGATGCTTCCTGAGAAATAAGTAGAGTTTATTTTGTAAAAGATAGATGATCCTAAAGCACATATACTATATGCAGACATTGGGCATGGGAACTACATGATCATGTCACAAGAGGAGACAAGTCTACCAAAGGGAGTGTTGCTTAATCCTAATGGTGTGTGAACTTTTTATTTTGATGGAAGCTACTCTTCAGCTTGTTCTGGAGCTGGTGTAGTGCTCATTTCTCCTGGGGGTAAGGTTCATCCTTTCTCCTTCAAAATTCAGTTTGAAAATACCAAAAATACTGCCAAGTATGAGGCCCTTATTCTTAGGTTGATCATGGTGAAGGAAAGGTAAGTGAAGAACCTTATTTCTCATGGAGATGCAGAGGTAATTGTAGAAAAAGTTAGAGACCTTTATCAGGTAAAGAACAGAAGGTTGAAGCACTATAGGAATCTGGTTTGGGATTCCATTGAATTCATTCATGCTTTTTCCATTGAAGTTGTGCCAATGAAAAGGAACACTAGGTGTGAATATCTAGTTGTTTCAGGGTCCTTGTTGATTCCTCACCCTGATTTACCTCAGGATAAATTCACCATTGAGTTGATCCATAGACCCAATGTGCCCGACAATGTAAGTAATTGGCAAGTTTTCAATGATTACCAACATTTGCTTTCTTTCTTAAAGCTCAGAGATAACTTTGATCAGCTGTACTTTGAAGGAAGTGATAATCTTCCTAGAGAGCATGTGTCATCAAATGAAGAGGGTGCCAAAGAAGAGATTGATCAAGATGGATGCATCAAACTGAAAGGAAACAAAATTCCTAAAGGGTTGGTGATTTTGGAGGATCTTTTTTATAAAAATGATAGATATATGAAGTCTAAAGTTTCCCAAGGAGCCTGATAATCTGCTAATACTAAGAAAGTGAATATTAGGAGTCTTGATGATCCCAAAATGGTCAACATTGGAAAATGCTACCCTCAGGAAGAGAAAAAGAAGGTGGTGAATCTTTTGAAGAGGTGTGATGATGTTCTGGCTTACACCTATGATGATCTTAAAGATTTTTAGCCTAAAGAAATGCAACATTACATTCCTCTTAAGCTTGGGATAAAACCCTTCAAACAAAAGGAAAGGAAATATAATCCAAAGCTCACTGATACAATTTTTCAAGAAATACAAAAGCTTTTGAAGGCTAGGATCATCTTCCCCATCCACCATTCAATGTGGATTGCGAATATAGTGCCTGTCAGGAAGAAGAATGGTGAGATCCGGATCAGTGTGGACTTTAGAAATCTAAATCAAGGTTGTTTGAAGGAAAACTACCCTCTCCCCATGATGGACCAAGTATTGCAAGCTGTCATAGGATCATAGATGATATCTATATTAGATGGCTTCTTAGGGTATAATCAAGTAGAGGTGAATACTGTAGATCAACATAATACTGCCTTTACTACTCTTTGGGGAACCTTTGCATACAAGAGGATGCCATTTGGTCTCATTAATGTTGGTGCTACATTCTAAAGGGACATGGACTTGGATTTTTGTAGTTTGAAAGGGAAATTCATTTTTGTGTATTTGGATGACTTGAAATTTCTTTCTAAAGCAAGAACAGATTACTTCCATCACCTTGAAACAGTATTATAGAAGTGTAGAGAGCATGAAATTTCTTTAAACCTTTAGAAGTCTATGTTTTGTGTCACAAAAGGAATTTTTTTGGGACACATTGTGTCAAAGGAAGGGATCAAGATTTACCTGGAAAGAGTTCAGGCCATCCGGGAAATTCCTCTTCCATCAAGTAAGAAAGGTGTCCATTCTTTATTTGGTAAGATCAATTTCCTAAGGAGATTCATCTCCAATTTTGCAAACTTACTATGAGCATTGATCACATGATGTAATAGAAGAAAAGTTTTGGTTGGTCCTCTAAAGGGAAGAAATCATTTGAGAACATTAAACAAGCTATTGCAAAGACTCCAATCTTGGCATGCCCTGAATTTAGCAAAGATTTCATTATCTATTTTTAATCCACTGAAAATACCCTAGCTGATGTGTTATCCTAGAAGAATTCTAAATACCATGAGATCCTAATTACATTCATGAGTTATGTCTTGAAAAATCATGAGATGAAGTACACCATGATGGAGAAACATGCTTTGTAGTTGTCAAATCTATCAAGTAGTTTAGGTTTTACATCCTTAAAACTCGTTCTATGGTGCTAGTGCCTGATACAACAATCAAATCCATACTTAATCAATAAGAATTTGGAACCAAGAGAGGTAATTATGTAGAAAAGGTGCAGGAGTATGATCTTTACATCAGGGAAATAAAGATAGTTCAGGGTAAGGGTCTGTGTGAACTCATTGCCAAGGGAGATGCCAAGGATTTGTCAAAAAATGGAGTTAATGTCCCTGTTATTCTATTCCTCAACTCAAAAGATGTATAGTATGATGGCATTTATCACTTTTTGACATATGGAGAGTTTCCATCTCACTTGAGTTCCAAAGAGAAGAGATCCACCAAATTGAGGGTTGCACAATATGTGCTATGGGAGAATGATTTTTTTAAACGAGGCATAGATGGAAGGTTTTTAAAGTGTGTAGACAAGGAGAAACAAAAGAAGTTGTTCTCTAATTTTCAAGACTAGGCTTGTGGAGATCATTTCTCCTTTATTGTAACAGCTCATTAAATACTTCATGCTAGTTATTATTCACCCACTCTATTCATAGATGCATCAAAATGGGTTGGTAAATGTGATTGATAAGCCCTTTCAACAGTGGGGATTAGATTTCATTTGAACTCTGAACCCAACTTAGAGTACTAGACATACTCATGTGATGATTTCCATATATTACTTCACCAAGTGGGTGGAGGCCATCCCTGTCAAGAGAACTACTTCCGAGGTAGTTAGCAACTTCATTAAGGAGAACATATTGATAAGGTTTGGGACTCCAAACAAAATTGTGACTGATAATGCTTCCAACTTCTCTTCTGCTGAGATGATGGAAGTTTGCTATGGGTATGGGATCTCCCTTGCTCATTCTTTAGATTACTACCCCTAAGGGAATGGATAGGTAGAATCAGCAAACAAGAACTTGGTGAACATAATTAGAAAGCTTGTAAATGATTCTCAGAGGAATTGGCATAAGAATATATATGATGCACTTTGGGTTGATAGAATTACAGAAAATAGAGCAATTGGAATGTCTCCTTTCCAACTGGTGTATGGTGTGGAAGCTCAAATACCAGTCATAGTGGAATTTCCAGCCTTGCATTTGATGAAAACCATTGAAGATTCAAGTTTCAGTAGCTATTTGGAAAAGAGAATTTTGTACCTTCAAAATCTTGATGAGGATAGATTGCAAGTGGTTGATAGGATAACAACTCATTAGTTGAAAGTGAAGGATTTGTTTAACAAGAAATCCAAATCTAGAGTTTTCCAAGTTGGAGACATTGTGCTTCTTTGGGACAAAAGACATAAGCCATGACAATTTTGATTCTCTTTGGCTTGGTCCTTTTAGAATCAAACATCTTTCTCTAGAGAATTCTTTTTATCTAGATTACATGGATGGATATCCTCTCCCACTTCCTTATAGTGGGCAACACCTAAAGTTGTTCAAGTCCTAGGTGGCTAGGGGTTCCTTCTGTACATTGCGTTTGGTTTTTGGTTTTTGGCTTGTGTCCCTTTCTTGTTCTTTGTTGTGTGGTGTGTTTTTTTGGGTCTTCCCTTTTAGTTTGTTTTGGTTTTTTTTTTTTGTTTCCTTTTATTGGTTTTGCTTTTAAATCCTTTGCCTAATGGATAAGGCACTAGTCCTCTTTCCTAGAGTTATCTGCAGTTCATGATATTTCCTTGTGTCTTTATTCTTTGTTCTAATCCAAGTCATCCCTAGAAAGAGCCATTTGTTATCACCCTCAAAATTACCCTCTTTGAAGTCAAGTTTCAAAAATTTTGAGTCAGTACCTTGGAGTATTGGAATGCGTTGAGCCTGGAATTGTTTTCCAATTTTCCCATTTCATGGAGAATAATTTGAAAGTCAGGTGTAATGCTGAAGTTTTTCCCTTCTTTTTATTTATTCCCGTAGTCAAGAATTACAGGTGTATCATCCCGTTAATATTTTTCCCTAGCATCCATGGGTAATACATGGAAATTTTTGATTAGATGTGGTATGACCATATTGTAAGAGACAACGGAACTTTCCATGCATCTAAATGGCACAAATCTAGTGGCAGGGCCCAAGGGACAATCCTTAAATACGTGCAGGCTTTCCAAGTGTCCCAGGTCTAAAATGAAGGCAAAACAAGCCCAAAATGGCTAAGTATGGAGGGTTCAACAAATGGCGCCATGTGCCTCATCAGAGCAACTTCAAGAGTCTAAGCCGGGGGAAGTTCTCAAACTTATGCTAGTCCTCCACATGTCCTAGGTCCAAAAAAGAGAATGAGCCGATTGTTAAAATTGACTAAATATGGGTGGGTCAGTGAAAGTTTCCACATGCCTCAATGACGCAATTTCATGAGTGAAACCAAAGGGTCAATCTCTAAATGAGCACCGACTTGCCATGCGGTCAAATTCAATGGAGAGACATAGTTGGCTGTTGAAAATTCCACGACTTGTGGAAGGAGCCATGCATTAGCTCAGCACAATTTCAAGAGGCATTTCCAAAACAGAAACTCAAATGAGTGCCATCTCTCCACATGTATAGGGGTCAACATAAGTCAAGAAGGAAATAGGCCTGAATTGGTTAAGTATAAGAGAACTGGTGGAGATCTTCACGTGTCAGCGTGGTGCAACTTCAAAGGAAAAAAATGCAAAAGGCTTCTGCAGGCCTGATTTAGTTTCAATTTCTTCCACGTGGGTGGCCCAAATTTAAAGTTGTAAAAAGAAAATTGAGTGGCCCATATTTTAACTAGCAAAATAATGTAACAACCGTATATTTGAAAACCTGGTTTTTCTGCCATTAACAAATCAAGAATTTGAAAGGGCGCAGATGATTGGAATGATTTGTAACTTTTTCTTGCTTGCTCGAAAAATTGGTAATCGTCTCTTTCAAGCTATTTCAAGGGCTTTCAAATCCATTGTTCGAGGTTGGGAATTTTTATATTCTGTGATTGTAATTTTGAATCAGAAGAAATCAATACAAAGGTTTTCGCCATTTTCCTCTATTTTCTCTTTCCTTCTTGCTCTGATCTACGAATCATTTAATCCTTGCATTCTTAGAAACTTTGTGTTCTATTTTATACAATCTCAAGAACTTTGATTATGTGGATTGTGACTGTTATAAACATGAATGGTTCTACTCTATATCTCATTTTCTCAATACATATAAGGGTTTTCTTTGCCATATCTTTTCCTTGAAAGTATTTTCTTCTTCTACTTCCCTCCTCTCTTCAAGTATTGTATCCTCATGTATTGATAACTTTCTAGGCATAAAAGACATTTCAAGATATCGAGAAAACAAAATTGAATTAAAGATTGTGTATTTGTACATAGGTTTTTCCCTTGCTTTCAATAAGGGAACCTCTCCCATTAAAGATGAGGGACTTGCTTGTCCCCTAAATGTGGTTTCATTCCAAGTGCAAATCGTAAACCCAACACCACGGAAACCTGAAACTTTAATTTTGATGAGGTCAGGTGGTTAAAAAATGGAAAAATTTCTTCATGCCATTAATATGAAATCCGATTGTCTCCAACAACCATATTAGATTTGATTCGATCCACCAATCTTCTTACTTCAACAAACCGAATAGACATAGAATGGTGGACTCAATAAATTGTTGGCAAATTTGCAGGGGCATTGATGGTAGGTAGCTAAGCTTCAAATCAAGTTTCTCACATCTTTTCTTCTTCCCTCTTCGTAACATATATAAAGGGATTTAGGCTCATTATAAAGGGTTGGAAATTTTAGTTTTGCGCCCTCCCTTCTCCCTTGGTCTGCAGACGAGTTCATGGAGTTCGAACCTCCTATTGAGATTATAATGCAATTTTTTTGCCTCTTGGACATTATAATGATCTGTATCAATTTGTGAAGCAATAATACGTGTTTTAGGATGATTTCAACCATATCTTGTGTTCATTTCTTTATTTGATCTTTCATTGCAATATTGGTTATCTGTGCATGGTATTTTTATTAAATTTCAATGGTCTGTGTTTGATAGAAAAGTTTGTGTTCAACATTCATTTGGTGCATCACCTTGTTAGCTTAGTTTTATTTTCTCACATCTTCTTAACCCTATCTCCTTGGAAAGATAGATTAGGTTTTAGACTAGATCCTCTACAATTTATATGTGTGCACCTGAACAGAGGAATAGGAACTGGCCTTCATCCAGAGCGCTCTCTTGACTTCAAAGTCCCATGCTTTGAGAGATGCTACATGTTATGAAATCACACAGAGAGTCTCAACCCATTAAGTTGTAGACACTCAGGGGTGATGTGATTTTGCACTAACAGAACCCTTGTCATACCTTTGTTCTGCAAAACACTAACATTATTTTCCAATACTAGAAAAAACTATTATTGTTCATGTATCAAGGCCCTTTCTTGTGCTTTAGACCACCCACAGACTAAATTTTCACATTTCATGAAGATATTCATTAGTTGTAAGTCCAAGTAATTTTTTGTATTCACTTCCCTTTGTTCCATATACTTAGAAAGTTTAGGGAAAACTACAATTCTCCTTTTTATTTTTTGGGTTAGGAGAACCCGTGGAACACCAAGTTTCTTAATTCCATGGAACACTAGGAAATAATATTCCATGGCCTTTTTCTAAAGAAAAATATTCAATTTGAAAAATATATTTGGAAGTTGTCAAAATTTTCTAGGGCTAATTTTGTACAATAGTATTTTGAACATGATGCAATACATACACATATCATTACATAACGATAGGTGTTTTCTGGTCCCTTTACCTAGACTTTATATAATTTTTGGGGCATCTATTTTTTCTATATTCGGTTGCTATTTTTCTATTATAGTTCCTTTACACTTCCTCATTATGAGTAATTACATATATTATGTAGATGTTATCTTTTAAACTAATGAGAGTAAAACTTATGTTTTGTGCAGTGTTGACATATATTTTTTTTGTATATTATCATATATCTTTGTTGTTATATCATTTGACCATGTTTTGACACTCTTAATTCATATATACTTAGCTGTGTGTGTATTGATTTTTTCTTATTTTCATTTCTTGTAGCCTATGTGTGTTGATTATCTTGTGACATCGTGGGTGTCACAGGTTTATGGTGTTATTCTTATCTTCTTTTTTCTTTCTTACCCTTATTTATAGGCCTACGGGCCTTAATTGTTTTGTGACATAGTGGGTGTTGCACATTTATGGATTCACACATTTGATGTGATGTTGTTTGTATACTTGTGAAATATGATTTCACTATTTATTTACATGTCTTATCCTACATTAATTTATAATATTGTTTTTATCATCCATATTGATTTGATAGGTTGTTATCATTAATTTTCTTGTGTACCATGGTTTCCACCATGAAAAAACACCACCCCTTTTGTAGGTGTAGGTTATTCAATGTGGAAACCTCTTAAAAATTATATACTCTCCTATAGTTTTGAATATATCTAGTGATAAAATTGAGAGACAAACACCAAAAAACAAGTTCCAAAATTTATATTGCATGTTATCCTTCCTTGGTAACTATTGTATAGTTTGGTCAAGATAGTATATCTAGTCCTGCATAACTTTTGTGGTATTGGAAAAGCATGTACTATAACATTTATTTGAAATTCATATCTTCTATTAGGTCTTCTAATATCTCTAGGTCATCCTTTTCTTGATAAATCATCTATGGTACCCAAAATAAGCAAGTAAAAACTTCCTCATTTTCAAATCAATAAATCTTATGTGACTACATTGATACACTCACTTACACCACTTGCAAAAGGCACCTAAGCATCCCTAATTATCAAATAGCTCATTTATAGTCATTAGGATAATAAGCTCTATAGGTATAAATTTTATCACTATTTTAAGACATCATCTGTCTCATCTACGAGCACCCAAAGACCATTTCCCCAAGTATCTTAACAAGGGATAACAAAAATCAAACAGAGTCAAAGGGTATTATAAAATCTAGTTATATTCATTCATATATCACATGATAAGTGGATAATGATGTATAATTATAGCCTCTTTGGAGAGGTTCCAAAATTGCTGGTGCAACAGGGTTCCCTTTACCCAAATAATGTTTGTTTTTTATGAATTCTCATCCATGGCTAGAATTTGAGATCATGATTAAAGTATTCATAGATATTTGTGACATGATCACAAATTAGGATTTGATAACAACAGATAGTTCTAGGTAATCGACAATGTGTAGATCCTATAGATCCTCGAACCAAATATTCACAAGGCCATATAGAAGGTTCAAGATAATATGGTATGGCCATGAAAGAGTTATACAGTCTTGTCCCATGTCATTTTTGAGTTACAGATTCTAGAATGAATCATCCTCAGATTCATCCTCCCAAAACATTACGATATCATTTGTAATCAACTAAGTGTACTCATACATTTTTGTTTTCAAGTTCATATCTTATATAGCATAATAGTTAGAAGTATAAAAGTTTTATTATGATTATGGTAATTAATGTTGGAAGTTAATTAATTAGATTAATCACATGAGTTAACCCTTACATCCTATAGTGTAAAAATTCATTACAATCAATTAGGTTTCATGTTAAATATAATTAGGGTAAATCAGAATAAGATGAGATGATCCAAAGAATAGTTTAAAGTTGAAAGAAAAAAAAAATGATTATCAAGAAGTGGGATGAAACACATTAGCCATTACTGGACCCCACATACCAACCCTTATGTATGATTTTAGATAGAAGAGAGACATGAAATAAAATTTAAGTCACGAATATCAAATGTTCCATGTTTTTTTGATGAAACAATATTACCAATAATGTAAAGATAAAAAGGTTTTTTAATGGTTAGTGAGATGAGACTATTAGATTCTAAAAGTGATAATTTGTCCTAACAAGTATACAAGGTAAATATTGGAATTACATAAGGCCAAGTTATTAAATTATAGTTTCTACACAACTGTTTGCAACCATAAGCTAAAACTACAGAGATGGATAAATAAATGAATTTAATTACATGGAGAAGTTATGACTATAGAAGTTGCGATTAATTATAGAGTAAATTAATATTATCACTCTTTATTTCCTCATGAACCTATCAACCTTGAGGATTTATAGGGTGTTAATGAAAAATAATTCATGGTAAGCTAGAGTTGGTTGAAATTATTTAGTGTTAACCTTTAACACCTCTTATTCTTTGTTTAATGCATCATCATTTTATTCTTCATCGTTACGCCCTATAATATAGAATAATTTATTCTCAACACGTTTATGTCATTTTCTCCATTTTCTATCATAACTAAAATGTAACTCTTTTTAACAATTTCTCTTTAATTGCTTGAGGATTCAATCAAATATGTTGAGGTAATAATTATATTAGAATAATATTATCATTCTTAGTAGTGATATCACTACATTTTACTAAATATATTTCCTCCTTCTGATGACTAAATACCATGGATTTTGGTACATAACATGTATTAGGTACACAAGTATCATATTGGATTCTATTCTTCAGACCACCCAATAAAAGATCATTTAGGTGAACCTTTAATATATTATCCACCTATAAGGATAGTGTTATCCAATTTTGCACCCCTACAAAATTGGACAACTCGAAAAATGGAATTTACCATTTTTACTAGTCTGTAACATCTAAACATTTGTCAACTTACATTTCCTAAAATCACAAGTTGTTGGTATTCAAAAACTAGTGGGAGAATAGTTTAAAAACTTATTTAAAATTCATTAAATGGAAAATAACATTAAATTTTTCATCAAATTCAATGTCAGGTTTCCGTGGGGACAAATGGCAGAAGCTCAACGGTATTTTCCTAAGGGCCACATGGCATCAAATCACTGATCAAGGTGAGCTACATGTTAGTATTTTGGAAGTTTTTAAGGAAATTGGATCTTTCGAACTCTATGTCCCTAAAGTTAATCACAATTCATATTTCGTCGAGCCTGTCAAGTTAAACAAGATAATAGGACACCTGACAAAAACCTTCAAAAATCCAAAAAGTTTCTAATCCCCCCAACTTAGAAACTGCAATGTGAAGAGCCACATGGAGTCACCACATTTTCTATCATTTCATAGTCTGAAAAATTAGAAGGCTTGTCGAATCATAGACATGCACAACCTGAAGCAAGTTTGACAAGTTCTGACACTATGAAAACGTCGAGTTTCCTCATTAGCTCATGTTTCACAAATTTTAAAGGATATTTAAGACATTATTGACATGTGAAGTGTTTTTAGCCTTCTCATTGCCTCACACTTCGCAATGGTCAGTGGAGGGGAAAATGGAAAATAACTTTGGAGCCTTCTCATCGGATATTTTTAAAAAAGGGTGTAAAAAAATCCAAAGGATAGTCTATCAAAGCAAGGAATGTGGCAGGGTCTTATTGGTCCTTATTTTTTAATATGACAGACCTTTATTAATCCAATGCGAATCTTGAGGTAGAAAACGAGAGGACAAATGGTAGGCATGGTAGTAAAGCCTTATATTGTGAACCAATGGGAAGAAGACACATGATAAAAAATGATGCACGTGCGGGAAAAGGTCAATCCCTGAACTAATCAAGGGCTCACCTGTCACATTTATGTGGTTCTTGATAGACCAAAACTTCAAATGGCCTTATCTTTTGCTATAGAGTTCCAAATTTTACAAAATTGATGTCATTGGAAATGTCTTATCAATACCTTTAAGTTGGGATCATAAAAATATAATTTTGGAAAAAACTGATAGGAAAATTATGGATAAAAGAGTGTGTGTCATTAATGAATAATTGTAGGTAGTTCAACTACATGAATTAATTGATTACGGGTATTGCATTTTTACATAAAATATCTTATAACATGTTTTGGAGCACGTGAGCTGCCCATTCCTTCTTTGGAGATTGATCCTTATCATAGGAGGGTAGTTGAATCCATTAAACACTATTTGTGAATGTTTTTCTCTCTCTTCTCTCTAGAAATATATAAATCTTAAGTGTTAGGCCCTTTGTAAAAGATATTTTTTAAGAAAAAGTAAAGGAACCCTGTCAAATTATTCCAGATCTTTGTGAGTTGAAGACCTCATACTTTGATGTTTGACAAGTGGATTTTTTCCTTATTTATTAAATTGTAATGAATTGTGCATCCTTAAACTAATAAAATTCATGTTTTGTGGCTCATATCTACCCCATATTGTGTTTTATTACATTTATTGTCTTTTATTATAATTGTGGGTGTATTGTGCATACTTTACTCCTCTTGAAGGATTCAATTTTTTTATGCTCCATGAAGATGGTTGTTTGAATGTTGTTTTGAATTTCAAAACTTTTGTATGCCCTTCCTTCCTTCATTTTATCTCATTTTCACTCACTAGATCATATCCACATCATGTTCTTTTTTCTATCATTTCCCTTAGCTTAGGGACTATTTTTACTTTTATTCATCCTCCTCTCCCCCTAGTCCCTTGGCATTTTTACTTTAGGATTTTCTTTCTGCATTAGGATTGTTTTTAGCATTAGAAATAAGTAGAGGAACTGGATTTATAAGGAGTTCTGTCTTAGTTCGCAAGGTCCGACAACTTGGATACAGTCCCATGTTGCCTCAAAATCTTGTGTTGTCAATGACTTCGGGAAGGGTGTAATTTTGAGCTCTAATAAATATATTATGGAATTAATAACTATAATCCTTGACTACCCCTATTTTTTACAGCTTTATTATCTAACTAAATTAGTTCTTTGTAAGAATATTTTTATAGTGAATTTGGAGATCATCTATAAACAATAAACATGTAAATTGAAGACCCTTATTTTTCTTCTACTTTCACATCCATCTATACTAGATTCATTTTTTGGTTCTAGATATAAGGATTCCATTAGAACATTTTATCAACTTATTACTTGATGCACATATAAATATATTTGGTTTATTTAGGTGATGAGACCATTCCCATTAAAATTATGCATTTTCACTTTTGGAATCATGTTCTACCACAAGCTACAAGATCCACTTTTCTTTACATAGGATCCATAATAATTGGATTGATTTCCATTTGAGTGTGCATTATTTGAAAATACCCTATGAATCAAATGGGAATTTATGAAAATATTCATTAATGATTTAATGAACATCAAATCTATATGCATTGAGTCAAATTATGCCTTCATTTATCCCTTTATTAACTGCACGCTACTTTCAAACACTACCTTTACATTAAAAAATTCATCTTTTACCACCATGTTTCTTACCTCCCCCTAGAGTTGGGTGGTTGATTATAATAATGAATAATCCAAACAGTCATAATCAATATATTTCTTATCTGAAGTAATCTTCGAGTTAATTTACCCTTTCTTTAGGCTCTATTTCACCTTCAATTCATGATGTAGACTTTGAGTTTCAGAGTATGGGGATTATGGTAGGAAATTAGGGTTTGGATTTTCTTATATATTTAAATTGAATACATAGAAACATATAGAATAATCCCTTGCTATTTTTTTTATAATATTTATGAATATTTAGACAACTTACAAAAATTCCACAACTTTTTGCCCATGGAGAAAATTTATGTAAGACAATAAATGGAAATAACATTTGTTAAAAACAATCTAAATGCCTAAAATTTGGAGAGAAGCTTATTGGATTTGTAACTTCAATAAATAAATTGGCATGGAAATTTTATGATTTGTGAGATATAGTCAAATCCTAAAAATTAGTAGTTTTGATCTCATTTTGGACCAAATAAAAAATTGGATACGACATGTAGGGAAATTGCTGAGATAGATCATAAAAATAGTAGCAATAAAACACCAAAGAGAAAAAAAATGTACAAATAATATTAGAATATGTATGTAGAATTTAACTAACCACTTCTAGTTCCAACATGCACACCTTACAATAAGACTCAAATGTATAATATGATGATTATCCGAGAGTTACTATATATATACCCTACTTATGTTATGTAAATTACCTAAGCTAGATATCAAAGCATAAATAAGGAAGATATGACATGTTAAGAGAATATATATTATCCAAAAATCGACCATATATATCTTGATATAGCGATAATTTCATGAAATTTGGACATTTTACATTTTTTAGTATGTATAGGAAATATTTACTAGAATAACTAATACATTTATAGCTTTACAAATAATAGAAAATACTTATATTTTCCATTCTTATACAAACAAACATTTTTTTATCCTCTATTGAATGGGCATATGCCAATTCTCATAATAAGAATCATACAATAAAAATAGAGGTAATATTTAATTTGTTTTAGAATGGACAGTTGCCCATTCTCATATCCTTTATAGTTATATAAAAATGATTAGGTTCATTATTTCTTCAATGAGGAAAAATGGTTAGAATAGGCATATGCCCATTATCATACAAATAAATAGCTTTATTATTGTGATGATAATTTATATCATTGTTATGAGAATCGGCATATGACATTTCTCATACTAACAAGGATTTTTATCATGATTAGAATGGGCATATTCTCATACTAACAGATTTTTATCATTATGATGAGAATGGGCATATGCCCATTCTCATAAGCTTGATATAGAACGAAAGAATAATTTGGATGTGATTTATTTTAATTATGGGGTCATACGCATTTGCATGTTGTATATTAAACATATTTTGATCATATATATTTGTATCTATTATTGCTTCTAATTTATTATATCAATAAAAAAATCACAAATGTTTAACTATAAGATGGATTTATTTACATAGAGTGAAGGTTGGAAATGCATTGTTATGAAATACATACAACATAAAGTGATGGTAATAAATAAATTTTTAAAATATAGTCTAAAAAAATAAACCAATTTTAATGTATTTTTATGAGCTAGAATAAAAAACAAATCAACTATTTTATATTTATTAATCAACACAACAGTAACAAGTAAACTCAATCAAGTTCACTATTAATGGAAATGTGTTATGATGAAACTAAAAGTCACAATTCTTCTTTTATAAAATGATGGTAATAAATCCATTGTTATGAAATAGACTAAAAAACCATATATGATTGAATTTTTATGAGAAAGACTACAAAAATAAACTAAATTTATCTATATATATATTAATCAACATATAATAATATCAAATTCACTCATCAAGCTCAATAATTATTTTGTTTAATATTTCCAAGGACCTAAGTAAATTTTAGTGTGGACCCACATGGTTTAACCATGTACATGATTGTGTGAAAACATTTGTATCAGAATGCATTGTGCCATCAAATTTCCAGCTAGATGCAATCCAAATAAAAGGGCCTCAGTTCTCTCTTGAAAAAAAATTATGTTTCACCTATGACCAATATGTTTTCTACTCCATATATTCGGGTGTAATTGTTGAGAACCTTTTGCATATTTTGTTTGTAAAATGACACAATATTCCCCTTGTTCGACCTTAAAAATTGTGGTTAATTTCAAACTCTGAAATGTCCCAGCAAAAAATGAATTCAATATATCTTAGCCAATCAAATTTTTAATTAAGGCATGTCAATCTCTTGAATTTAGGTATGTAAACCACAATCCAATATCGAAATGTTTTCATGTTATCCTCAATAATTGAGGACTAAAATAATGACTAATGTATTATTAGTATGCATATATAAATTTTGGTTGTATGGTCATGGATCTAAATTCAAAAATCCTGGAAATCCAAAGAGCAATTCCTTTAACCCCAAATTCAATAACTTCTTTCCATGGAAAAAGAGATCTGAGAAACCAAACAATAAAAAAATCTTTTTCAATAAATTAAATCATAGATTATATTATCTGATTTTATTGCTAGTTACTTTCTTTTGTATAATCCTATCAAAGGTAGTTTAAGCATTAAAAGGTAAACTATCAATAATATCCTAATTTATCATTATCCACTAATCACAACATTTGGATGAAATGTGAACAAAAACTAAAAAAATTGTAATAAACACATTGTGAGCATTACATACTACTAACCATCATAATCATCTTATTAAACATTAGATAATAATCATTTGAAATGGAAAATGGGAAAAAGAACAAGAAAAATGTAATAAACACAATTTATATATGTATTTGTTCCACTTTTTTTTGAAATAGAGCACATCCCTTTAAGATGGATCTTACGTCATCTACAACACATACCATGGATAGTTTAGAAAAAAATTCAAACATAAGCCATCTCTTATTGGTTAAAGTCTTTCCCAGAAACATTTGGAGACATAAAAAAAAATTATTCAAGAATCCCAATGTTTTCTATCTTAACTACAACTGAATTTTCACAGTTGTATGGAAATTCTAGTGTCTTCCAAATTGTTTGCAAATTTTTAATAATTTATCTCCCTCTTTTTCGCAATTCTCCATACCACAACAAAACAAAGGTTGCAAGTCCACTTTAGTTGAGAGTAATAATTTTATTGCTAGTTTTTCTACACTAGTATTTGTATCCATCGTTAATGACCAGAATGCTATTCGATGAAACTCTTTACACAAAAAAGTTAGTAATTTGGTAATAGACATTCATGGTAGGATGTGCTCATGTTCAATTGAAATGTATTTTCCTTTTTAGAAGTAGGCTTTTGAACTAACAATTCTTCTAATTCAAGAACAAGCAAATGTTTCTTTGGAGGCACTACAAAATAAAATAATGTAAACCATTATTAAATTTATGTATTTTAAATACGATAATAATATTTCAAAAAAAAAAATTAACGTTTTTTTACATATATTTTTTGAATTCTCTCTAATTGCAACTGCACATAAAAATTACAATTAGGATGTATTTATCAAATTGACTCAAACTAATATAAAAAAGTAAAAACAAAATTAAATTTAAATAATACTTGATACTTGTTCCTACTGATGGTGAAACGGTTTAATGCAGCTTAGTATCAATCACCTTCATGTTCTTTTTTATTCATTCCCTTAGTTAGCGGGATATTTTAATTTATTCTCATCCTCTCCCAAGTCCCTTGGCATTTTTACTTTAGGATTTTCTTCTGCATTAGGATTGTTTTTAGCATTAGAATAAGTAGAGGAACTGGATTTATAAGGAGTTCTGTCTTAGTTCGCAAGGTCCGACAACTTGGATATAGTCCCATGTTGCCTCAAAATCTTGTGTTGTCAATGACTTCGGAAGGTGTGTAATTTTGAGCTCTAATAAATATATTATGGAATTAATAACTATATCCTTGACTACCCCTATTTTTTACAGCTTTATTATCTAACTAAATTAGTTCTTTGTAAGAATATTTTTATAGTGAATTTGGAGATCATCTATAAACAATAAACATGTAAATTGAAGACCCTTATTTTTCTTCTTACTTTCACATCCATCTATACTAGATTCATTTTTTGGTTCTAGATATAAGGATTCCATTAGAACATTTTATCAACTTATTACTGATGCACATATAAATATATTTGGTTTATTTAGGTGATGAGACCATTCCCATAAAATTATGCATTTTCACTTTTGGAATCATGTTCTACCACAAGCTACAAGATCCACTTTTCTTTACATATGATCCATAATAATTGGATTGATTTCCATTTGAGTGTGCATTATTTGAAAATACCCTATGAATCAAATGGGAATTTATGAAAATATTCATTAATGATTTAATGAACATCAAATCTATATGCATGAGTCAAATATGCCTTCATTTATCCCTTTATTAACTGCACGCTACTTTCAAACACTACCTTTACATTAAAAATTCATCTTTTACACCATGTTCTTACCTCCCCCTAGAGTTGGTGGTTGATTATAATAATGAATAATCCAAACAGTCATAATCAATATATTTCTTATCTGAAGTAATCTTCGAGTTAATTTACCCTTTCTTTAGGCTCTATTTCACCTTCAATTCATGATGTAGACTTGAGTTCAGAGTATGGGGATTATGGTAGGAAATTAGGGTTTGGATTTTCTTATATATTTAAATTGAATACATAGAAACATATAGAATAATCCCTTGCTATTTTTTTTATAATATTTATGAATATTTAGACAACTTACAAAAATTCCACAACTTTTTGCCCATGGAGAAAATTTATGTAAGACAATAAATGGAAATAACATTTGTTTAAAAACAATCTAAATGCCTAAAATTTGGAGAGAAGCTTATTGGATTTGTAACTTCAATAAATAAATTGGCATGGAAATTTTATGATTTGTGAGATATAGTCAAATCCTAAAAATTAGTAGTTTTGATCTCATTTTGGACCAAATAAAAATTGGATACGACATTGTAGGGAAATTGCTGAGATAGATCATAAAAATAGTAGCAATAAAACACCAAAAGAGAAAAAAAATGTACAAATAATATTAGAATATGTATGTAGAATTTAACTAACCACTTCTAGTTCCAACATGCACACCTTACAATAAGACTCAAATGTATAATATGATGATTATCCGAGAGTTACTATATATATACCCTACTTATGTTATGTAAATTACCTAAGCTAGATATCAAAGCATAAATAAGGAAGATATGACATGTTAAGAGAATATATATTATCCAAAAATCGACCTATTATATCTTGATATAGCGATAATTTCATGAAATTTGGACATTTTACATTTTTTAGTATGTATAGGAAATATTTACTAGAATAACTAATACATTTATAGCTTTACAAATAATAGAAAATACTTATATTTTCCATTCTTATACAAACAAACATTTTTTTATCCTCTATTGAATGGGCATATGCCAATTCTCATAATAAGAATCATACAATAAAAATATAGGTAATATTTAATTTGTTTTAGAATGGACAGTTGCCCATTCTCATATCCTTTATAGTTATATAAAAATGATTAGGTTCATTATTTCTTCAATGAGGAAAAATGGTTAGAATAGGCATATGCCCATTATCATACAAATAAATAGCTTTATTATTGTGATGATAATTTATATCATTGTTATGAGAATCGGCATATGACATTTCTCATACTAACAAGGATTTTTATCATGATTAGAATGGGCATATTCTCATACTAACAGATTTTTATCATTATGATGAGAATGGGCATATGCCCATTCTCATAAGCTTGATATAGAACGAAAGAATAATTTGGATGTGATTTATTTTAATTATGGGGTCATACGCATTTGCATGTTGTATATTAAACATATTTTGATCATATATATTTGTATCTATTATTGCTTCTAATTTATTATATCAATAAAAAATCACAAATGTTTAACTATAAGATGGATTTATTTACATAGAGTGAAGGTTGGAAATGCATTGTTATGAAATACATACAACATAAAGTGATGGTAATAAATAAATTTTTTAAAATATAGTCTAAAAAAATAAACCAATTTTAATGTATTTTTATGAGCTAGAATAAAAAACAAATCAACTATTTTATATTTATTAATCAACACAACAGTAACAAGTAAACTCAATCAAGTTCACTATTAATGGAAATGTGTTATGATGAAACTAAAAGTCACAATTCTTCTTTTATAAAATGATGGTAATAAATCCATTGTTATGAAATAGACTAAAAAACCATATATGATTGAATTTTTATGAGAAAGACTACAAAAATAAACTAAATTTATCTATATATATATTAATCAACATATAATAATATCAAATTCACTCAATCAAGCTCAATAATTATTTTGTTTAATATTTCCAAGGACCCTAAGTAAATTTTAGTGTGGACCCACATGGTTTAACCATGTACATGATTGTGTGAAAAACATTTGTATCAGAATGCATTGTGCCATCAAATTTCCAGCTAGAATGCAATCCAAATAAAAGGGCCTCAGTTCTCTCTTGAAAAAAATTATGTTTCACCTATGACCAATATGTTTTCTACTCCATATATTCGGGTGTAATTGTTGAGAACCTTTTGCATATTTTTTTTGTAAAATGACACAATATTCCCCTTGTTCGACCTTAAAAATTGTGGTTAATTTCAAACTCTGAAATGTCCCAGCAAAAAATGAATTCAATATATCTTAGCCAATCAAATTTTTTAATTAAGGCATGTCAATCTCTTGAATTTAGGTATGTAAACCACAATCCAATATCGAAATGTTTTCATGTTATCCTCAATAATTGAGGACTAAAATAATGACTAATGTATTATTAGTATGCATATATAAATTTTGGTTGTATGGTCATGGATCTAAATTCAAAAATCCTTGGAAATCCAAAGAGCAATTCCTTTAACCCCAAATTCAATAACTTCTTTCCATGGAAAAAGAGATCTGAGAAACCAAACAATAAAAAAATCTTTTTCAATAAATTAAATCATAGATTATATTATCTGATTTTATTGCTAGTTACTTTCTTTTTGTATAATCCTATCAAAGGTAGTTTTAAGCATTAAAAGGTAAACTATCAATAATATCCTAATTTATCATTATCCACTAATCACAACATTTGGATGAAATGTGAACAAAAACTAAAAAATTGTAATAAACACATTGTGAGCATTACATACTACTAACCATCATAATCATCTTATTAAACATTAGATAATAATCATTTGAAATGGAAAATGGGAAAAAGAACAAGAAAAATGTAATAAACACAATTTTATATATGTATTTGTTCCACTTTTTTTTGAAATAGAGCACATCCCTTTAAGATGGATCTTACGTCATCTACAACACATACCATGGATAGTTTAGAAAAAAATTCAAACATAAGCCATCTCTTATTGTTAAAGTCTTTCCCAGAAACATTTGGAGACATAAAAAAAAATTATTCAAGAATCCCAATGTTTTCTATCTTAACTACAACTGAATTTTCACAGTTGTATGGAAATTCTAGTGTCTTCCAAATTGTTTGCAAATTTTTAATAGAAGGGAGATCAAATTCCTCTATTTCGCATTTTTCCATACCATGATAGAACCTTGTATTTTTAGTCCACTCATCCTCAGTTGAGAGTAATTAAAAATATTGCATAATTGTAACAACAATCAGGCTTTGTATTCACCCGAGAATAACCATATTACTTATGTCGATGAAACTCTTGACACATAACCAGTTAGTAATTTGGTAATAGATATTCATGGTAGGATGGTACTCATTGTTCACATTGAAAATGTCATTGTCCTAAAACACAGAAGTCAGGATAATTACCAATGCCAACTAACAAAACATATCATAATTCAAAGAGTACAAGCAAAATCTTTAATGATAATATCTGAGGGTCTAAATAGTGTCACATGAAAATGGGCATGTACATCTCCTTTCCCTTAAACATGATTTCCTCCTAGAAGCCATTAGAGGAGGTGGGGGTAATAATGTTTTTAAATAAAATTTGACGTTGTTGCACATACAATCTTTGAATCCTCTCTCACTGTGGAATCACTACCACCTCTACGTATTACTTGTCTGAAGGATTTTTTCCTGTCAATAGGTCGATATCAAACTTGTCATGTCGATCAAATAAGTATAACAAAAATCCAATTGTTAACTGCCTACATAATACTAAAGGTAACCAAACTTGATGGTAGACAAAGGTGGAAGGCAGCTTTAGTATCACTATCACCATCAATAGTCTATTTTGATGACACCCACTATGGGTAAACAATACACAACAGAGCTCAGATAAAGCTATTGCCTAAACAACAAAAAAGGTTTTTTTGGTTGGGCAACATGCAAGATATCCCTATCACATAGAGCTTATACCTTCCACTATAGGATTAACTCCATGAATCATACTTGCGATCATCCACTCATAAGAATTCCATTAAGAGGAATGAAAATCCTCATGTTTTTGTGAAGAACCTCATGGTAGTTCTGCTCTCAGTAAGATTATCCTTTCGACTCAACAGATCATTATTCAAGGGCTCAACACACTTGCTGCCAGGGATCCAACATACCTACTTAGATTACTGCATCGTAACAATTGTAACTATTGAGTTGTTTCCATGTATAATTTATATTTTCTCCACTTCACTTGTGTGACATACCCTTAATTCTAGTTGTAATACCTGTTCAATATTGTATTCATTTTTTGGATACATGTTATGCACCCAGGAATCATAGACAAGGAATAAAATGTTGCATCTTCTCATCTTCGTCTGAAAGAGATGTTAAGATTTTATGGTTGTCTCAACCAAAGCTTACTTTACCTTGCATAGTCTATCACCAATTTTAGATTGAACTAAGTAATCAAGGCCTTACCTTAATATTTGCGACTAAATGAGGCTTCTCTCTATGTCTAAAATATTCAGTTTTCCTAAGGGTTTCACTTTATCTTAAATATTCATAATTGACAATTATAATTGTTTGGACTAACCGTGATAGAGCCGAGTGCTACACTATCATTGTTATCTACTCGATTATCAAGAGGGATCAAGCCTTATGTCATTTTTACTCTTCCATAAGGATGAGGGGCCATTGCCCATGATTTCTAATATACATCGTTGATGTCTTCATAATGATGTACAGTTCAATCTTTCTGTATTGGATGTGTGTATCCTTACATATTCTATAGGAATCATTTACAAAAAAGTATACCCTCTGATATCATGATAATTTAACAACTTATTAACCATTTTAATAGAGGATAATCTTGAACTTGAGTCACTATACAAATTCTACTCAAGGAGGTATCTACACACCTCAAAATATGTTCTAACTCTGACTCTAAAACGTTCAACATAAAATAATTGTTCCACTAGGACTCAACTCATTTTTGGGATTTACATTCTTTATTTCCATACTTGTCAATTGCTTTTGCTTTTCCAAGTTTTCCATGGAAGAAAATTCCTTCATTGTAAAAAAAAAATATACTTTTAACTTTTCTGAGTGTTTTACTACATACCATCAATGAGAGGGATCAAGCCTTGTGTAGTTTTTCCTCTTTTATAAGGTAGAGGGGCCATTCCCCATGATTTATAATATAATTTATAGGCGTATTAAAAATTATTAAGTTCTATCATTATATTGAATGTGTCTATGTGTGTTCTTCTATCAGAATCATTGAGGAATAATATATGATTGATATATGAGATTGGACATATTCCCATTCAATACATGCAATATTGAACTTGATTATTCTAAAACCTCTATAAAGGAAGTGGTTAGAAAATTCATAATATTTCTAACTCTGATACAAAATGTTCACAGGAATGATTGTTTTAACTTAGCCCATGATTCAGATTATCATCTAGTTTACTTTCCCATTTAGGGCCGAACAATTTTCCATTGTAGAAAAATTAGTTCTCCTTTTGTATAAGGGCCATCCCTAACCTGATTTCTAACAAACTTTATAGAGGTATTAAAATGAATAATTTCAATCATTGTATTGAATTTTTGGATGGCTGTTCTTCTCAAGGAATCATTGAGCAATAATATTTGATTGATATATGAGAATGGACACATGCCTAATCAATACATGCAATACTGAACTCAATCATTATTAAACCTCTACAAAGGAAGTGGTTAAAAATTCAGAATATTTATAACTCTAATATAATGGACATATGCTGATTCAATACATTCAATATTTAACTTAACCATTCTAAACCTCTATAATGGATTTTTCTTTTAAAAATCAGAATATTTCTAACTCTACTATAAAAAATTTCAAAGGAATGATTGTTTCTACCTCTTTGGAATTGGTTATAAAATGATCACATGAATGATTATTTCTTACTCTACCCATGATTAATATTATCATCGACAGAGATCTAACAAGAATCTAATTCCCATTCTTAAACAATTTTAATTCTCTCTAAGTATGCCCATACTCAAATATTATTCGTTACTTCCCATTCTAAAATAAAGTGAATTTTATTCCATTATTTTGTGATACATATTTTATGAACTGCCAATTCAATACAAAGACAAAATTTTACTTTTTTCATAGAATGGGCATATGTCCATTGTAAACATTCAACTACAATAAATATGTTAGGTTGTGGAGCCTGTTTTCATGTGTGAAAGTGTTGAAGACTGTACACTAAGAGTACTGTACACTTTTCATGTATACCCTGAAATTTTTTGGCCTCAAAAAATGCACCCGACATATTGGGAAATGTCCTTTTCTCATATGGGCGAGTTTTTGACCCATAGGTTTATGGGACGGGTTTTTCCCATGGTTTTGATACCCACGGTTTTGTAAAACTGCTTAAGCAGTTGTCTATTTATATGGTCTTATGCATATGATAGATGTACAAGCAAATGTATTGCAGATGTGTTTTAAATTCGGGTGTGAATTTTGTAGAGTTTGTTGAGCATAGCTCCAAACGGATCTGGGTATTGTCTTGAGAGAGCGGTGCCTTGTAATAAAATATGAGCAAGTGATTCTTGGTGGACGTAGCCCAAATTGGGTGAACCACGTTAAATACTGTCTCTTTGTGTTGTGTTATTTTATTCTGCAATTTTATTTGAGATCTGTAATAATTTCTGCATATTATTTTCTACTGTTGTGATTCTGTGAGGGATTATTCTGCATATTTTATCCCTTATTTCCTAACAATTGTTATCAGAGCCTGGTTTGGTTTGCTGAAGTGTTGAATCATAGGGAAAGTTTTTAGCTTGAGTGGTAGCTATGGTAGATGAAGGAAGATCTAGGGTTGATAAATTCAACGGGTAGAATTTCAGTCTTTGGAAGATGCAAATGGAAGATTACCTTTATCAAAAGGATCTTTATACTCCGTTATCTGAGAAGGTGAACAAACCCTCGAGTATGAAAGATGTGGAATGGGATTTGTTGGATCGGAAGGCACTTGGAACGATCCGGCTGAGTCTTGCATATTCGGTATTATTTAATGTTTCTAGGGAAAAGACTACAAAAGATCTAATGGATGCATTAGGGAAGTTGTATGAAAAACCCTCTGCCTCTAATAAGATATTTTTAATGAAAAATTTGTTTAATATGAAGATGTCTGAGAATAGTTCAGTAGCAGATCATTTAAATGATTTTAATATGGTAGTGAATATGCTAGCTTCTGTTACAATAGAATTTGATGAAGAAGTTAGGGCTTTATTAATTCTGTGCGCTTTACCTGAGAGTTGGAATAGCCTGGTAATGGCGGTAAGTAACTCAGTTCTAGCTAACTCGAAGTTGAAGTTTGAGGATGTTGTAGGGGTGATTCTAAATGAGGAAATGGAAAGAAAAAGCTCTGGGGAATTTTCTACTTCAGGGAATGCTTTGACAGTGGATACTAAAGGGAGACAGAAGAATAGAGGAAACCGTGGAAAATCAAAAGATCGGGCAAGGTCAAAATCTAAGAACAAGATTGTATTCTGGAATTGTGGAAAACATGGGCATGTAAAGAAGGATTGTTGGGAGCTTCGGGATAAGAAGAAACAACAAGAAGAAAACAAGGAGGTAAATATGGCAACGAGTAATGTATGTCAGGATGCTTTGATTATTTCTTTGCACAATATTACTGAATCTTGGGTTTTAGATTTAGGGGCTTCTTTCCATGCTTCTCCACATAGGCATTATTTTGTTGATTATGTTCAAGGATATTTTGGGCATATTTTTCTTGGTGATGATGAGCCTTGCAGCATAGTTGGAAAAGGTTCTGTTTAGGTTAAGATGCAGAATGGGAATAATTGGCTATTAAAGGATGTCAGACATGTGCCTACATTAAGACAAAATCTGATATCGGCAGGGCAGTTGGGAAGTGATGGTTGTACTGTGATATTTACAGTAGACTCTTGGAAGGTTACCAAGGGTGGTCTTGTGGTGGCAAGAGGTAAGAAGGTTGGAACCTTGTATTTAACCACTGACAGTACTAATGATTGTAATCTTGTGGCTTCAGATGTAGATACAACATTATGGCACTATAGGCTCGGTCATATGAGCCATAAGGGCATGAACATCATAAAGAAGAATTTTCTTGGATATACAGAAACAGGTTTTGATTTCTATGAGAACTACATATATGGGAAACAGAAGCGAGTAAGGTTTCTCAAGGTTAGACCTACAAAGAAAGAGATTAAGTTAGAGCTGGTGCATTCTGATGTGTGGGGGTTGACTCAGGTATCATCTCTTGGGGGTTCAAGTTATTATGTTACTTTTATTGATGATGCAACAAGGAAAATTTGGGTTTATTGTATTAGAAACAAATCTGATGTATTTGAAACTTTTGTTAAATGGAAAGCCTTGGTAGAGAATGAGACAGGTCTTAAGCTAAAATGTCTCAGGTCAGATAATGGAGGGGAGTATTGCAGTAATGAATTTGATGATTACTATTCTAAGAATGGAATCTGCAGGAAAAAAGATGGTTCCAGGAACTCCGCAATAGAATGGGGTATTAGAAAGGATGAACAGAACAATAATGGAACGTGCTAGGAGCATGATGTTACATGAAGGAGTGCCTCTTTCTTTTTGGGTAGAAGCGGTGAGCACAGAGGTGTACTTGATAAATAGAGGACCCTCAAGTTCCTTGAATGGTGGCATACCTGAGGAGGTTTGGTCGAGTAAGAAAATTGATTATTCATTTCTTAGAGTCTTTGGATGTGAGGTGTTTGTTCATATAGACAAGGATGATAGGACCAAGCTAGAGGCTAAATCAGAAAAATTTACTTTCATTGGTTATGGTGGTGATGACTTTGGATTTAAATGTTGGAGTATTAAGGACAAGAAAATCATTCGTTCTAGGGATGTGGTCTTTAATGAGAAAGTCATGTATAAGCAACAATTGCAAGAAAACAGGGAAGAATTCAAGAAAGAATATGTAGTGGTAGAGGATCTTCCAGATGGGAAAGTGACCCATAAATCAGTTCAGGAACCTACTCAACAGGAACCCCAAACTCCTACAGTGAGGAGGTCTTCTAGGGTAAGAAAAGAACCTGAATGTTTTTCTCCTTCTCTTTATTATTTATTACTCACTGATAGTGGAGAACCAAAGAGATTTGATGAAGCAATGCAGGTAGATGCCAGGAAGAAGTGGGAGCAAGCCATGGATGAGGAGCATTAGGCTGTCATGGAGAACCAGACATAGGATTTGGTAAAGCTACCCGAAGGAAAAAGAGCATTACAGAATAAGTGGGTGTTTAGAGTCAAAGAGGAAGAAGGAGGAAAGAAAATATACAAGGCCCGGTTAGTGGTCAAGGGGTTTGTACAGAAAAAATGTATAGATTTTGATGAGATTTTTTCTCCTGTAGTAAAACTGACTTCTATCAGAACTGTTCTTGGAATAGTGGTAGCAGAATACTTGCACTTAGAATAGTTAGATGTAAAGACTGCATTTCTCCATCGCGATTTGGAGGAGGAGCTATATATGTAGTAGCCAGATGGATATGAAGTCAAAGGTAAAGAGGAGATGGTGTGCAAATTGAAGAAGAGCTTGCATGGCCTGAAACAAGCTCCACGTCAATGGTATAATAAATTTGATAGCTTCATGATGGAGCAAGGCTATATCAGATGTAATTCTGACCATTGTGTGTATACAAAGAAATTTGAGGATGGAAGTAATATTATCCTATGTTTGTATGTTGATGACATGCTGGTTGCAGGTAAAAACATGCAGGAAATAAAAGTACTCAAGAAGCAACTAAGTGAATCATTTGCTATGAAGGATTTGGGTGCAGCCAAACAAATCCTTGGTATGAGGATATCTCGGGATAGGAAGGAATGGAAGCTGACTTTATCTCAGGAAGAGTACATTAAGAAGGTCTTATAGAGGTTTAATATGCAGGATGCTAAACCGGTTGGGACTCCTTTGGCAGGCCATTTCAAGTTATCAAAGGAGCAGTGTCCCAAGACAGAGCAGGAAAGAAACCAGATGTCCAATGTACCTTACTCATCAGCAGTTGGTAGTTTGATGTATGCTATGGTGTGCACTAGGCCTGATATTGCCCATGCAGTGGGAGCTGTGAGTAGATTTATGAGTGATCCAGGTAAAGAGCATTGGCAAGCAGTAAAGTGGATCCTTCGGTATTTGAGAGGGACCATGGGGAAATTTTTGTGCTACAGTGGATCAAACACCACTTTATGTGGTTATGTAGATTCAGATATGGCTGGAGATGTAGACAGCAGGAGGAGCACGACAGGTTATATTTACACTGTAGGTGGGATAGCAGTGAGTTGGATTTCACGAGTACAGAAGCTGGTGGCTTTGTCAACCACAGAGGCTGAGTATTTTTCTGCCACAGAGGCAAACAAAGAGATGATTTGGTTACAAAAATTTCTTGAGGAGTTGGGGCATAAGCAGGAGGAATGTAACCTGTATAGTGATAGTCAGAGTGCTATACACCTAGCTAAGAACTCTGCTTTCTAGTCTAGGACAAAGTATATACAGTTAAGGTACCATTTCATTAGGACAGCTTTGGAGGAAGAGAAGTTGAAGTTGGAGAAGATTCATACCAGTCAGAATCCTACAGACATGATGACCAAGGTGGTCACAAGGTAAAAACTAAAGTTGTGTTCAGCTTTGGTTGGTCTTCACAGAAACTAGTGAAGGGTTGAGAAGCCTACTCAAAGGAAAACTAGTCTCCAAGTGGGAGATTGTTAGGTTGTGGAGCCTATTTTCATGTGTTAAAGTGTTGAAGACTGTACACTAAGAGTACTGTACACTTTTCATGTATCCTTGCTGGGGCCCAAGCGAGGGTCTGAGGGCAGTAGCTCCCGGTAGTAGGGGTTCGGGGGCGCAGCCCCCGAAATTATTTTTTTTAGGTGTAAAATTTTTTGGCCTCAAAAAATGCACCCGACATATCGGAAAACATGTTTTTCTCATATGGGTGAGTTTTTGACCCATAGGTTTATGGGACGGGTTTTGCCCATGGTTTTGATACCCATGGTTTTGTAAAACTGCTTAAGCAGTTGTCTATTTATATGGTCTTATGCATATGATAGATGTACAAGCAAATTTATTGCAGATGTGTTTTGAATTCAGGTGTGAATTCTATAGAGTTTGTTGAGCATAGCTCCAAACGGATCTGGGTATTATATTGAGAGAGCGGTGGTTTGTAATAAAATCTGAGCAAGTGATTCTTGGTGGACGTAGCCCAAATTGGGTGAACCACGTTAAATACTGTCTCTTTGTGTTGTGTTATTTTATTCTGTAATTTTATTTGAGATCTGTAATAATTTCTGTATATTAGTTCCTACTGTTGCGATTCTGTGAGGGATTATTCCACATATTCCCTTATTTCCTAACAAAATATTGAACTTAATCATTTAAATACATCTAAGTATTATTAAACAAAGTTAATTTTCTTATAAGTAAACTTCTAAATTTTCTTTACATATATTTTATAACATGAAGATAACTTAGGAGAATACTATATGAAGGATGCACATCTTAATATTAGAACAAAGTAAACATTGTTAATAATTAATTTATACAATGATTATAATAAAAAGCACAAAAAAAACTCATAAAATCTATTTACCTGGAGGTGTAGTTAGACATCTATAATAGTGTTGGATCATGATCTCCTACTTGTGATTCTCCACAATAAAGATAAGTGAGGACCTCTTTGTACTATATGCTACCTTTAATGTATTTTTCCCACCGTATAATATTAATATAGGGGAAACATTAGTGTTTCATCTCTCAATCATGTGCTCCCAAAAATGCATTGATCTCTCACATTTGAAAGGATGTTCAGGGATGATAAGTCTAATTTCATTCAGGTTGATAATATTCAAGGGCTCTGAATGTTGCCAAACTAGTTCCACTCTAACATCTTCCACCTCCATATCGGTTGAATTATGAACACCATAAATGGTAAAAATCATTGACATCCCTTGAAATGCATGTTATGCATTCAAAATTTTGTAACATCCTTATGGAATTATTGGTGATTTCAAAAAAAAAATTTCATGTATATTTATATAGCAATATCAAATAAGATAGATTGTACATCTAGATGTATAAATATGTAGAAATAACTCATTTTACTACACCCAGTGACACAGAGAAGCTCAATAATATCGTTTTGTGAGACAATACTCACAAGATTACAAAAATCAGCAATTACTACTTGTCATCACCAATCCGGCACTATGATAATTCTTCACCGGGAACTCCTCGTGCTATGATTATTTACTAATGCACAACCTTTAGTTTGGTGGATGTAATCTGGAAACAAACAACAACCGAAAACAAGAATACCATTGACTATGATAAGACGGAATGATGACAAATCTGAAATATCAAAGTAAATTATAATATTAACATGAAATTGTTACAATCTCACCCATGAGGTACTTCAACAAGACTATGGGAGAAACTTTACAATTACGCCTCTTGATGGCTTCTTCAACACACCTTTAACTAATGGCTTCCTTTGCACACTTCCTACAATATTTCTCACTACTTCTTTCTATGCTAAATGAGGGGGGTGGCCTCTCTATTTATAGAACTTCCAAGCTTATCCATCCTATCTCTAAGATAGGATAAGAAATCCACTCTGACGAATCATATTCCATACCTTAACTCTTATCTGTACATGTAAGCTTATCTCTTAAGATAAGATAAACCTTATCATTTTACATGGGTTCCACATTTTTAGACTTTTTACAAATAAAATACACAAAATATTTATGACCTCACTCCTTGTCCTTATTACCAATATAATATTCGAATTCCTAATCATGTAGACCCTACTTCTCTTATTACCCAAACTTTGACATTTTAACATTACCGGACCACTTACGAAAAATATTTACTTTTTACAACATTCCTATTATACTTTGACTGTTACTGTACTCCACATTATTGGCGACACCGTACTGACGGCACCATTATATTCTATCAGACGCTACTACTAATTATACTTAACAACATCCTATTCTTAATACATACATTAATGAAATAGAAATTATGGAGGAAAATTTTGGTGTCGACATCTTCCCCCTTCCTAGCTTCTACTCCGTCCTCGGCGTAGACTATTCTGGTGCTTGGAAAATCTTCAACTTGTCATGGTTGACCCATTTCGTAATGGGAGTGCCATCCAATTCCTCCAGTCGGTACGTACCATTTTCATGCACAGCTGCTATTTTGTAGGGCCGCATCCATTTTGGAAGAAATTTTCTCTGTCTTCTTTTTTTGTATCTGGAATCATATACTAGGACCAAGTCATTCACATGAAATGGAGACCACTGGATCTTTTGATCAAATTTTTCCTTCTGCTTCATTTTCTTCTTATGGCTTGTATCCTTTGCTATTTCCCTCATTTCCTCTAGCAAATGAAGATGTACCAACCTTTCTTTTACTGAATCACTTTCATCCATCCTTTCAATTTTCATAACTCTCACAGTGGGAATATCAAACTCAATAGGAAGAACTGGATCAATGCCATAGGCCAACTGAAATGGGGAGTATCCTGTTGCTGACTTTGATGTTGCCCTATATGCCCACAATGCTGCATGAATCCTTTTATCCCATTTATGTACCTGCAAGGCTGCATCTTTTGCTAGAATTTGACACAGCACAAAATTTGTTCGTTCCACCTGTCCATTTGTGCTTGGCTTGTATGTTGTTTCCTTCCTATGCTTAATAGAAAACTTATTGACTAGGACTTCTACCACCTCATTAATGAAGTGGCTTCCTTGATCTGTTACAATTTCTAATGGACAACCAAATCTGGTGACAATGCGTTCATATATGAACCTTGCCACTTCATCCATGGAAGCTGTTTTCAATGGCCTAGCTTCAACCCACTTGGTTAAATAATCTGTGGAAACTACAATATACTTATTTTGGAGTGATGTAGTTGGAAGTGGACCTACAATGTCTATTCCCCACTTTTCAAAGGGACCAAGTGGAAGAATAGGACATAATGGAGCTGATGAAGTCTTACGGTTACCATGTGTTTGACAAATATCACATGTCTTACAATAATTATAACAATCTTTAAAAAGAGTGGGCCAGTGATAACCTGTATCCAAGATCCTTCTTGCTGTAAGTTGTCCAGAGAAGTGCCCTCCACATGTACCATTGTGGAATTCTTCTAGCAGTTCCTTTCCTTGATCACGTCCAACTGCCCTCTTGTACTGTCCATCAGGTCCTATTCGAAATAATGCTCCATGTAGAATAGAATATGGACGACTGACTTGAGTAATCTTTCTCTTAGTCTTTGCATTGGCACCATCAGGAAACTTGAATTCATTCAGATAATTCCAAATATCTATGTATTCACTAGGGATTGTGTCAAGGGAGAACAATGCTGCATCGGGAAAATCATCATCATCACAAGATGATCCTAAACCATCATAGGCTCGAGAGAGTGCATCTACATTGACATGCTTCTTTCCTGGCCTATCTATAATATCAAATTCAAATTCTTGTAGCAAAATTATCCATCTTGCTATCCTCCCTGATGGGTTAGGCTTATTGACAATATATTTCAGAGCCTGATGATCTGTTACAACTATAAATTTCTGCCCTAGCAAGTAATTTCTAAACTTCTTTACAGCAAAAATGATAGCCAGAGCCTCTTTTTTAGTTACAGTATAGTTTACCTCAGCACTGCTCATTTGTCTTCTCCCAAAGTAAATTAGATCTTCATTACCATTTTCATCCTTTTGGCTCAAAGTACTACCTAGTGCTGCATCTGAGGCATCAGTGTACACAATGAATGGCTTGCTCCAATCTGGATTCTTCAAAACAAGTGAAGACACCAGGGCTTCCTTCAGTTGTCCAAAAGCTTCATGCGCCTTGTTTCCTGGTTCATAAGCAACATCCTTCTTCAAGAACTGGGTTAGTGGCTGTGCAATCTTTGAGAAATTCTTGATGAACCTTCTATAGTAACCCACATGGCCTAAAAATGATCTCAACTGACTTCTATTCATAGGAAATGGTAACTCTTTGATTTTTGAAACTTTATCAGGATCAGTACCAATACCATCTCTGGATACAACATGCCCTAACAAAACACCTTTAGAACATCCAAAGACACACTTTGTAGGGTTTAGTGAGGCTTGTGCTTCATCTAACCTTTGAAATGTTGTCTCCATCTGGTGCAGGTGGTCCAACTTGCTCCCATAGATGCAAAAATCATCCAGAAATACTCTGATGAAGGTCCCAATGTAGGGTTCGAACACCCTATTCATCAAACGCTGGAATGTTGCTGGAGCATTACACAACCCAAAAGGCATAACTCTATAAGCAAACGTTCCCCAAGGAGTGGTGAACGTGGTCTTCAGCTGATCTTTCTCTGCTATATGAACTTGGTTGTAGCCGCTATATCCATCAGCAAAACTATAGCACTCCTGGTCAGCTACTTCGTCCAAGATCTGATCTGAAAATGGAAGAGGGTAATGATCCTTCTTTGTTGCCTTATTGAGCTTCCTGTAATCAACACAAATGCGTAGCTTCCCATTATTTTTTATTGAGATCACAATGGGAGAAACCCATTATGAATTCTCCACAGCAAATATGAATCCTGCATCGAGCAACTTATCTATTTCTTCTTTTACAGTCTTGAAAAAATTAGGATTCATTCTATATGGCATTTGATTTATGGGCTTAGCACCATCTACCAGCTCAATACAATGTTCTACCCAACTTACTTGATGGAGTTCCTTGTAATCAAAAGTGAATAGGTGTATGTACCTTCAAAAGAGCTGGAGGTAGGATTCCTTCTCACTCTCCATCACAGCATCACCAATCTTTATTTGTTGGAGACGATCATCAACTTCTTCTTCAGATAATTTTATGGGGTCATGAGTTGGTGTGACTGGAAGGATATCCATGACTGAAACATCCACCTCGCTTTCTTCATCTTCAGTGTTCACTTCACTGGTACTAGAGTAATAAGAGGATGTCTAATCATCAGTTTCATCACTTGAATCCACAGGTTCTACTTTATGATGTCAAGGGATCACGTTTATTTTCACCCTCTCTCTACCACGTCCAAGTGTCATGAAGCCTTCATTCCAGTAGTTTCTTGCATGAACTCTCCTTAGCCATGGTCTTCCCAGCAGCATTGGGTACGCAACAGTACCATTTTTCATCACCTGAAAGTCTACCACACATACAACACCCATAACAGATATTTTCACATTTGAAACTACACCTTCTGGTTTAGTTTTTCCCTTATTTAATGACCTTAACATAAGTCTTGAAGGGTGATCAATTTTTAAACCCAACATATTCATTACAGACTCAATCATTACATTAACTGCAGCACCTCCATCAACTAAGACATCATGAATTGAAATGCCATTACATAATACCTCAGCTTGTGGAGCATAGGGACCCGCCTCTGCCTCCAAAACAAGGACCTCAACCTCCTTCCTTCTTCGAGCATTGAGTCCACCTCGCAACTCCCGCCTCTTCTCCGAAGACATAGCCAAGAGTTGACCATATGTAATATTTGCAGGCCTTTTGGACAAATCTTCCAAGATGGAGTATGGTCCTTGCCCCTGTGAAATCAGAAAATCCTGCACACCCAACTTTCTTCTCCTATGTTTCTTACTAGTTTCTCCTTTCATCTTCTTAGGATCAGTTCCATCTTGATTATCTTTTTCTTTCTTTCTTTTTGTTACAAAAACATCTACTTCATTATTTCTACTCTTATCTACTACATCAAGAGAATTTACAGGTGTTTTTCCTTTATCATTATCTCTTGTACCAGATGTAGAAGCTCTATCTGGACAATTATACTTATAATGACCCTTTTTATAACAACCATAACAAACAACTTCAGAAATATTTCTTTTTGGACCTCTATCTCCTCCTTGAGAACTAAATTCCTTTCCTTGAAGAAGATTAATAGTTAGCTGGCCCATCTTCCTAAGCAGATCTTCATACTCAGTAGATGTACTAGGAGAAATATTTGTGCTCACCGGGAGTGGTTGTGGATTCTGGACCAAAGGTGCTGGTGTAGGCTCTACTTTAACAACAATTTCTTTGGGCTCCTCTTCCATGCTTTCTTCTTGCCTTCTTGCAATCTCCTTTGCTTGTTCAATGGTAGCTGGGCGGTCATACTTCACTCGTTGTCTGATCTCTGGCTTCATCCCAAGAATGAAGTGCTTACAGAGGAGATTATCCACGCCACTCATCAACCCATCCGCTAATCCTTCCTTCCAGATCTGGGCATCGAGCTTCCTCCTTAGCTCTAGAACACGAGCATGACAATCCCTTATCTTTTCCTTCTCTCCTTGGGCTAGCTTTGTGATCTCGATCATGAGGTCTGCATATCTCTGTTGTTCACCAAATTCTTCAAGAAAACTTTCAGTTAATAAATCCCACGAGTTTTTCACATTATCACCTAGTGTTTCAAACCACCTAAGTGCGGAACCATCCAAAAAGTTAGGAAAAAATTCAGTCCATTGTTCCCTTCTTATAAGGCCATTACAAATACAAGATTGCTTAAACTCTTGAATGAAAGAAGAAGCATCTTCAGTAGATTGAGCTGAAAAAATAGGAATCTTTCCCATTTTCAAAAGTAACCATCGTGAAATACCAACCCACAAGTACAATCAACAAGACTTATGTGCACAAATAATTGGAATTACTAAAGAAATGACCATGGTAAACTATGGTAAAACTTGACTTACTATGGTAAAAACTGATTTTACTGTGGTAAACACTATTCACGGTAAAAAGTGAAGTTACTGCAGTAAATATTATTCACGGTAAAAAGTGACTTTACTGTGATAAATACTATTCACAGCAAAAATGACTTTGTCATGGTAACTACTATTCACGGTAAAAATGACTTTACCACGGTAACTACTATGCACAGTAAAAACAAGGTTATCCTCCAATTGATTTTTGACTAAGTTGGAATATCTCTCCAGAAAATCCACCAACGAGGAGTGGTCCCGGAAACGGAACCAAAATTATCACCAATATAGAAATGACCACAACCTTTAGGTAAACTATGGTAAAACTTGACTTACAATCTCACGGTAAAAACTGATTTTACTGTGGTAAACACTATTCACACTTCCTACAATATTTCTCACTACTTCTTTCTATGGTAAAAACTTCCAGGCTTATGAAGTTACTGCGGTAAATACTATTAAGATAAACCTTACGGGTAAAAAGTGACTTTACTGTGATAAATACTATTCACAGCAAAAATGACTTTGACTGTCATGGTAACTACTATTCATCAGGTAAAAATGACTTTACCACGTAAATGGAATAACTACTATGCACAGTAAAAACAAGGTTATCCTCGATAACAATTGATTTTTGACTAAGTGGGAATATCTCTCCAGAAAATCCACCAATGTATTCTAGAGGAATGGTCTCTTGTTTCGGCAACGGAACCAATCTGAATGTCATCACCAATCTGGCACTATGATCATTCTTCACCGGGAACTCCTCGTGCTATGATTATTTACTAATGCACAACCTTTAGTTTGGTGGATGTAATCTGGAAACAAAACAACAACCGAACACAAGAATACCATCGACTATGATAAGACGGAATGATGACAAATCTGAAAATATCAAAGTAAATTATAATATTAACATGAAATTGTTACAATCTCACCCATGAGGTACTTCAACAAGACTATGAGAGAAACTTTACAATTACGCCTCTTGATGGCTTCTTCAACACACCTTTAACTGATGGCTTCCTTTGCACACTTCCTACAATATTTCTCACTACTTCTTTCTATGCTAAATGAGGGGGGTGGCCTCTCTATTTATAGAACTTCCAGGCTTATCCATCCTATCTCTAAGATAGGATAAGAAATCCACTCTGACGAATCATATTCCATACCTTAACTCTTATCTGTACATGTAAGCTTATCTCTTAATGTAAGATAAGATAAACCTTATCATTTTACATGGGTTCCACATTTTTAGACTTTTTACAAATAAAATACACAAAATATTTATGACCTCACTCCTTGTCCTTATTACCAATATAATATTCTAATTCCTAATCATGTAGACCCTACTTCTCTAATTACCCAAACTTTGACATTTTAACATTACCGGACCACTTACGACAAATATTTACTTTTTACAACATTCCTATTGTACTTTGACTGTTACCGTACTCCACATTATTGGTGACACCGTACTGACGGTGCCGTTAAATTTTGAATTATTCTAACAAGTACAACAAAATTTATTAAAGTTCGAAGACCTAGTCAAAAGTGAAAAAAACAAACGAAGCCCATTTGAGGCCATTAGATGAAAGAATATGGGCCCGAAAATGTGCCAAAATGGCCACAAAATTTTAGGAATAGTTGACACCAATATATTACTAATGTATATCTAGCACCCTGTAAAATTTCAAGATAATCCAACGGTCAGATCAAAATTTATGGTCTCTGCGAGTTATGCTACCGCATCATTCTCCCCTGGTTGAAAAGATTTCAGCTCCTACGAATTTAGTTGATGAAATTCATTTATTTTTTTAGTGTCAATCTTCCTCAATTCCCACTCAGGAATCCAAGCATTTTCTTCCCTCTACAAACCTTCCCACTGTAGCAAATATCTATTGTAGCTCCCATGTCTAGTAGTGACTGTCTTTTTGTCCAAGACACACATTACCCTTTCCTTTTTCTTCTTCGACATCTGCTGCTCCCATTTTATTTCTTCCTCCTCTGCAAAATTTTGATCCTGACCTAGAAGCTTATATAAGTCAGAAACATTAAAAACTGGTGAGATGGAAAAGTTGTTAGGTAGCTCCACCTTGTAGGCATTATCACTCATCTTCTTCAAAATCCTACATGGCCCAATCTTCTTATACTTGAGTTTATTATATGTCCCTTTTGGAAACCTATCCTTTCTAAGATGAACCCTCACTATATCCCCTTCTTCGAATACACTTATTCTCCTACTAGTATCTGCAACTACTTTATATTTTTCATTACTCACTTTTAGCTTTTCCCTCACTTCCTCATGTAGCTGTAGAATAACTTCTGTAAATGCTTCTACATCATCACTAGTTTTATCTTGACTGGGTAACACAATCAGATCTAGGACGCCCTTAGGATTCCTACCATATACTCTCTAGAAAGGAGACCTCCATGTTTACCTGTTTACGGAGCTATTATATGCAAATTCAGCTTGTGGTAAAGCTAAGTCCCATTGTTTTGGCTTTTATCCAACTATGCAATGTAGGAGATTTCCCAAGCTTCTGTTCACTACTTCTGTTTTCCCATCAATCTGGGGGTGATATGCACTACTGAACTGTAGTTGTGTCCCCATTTTCCTCCATAGAGTCTTCCAAAAGTGACTCAAAAACTTTGTGTCCCGATCTGAAGTGATCATTCTTGGAACTCCATGCAATCTAACCACTTCTGAAAAAAACAAATCTGCATATCTAGAAGCATCATTAGTTTTTTTAAAAGAAATGAAATGTGCCATATTAGAGAATATATCAACCAAAAAAAATATAGAATCATTCCCTTGTTGTGTGTTGGGAATTCCTAACACAAAATCCATACTCAAATCAACCCATCGCCCTGTAGGGACAAGTAATGGCATATACAACCCAGTATTCTATGCATGGCCCTTAGCCATTTGGCACATTCTACATCTTGCTACAATCATACTTATGTCCCTATTTACCTTTGGCCAATAATACTTATCTACAACATGAGAAATTTTATTACTTATACTAAAGGGTCCAACCAACCCCCCACTATGTAACTCTCTTATAATATTTTCTCTCATTGAACCAGTAGGGATGCACAATTGTTTCCCCCTGAAAAAATAACCATCCTGCATCAAATAATTAGAAGAACCACTACCTACTGTAGGATCCTTAATTTTTCTCACAACATCACCAAAATATGGATCACCTTCATACAATTCCTTAACTGCCCCAAACCCTACTACTTCATTTTTCATGGTTGTCAAAAGTGCTACATGCCGACTCAAGGCATCAACAACTTGATTCTGCTTACCTCACTTATGCTTTAAGTAAAAAATATTTTTCTTGCAAAAAAGAAACCCATTTTTCATGCCTACTATTTAGTTTCTTTTGTGTGTTTACATACCTCAATGCTTCATGGTCAGTGAACAGTACAAATTCCTTTGCTACCAAGTAATGTCTCCAGTGCCTTAATACCTGAATAATAGCATAAAATTCCACATCATAAGTAGAATATTTCCTCCTAACTTCATTTATCTTTTCAATAAAGAATGCTACAGGTCTTCCTTCTTGACTCAATACAGCTCTTATCTCGACATGTGAGGCATCAAAGTCAACCTCGAAGACCTTAGTAAAATCTAGCAATACCAAAATAGGTGCTTCTGACACTTTCTTCTTCAAAAATTCAAAAATATCTATTGTTGCCTTAGTCTATACATACTCCCTCCCATTTGTACACTTTGTTATGGGTGCAGTGATGCTACTGAAATTCCTGATGAACTTCCTATAAAAATTTGTCAATCCATGAAAACTATGAACCTCTGTCACATTCCTCAGAATAGGCCATTCCAAAATTTCCTTTACTTTCTCCTCATCCATCCTCACTCGATCCTCTGATATCAAAAACCCCAAAAAAACTAGACTCTTCTGAAGAAATCTACAATTCTTTAAATTTGCATATAGACTCTCTTTACGTAACAAGTCTAACACCAATTTCATATGTAATAAGTGTTCTTCCATTGTCTTACTAAATATTATAATATCATCAAAATAGACAACAACAAACTTACCATTGTATTCTCAGAGTACTCTATTCATCAGCCTCATGAATGTACTGGGTGTATTAGATAGCCCAAATGTCATCACCATCCACTCGTACAACCCTTATTTTATTTTGAAATCCATTTTCCATTCATCCCCTTCACGGATTTGGATCTGGTAGTACGCACTCTGTAGGTCAATCTTGCTAAAATACTAGGCTCCAGCTAGCACATCCATCATATCATCCAATCTTGGAATTGGGAACTGGTAATTAATTGTGATCTTATTTATGGCCCTACTATCTACACAAATTCTCCAGTCTCCATCTTTTTTTGGAGTCAATAGGGCTGGGGTTGAACATGGACTCGTGCTTTCCCTCACTAATCCTTTCTATATTAGATCTGTCACTTATTTGTTCAACTCTTCACTCTGTGTCGGACTCATTCGATAGACTACCTGGTTTGGAAGGGCCGATCCTGGGATCAAGTCAATATGGTGTTAAATATCTCACTTCTGAGGTAACCCATCTAGTAGCTCATCTGGTATGACATCTTTGTATTATTTTAATACCTTTTCCACCGAAAAAAGTATATTGAAGTCCTCTACTTCCACCTTCTTTGACATCAGTGCCTAACACCAGCCAACTTCTTCCATTTCCGTAACAAACTCTTTTGTTTCCAATAAGCACTCACTCTTCTCTTCTTCCTTGAAGGGTAACAAGACAACCTTTATACCATCCTTCAAAAAGGTATATGTATTTTTTCCTCCATCATGTGTAACCTTTCTATCGTACTGCCAAGGCCTCCCCAGTAATATATGGCATGCATCCATTGGGATAACATCACACCATACCTCATCCTTGTAGGTATTCCCAATCGAAAAATTTATAAGGCACCTTTTGTCTATGGTTACCTCATTCCCTTTCTTAAACCATGATATAGGATAAGGATATGGGTGATTCTCACATTTCAGATTGAGTTTATCAACCATCACACTCGAAACCATATTTTCACAACTACCACCATCAATAATATTTTTACATACCTTTCCTCCAGAGCTGCATCTTGTTCAAAATATATTTGTTCGCATCAGCACCAGAAATATCTTGTTCCTTCTCTTTCCTTGGGACAATCATCATCCTCCTTATCATGAGGATTTCACCCAAGTCTGCTGTAACCTCAATTTCTTCTTCCTCTCCAACTTCAACCAGATTACCCTTGGTTGTTCTCCTTACCATCTATCTTGTGCTAGATAGTGCAAACACTCAAAGGCTCTATGACCCTCTTCAGCACACCTGTAACATGTATATTGCCTTTGGGGGCTATTCCAGCCAAGTCCTCCATTATAACCTGTTGCCCTCTGAAAGCCCCTACCTCTATGGTAGTTACCACGACTTTGACCAAAATATTCATGCCTTCTGTATTAGAGGATTTAGCTTTTGTAGATTCAAATCTACCCCTGCCTCTCATTGGTGATGATGATGGCCCTCTTTTCACACCTCTTCTAAAATTAATCCTCTGTTGCTTTTCTTCTTCCCTTAATGCAAGTTGATAAGCATCATCCACACTATGGATCCAGAGCATACTCAGCTGATCTTGTTTGGTGTAACTCAATCCCTTTATATACCGTGTAGCCTTTTGTTCTTCAGACTCTCCTTGTTCAACCCTGATTGATAAGTTCTAAAATTCATTCATATATTCCTCAATGCTGAGATCCTTTTTTCTTAGGTTTTTGAATCTTTGAAAGAGTGTTTGAGCATAATATATAGGAAAAAAAAATTCTTTCAACTTCTTTACCATTTTATTCCAATTTCAGATCTTTCCCTTTCCATTCCTTTGTCTTTCATTTTATAGGTGATCCCACCAGATCAATGCGTGTCTAGCTAACTTAGTGCATGAAAACTTAACCTTATTCTCATCTGAAAGGGTTTTCCACTCAAAGAATTTTTCCATGCGATTCAACCAGTTAATCAACTCTTCTAGTCGTAACCCTCCACCATAATCAGGAACATTAATCTTGATGCCATGATTTTTTCCCTCTAAAGCCTAGATCACTCTCTCCTTAAATGGAATCTCATTTAAATTTTCTTCATCTCTCTTATTTTATTCTCCATCCCCTTATTCATTCATTAATGGAGGTAATTCTTCAGTATCATTATCTGGGTTCGCATCCCCATTTGCACGTCTCCTTCTAAGGTGAGTGACATCTCCTGTGAGCTTAGCAACCTGTATCTATAGCTCCTGCATATGCCTATTCATTTGGGCATAACCTCCTCTCCCATGTATACCCATTATTATATAAAATAGAGGGAAAAAAATTACATAGAAAAATGTAATATGTTACCTTACCTATTTTTGCAAGATAAAAATCCGGCTCTGATACCAATTGATGTGAATCTAGCTATAAGAGGTTGAAATGCCTCCAAAACACACATAAAAGCTTTGAAAATAAAAAAATTGATTTTCAAAATAGATTTATTCCCATTGTTTAATCCACACTGATATTTTACATCATTACAATCCTCCTTTTATTTCACGTCTACACTAAAAACCCTAAAATGCCAAAAAAAACCCTAAAATGCCAAAAACCCTAAAAAGCCAAAAATTACCTACTAGCAAAACAACTCGGATGGGCCCCAAAATTTTTGTTCCAAATATTCCTTTATAAATTAAGTCTCATGTATAATTTTGACTTATTCTAACAAGTAAAACAAAGTTATTAAAGTTCTAAGATCTAGTCAAAAGTGAAAAAAACAAACGGATCCAATTTGAGGCCACTAGATGAAAGAATATGGGCCTGAAAATGTGTCAAAATGGCCACAACCTTGTAGGCATAGTTGACCCTAGCATAGTACTAATGTATATCTACCACCCTATAAAATTTCAAGATTATCCAACGGTCAGATCAACAGTTATGGTCTCTGCAAGTTATGCTCCCACATCAACCAAGTGCTGCATTACATACACTCGAGAGGGATCAAACCTTATGTAGTTGTATTATTTTTTTATAATTGTTTCATTTTGGATGGAGTAACCTTGGTGAAGCCAAGTACAGGCATTGCCAAGTGCTGCACTACATACCCTCTAGAGAGATCAAGCCTTATGTAGCTCTATTCTTTATTTATAATTGTTTCATATTTGCTGGACAAACCTTGGTGGAGCCAAGTACAGACACTACCAAGTGCTGCAATACATACCCTCTAGAGGGATCAAGCCTTATGTAGTTTTATTATTTTTTTATAAATGTTTTTTGTTGGCTAGACTAACCTTGGTGGAGCCAAGTATAGGCATTGCCAAGTGATGCACTACATACCCTCTAGAGGGATCAAGCCTTATGTATTTCTATTAATTTTTTATAATTGTTTTGTTTTGGCTGGACTAACCTTAGTGGAGCCAAGTACAGGAAACACAAAGTTTTTTATACATGCCCTCCATATGGATAAATCCTTATGCAATACTATTATTTTTTATAATTATTTTTGTTATCTGATTTTGCCACTCAGGAAAAAATTGACAAACAAGAACTAAAAGAGGGTTTGAAAACCCACAAGCGAGGATCACGAGGGACGATGTGCACATCAATGGATGTGTGAATGGTAGTGTGAAGAGATCTCAGGAGGAGTGAGCATCAACCGAATGTGCATGTAAAGATTCGATAAACGGGCAGAACCTGGTTAAGCCATTAAACTCTCCTCTATCTCATAGATCAAAAGACATGTACATATAAGAGGTGTTGAGTAACCCACAGTGGTGCAATCATGACAACGCGAGTAGAGAGGGGGAGTTACATTCCCAGAATAGAAGTGTAACTCCCAATGATGCATATGACACATTGATGCACTGATGTGCTAACGCACTGACACGCTGATGCATTGACGCACTGACGCGCTGATGCGTAAGGGAATCTCATAATGACCCCTAAATGACACGTGGACCTACGATCTCACCTAAGTGAGATGACTCACCTAATGATGTGGAAAATACACACACCAATAGGAACCCATAGAAAATGAGGGATCGGTTCAGCCATGGGAGCTCACATTTTCGGATTAGCTAAACAAGTTGAAGAGGACCAAACATATTGCAGAGCAGTTCAGGAGTTCTAGCTAGTTTGGAAAATGAATAAATCTTGAAGTCCGAAATTTGAATTTCAAAGGTGTGGTCATTCAGAGTTAGGCTAAAGAGAAATTCAGGGACTCGACAGAAAGAAGTGTGGAAAAATGAGCAGAAAATTCTGAAACCTGAAGTACAAAATTTAGATTTTAGGCTTTCGGAAGTTCAGAGTTGCCAAAAGGTGAGTCCAAGTACAAAAACCTGAAGTCCAAAGTTTGGAATTTGGGCTTTCGAGATTTCGAGGGTTTCATGTGCTAGGTTAGTAATCGAAGTCCTGAAACCCCACAACTTGAAACCCCAAACCCGAAGTGTCGAAACCCCGACATCTAAAACCCTAAAACCTGAAGTCCCAAAAACCCCAAATAACTAAAGGTCTGAAACCCAAAGTCTGAAATTTAGACTTCAAGGTTTCTGAGTTTCAGAGGTTTCACAAACTCAAGTAAATGAATAATAACTTCCACAAGGAAAATGATGGATTTCATAGGAGATTGGAGTGTATTTTACAATTTCTTCTCTCTCTTTCCTAATTATTTTCCTCTATAAAATGTAAGGGTTTTACATGTGTAAAGGTTGTTGATAAATTTTCTTTTCCCATGCACCCCATTCCTCTTGGCACTTCATGCCTTTCTCGCACATGCAATTTAATGTGTATACTTCATGAGAAATAAATAATATGTTTTATGTTATTTGTTTTAACCTTTGCATGATTGTTGTGTCTCTCTTACCGCTCATTGTAACATGTTGTTCTGTGCATATTTCATAGTTATTGCAAGATATGGGTGTTTTGTGTGTACCTTGAAATTAATATTGTTTACATTTAATATTTTTGTTTCAGTTGTCCAACATTCCCTTAATGCATTTGTGGAGCTTGGGTTTGTGTTGGATTTGTCTAACCTCCCCAATATTCACCCTTTCTCGATTTTGTAGGTTTCGGAAGAGTTATTAGCAGTATTTTCTTGATGTATCACCACTCTAAGTGTAGGTTTTCATTCCATGTATCTTTCTCCTATTCCTTTTGGAAGCACTAGATTAGGATTAGTTAGTGGTTTTCCTGCATTAGGAGTAGTTAGTGGCAGGTAGGTAAGAAGCAGGAATCAAACTTCTCTAGAGAGATATCTCATTTTGCAATGTTTTAAACTTAGGATAGTTTAATGTTATGCAATCATGCTAAGTGCCCTAGCCCATAAACTGTCTCATCCAAGGGGTGTTGTTATTTTACACCAATAGTTTTGGCATGCCCTGTGGAACAACAAAGGAGTTATAAAGTTTCATGTTAAAAAATTCATTCTACTACAAACCTTGTCCCATTCAAGTTAAGCTCAAACACTTCATTTTCAAAGGTCTCCTTTAATTTCAGAATTTGGGAGTTTCAAATTTAAGATTTCGGAGGTTTTTGTTAGAGGGTCAAAGTCTAAAATTACTTTTGGAGGGTTTAACACGTCCAAAAAGAGCTCAAACTTTCACATATGATAGATCGGGGGATGAAATTCAAAAGGGTGTCCTTATTTTTTTAAAATTTTATTTTTTAGAATTTTGGGGTTTTCAAAATTTTGGGATTTAAGGATTTAGGATTTTAAAGGTTTTCCATTTCAGACCTCTCCAAATTTTATGTTTCAGGATTTCGTACCTTTTGCATTTTCAGGTTTCGGAACTTTTGAGTTTTGGAGTTCATACTTTTGGAGGTTACTGGCTTTTCAGGATTTCTAAGGTTTTTGATTTCAAAGTTTCTTCTACTTTAAATTTTGGGGACCATGGAATTTCAAAACTTTGGAGACCATCTGTAACTAACTAGTCTAACCCAACATCATTCTTTGAGCTCTTCAAGGTGTGCAAATAGGTATTTATTTCATTTCATCAAGTTGTTTTACACTTGGTGTAATTTCAGGTCTTTCGAGACCCACATGTAAGCACAATTGGCAACTCCATCTTGGTAATAAACTCATTATCTGAGTAGCATACATTCCCTTTCTTCACCATCCATTTTATATCTTGTATCCCTTTCATTTTTCTTCCATTCTACGAAGTTTTACAGTCATGGCTTTATTCACATTTAAGGCAGTGGTCATATCATTGCAACTCTTCTTCCGAATTACAAATTTGATCTCTAAGGTGTTTCCAACCATCTCCAGATCTGTATTGTAATGGGAATCAGCAGTGGGCATACCCCAATGAGAAAAACATGAATCTATTTTGCTACATGTCAAACTATCTAGCTATTGGAGGGCACACGTATGTGGATTTCGAAGGGCATCCTTTCCCCAGAGATGCGGAGTTACAAATAAAGATCCTCAAAATGATGACTAGTATGGTGCAGTCTAGGGCTTCGACCCAAATACAAGAATTTAAGATTGGATTTAGGACCCATTGTCCATGGGAAGGACCCTTTCCATATTATCTTAGCCCACAGGAGTAACTAAGCTTCGTATTTGAGATGCTACCCCAACTAGAAGGATGGATCAAGGACATTGAATGTTATACAAATCAAACTTGTCTACATAAGACCCATGCACTACCCTCTCATAGTTCTTTTCCTTCATCCCAATCATTATCATTTCAACCAAAACCACAATTCCCAAGTTTTCTGCTAGCTGCGCCTACTGTGGAATCCCTTTCTTCATCTTCTAGCCTCCCACCTCATATCAGTTTCTCCACCATTTTCCCTTTCAGGAAACCATCCCCTCCACAAGAGAAAATTGGCAAACCCCTTCCATCATCTTCCTCACTAACATTTCCAAAATATACTTAGGCCCCACTCATCACTTCTCTCACTTCCCCAAATCCAAGTGAGGATGAAATATGGAAAACCAGTCAAGAGAAGCGACATGAAGAAGGGCCAAGCAAGGATGAAATGATAAAAAACTTAGTAGGTTTATCCCTGAGGTTCGGAATTGAAAATATTCCTCTACTAGCAAAGCCTTCGAAGAATACCAAGGTGGTGATGGCTTATTTGGTGGTGAAAACCAAATTTACAGTAGTTGCAGAGCAAGAACATGTTCAAGATGACCAACAATCAAAATGTTCATAATGTAGTGTTCACGAGGGAACTTTATTTTAAAAAATTGTTAATCACCCATTTGCTGTAGATTCAAGGGATAAAATTAGAACATCCCCAAATCCAAAAGAAGAGGAGCATGTTCTTGTTGTGGAGGAATATCAAATAGGCCCAGAGGATTCAAGCACATGGAAAGTCATGCAAGAAGCTCCAAGTTCTTTCCCTACTTCATCCTCTACAGATTTTGATTTCGGAGATAAGTTTAAGCTCTCCAATTTTTTATTTGGGGATGACAATCATCATGGTGAAAAAATTACAAACCCAAAAGACACCATGAAAGTGAGAAAGTTGAGTGCAGAGATTATATAGGACAAATATATCATCGAGAGATTCTTGCTCTCTTATAATGATGAAAATTTAGATTTCCCTCTTCCTTCATCATTTGATAAAGATAACTTGCCTAATGAATCCACTTTGGGGGAAATTCTTGAATGTCATTTTATTAATAAAATCCCTCATGAGAAGCTGCATTCAATGACTTGTAACAAGTCATCAATGATTCAGCAAGAGGCTAGAAGTGATCCTGAAGAGTTACATATAATGGAGAAGCTCCACATCACCACGGAAGGAAAAGAGCATACAAAGGTCATCACTTCTTACATATTATCCACCAAGGTGACACATTATTTTTCTATAGATGTGAAAAGATAAGAAATTCTGAATACAAACATTCATCTTTTCCAGAAAATTCAGCTTAAATATTGTCTTATTGAAATTCCAATTCAGAGCAGCGGGTACACTCAATGATTCAGGCCATGTCATATTAGGTTTCCGTAACCAATCATGTTCATTCCCAAACATGAGGATGAGCTTCACATTATTAAGGATCAGCCATATCAGTAGGCCTCGAGGACTCTCATGCAATTCATTCCAAAGAGGTGTTTGTTTTATTTTGGGTTGATACCTTGATGATTTGGGTGAAGGACTAGTCCCCTATAGGTATTTTACTCATCCATATGGATGCTTAATATAAGAAGGGGGAGCTACTTTGCACTACTTGTGGCTAGATTTTTCTTAAATCTTCTCTATTGTCGGTTAGTGTAGGCTAGGAGTAGGATCTGTTTTCAACATCACAAGTGCTTAGGCACACTCTGCATATCTACTTAGGCCTATATGATTTGTAATTTTGTACATAGATTTTGATTCATGGTTGCTCTAGCATAGTATATGGTGTCATGGTGTACCTCTTGCATGTAGAAGAAATTCATACTTATAGGAACAATTGGAGTTTTAAAATGAAGGAAACTTCATAGGAACTAAGATCGAGTTTCAAGATAGTCCATTTCAGGAATAGGTGAAAGCTCCAGGTCAACACAATTTTATACTCTCACAAACCTCATTTTTAATATTTTATTCTAAAACTTGAGAGTGAGAGTAGTAGAGCAGATTAAAGATCAGCAGGCTGCAAGCAGTCAGGGGCAAGTTTCAAGCACAAGATCAATATCAGGCTATCAATTATGACTCCATGCCCAATGGATACTTCAAGGCAACTGATCTTGTACCTAGCAGGCAAGTGACCCAATGAATTTCAAAATTGATATTTGACTTTACCCCTTAGGAAAAATTGGACAAACAAGACCCCACAAAAAATGAGGGACCGATTCAGCCATTGGAGCTCACATTTTAGTATTTGATGAACAAGTTGAAGAGAACAAAACACATTGCAGAGGATCTTATGGGTTTGAGATAGTTTGGGAAATGAAGAAATCCCCAAGTATGAAATTTAGACTTCGGAGGTGTGGTCATTTGGAGTTGGGCCAAAGTGAAATTCGAGGACCAGAGGAAAGAAGTGCAGAAAAATGAGCAAAAAATTCTGAAAGACGAAGTCTAAAATTCAGAATACAGGATTTTGGAAGTTCAGAGTTGGCAGAAGGGGAGTCGAAGTACAAAATTTAAACTTCAGGCTTTTGGCATTTTATAGGTTTCATGCTCCAGGATGATGATTGAAGTCTCAAAACCGTAAAACCCGAAGTCCCAAAAACCTAAAGGTCTAAAACTACAAGTCTTAAATTTAGATTTCAAGGTTTTGGAGTTTTGAAGGTTTCATGAACTTAAGTGGATGAACAGTAACCTGACCTCCAAAATGAAAAAACCCAAAGTTCTGAATCCCAAAAGTATGAAATTTCAGATTTTGGAGGTTGCGATGCGATTTGGAGTCTGAAAAGACAAAGCCAAAAACTCGCATTTATTATAGTATGAAACCCTTATCTTCAGATGGCCATAACTTTTGACTGAGAGCTCATATTTTCATAAAATCAGACTTTTTGAAAAGATGTCAATATTCTCTACATAATACGACAAGATTTCTTAATTTTAATAAAGCTAAGTATTCTTAAATGAAGATGTACAGTTCACCATTTTAGGAGTGGTTTCAGATTTCTCACCTATTATAATGATGATGTATGGGCTCCTTTTCTTCCCCAAAAAGTAATGTACAATGGAGTATTGGATTTGGAGACTTGCCAATCACTCCCACATAGACAATGATGGATTTGAAAAGAGATTCGATTTCATTTTCAAATTTTTCTCCCTCTCTCATCATTTTCTTCCTCTATAGAATGTAAGGGGTTTGCATGTGTAAAGGTTGTTGATCACATTTATTCTCCAATGCATCTCATTCCTCCTGGGGCTTCAAGCCTTCCTCTAAACACTGTAATTACTCCATTCCTTTCTCCTACATGTAATATACTATACATACTTCATGAGCAATAAAAATTATGTTTTTTGTTAGTTGTTTTAACCTTTGCATGATTTTTTTGTCTCCCTTACCTCCCATTGCAAAAGGGTGTTCTATGCATATTTCATAGTTATTGCAGGATATGAGTTTTTTTTGTCTACCATGAAATCAATATTTTTTAAATTTTGGTTTTTTGTTGTAGTTTTCTAGCCTTCCCTTAATGCATTGGTGGAACTTGGGTTTGTGTTGCATTTGTATAACCTCCCCAATATTCACCCTTTATCCATTTTACAAGGTTGGGAAGAGTGATTAACACTCATTTCTTGGTGTAGGTTTTCATTCCATGTATCTTTCTCCCCGTACTCTTAGAAGCACTAGATTAGGATTAGTTAGTGGTAGGTAGGTAAGGAGTAGGAAATAACCTTCTCTGGAGAGCTATCTCGTTTCGCAATGTTTCACACTCAGGATTGTTCAATATTATGCTATCACGGTGAATTCCCCAACCCATAAACTGTATCATTCGAGGGGTGTTGTGATTCCACATTAAAAATTTCATTTTGGCTACACTAAGCTTGGTGGAGCCAAGTAAAGGCATCACCAAGTACTGCACTACATACCCTTTAGAGGGATCAAACCTTATGTACTTCTCAGTTCTTATCTTACAATGTGTGTGTGTGTGTGTGTGTGTGTGTGTGTGTGTGTGTGTGTGTTTGTCCATTCACATTTGGCAAACATTGAATGAGCATATGACAATTCTCATATAAGAATTACAATAGATAAAATGGGAATTTGTGCATTGTGGAAGTAACATATATTTGATGGGAATTTGTGTTGCGCTACATATACTTGTAAGGGAGAATGGGTTAATAAGATAATATTTTATTTTATATTTTTTCTAAACCATGTTATTACGAGAAAGACCACCATGCAAATATATTGTTTATCACAATTTTCTCATTTGCAAATATATTGTTTATCAACATTTACTTATAAATTAAAACAACCTAAAACATGGTAATGCTAATAGAAATGGTGATGATTTCTATATGTGATTGGAATATAAAAAGCTAAATAATTTATCTAATTTTAGAAAATATGAAAACTTAACATAAGTAATTGTAGGGCTAATAATAAATTTTACGTTCAAAGATAAAAATTGAAACCAACAAAATTCATATTTAATATACTATAAAAGACTGAAGTAATAATCAAAATTAGTCGCCATCAACAATATTAGTCCAAATTATTCAATTGGATCTACTTTGACATTAGCCAATGAGAAGGAAGAAACTGAGGAGCTACCCCAAGTAGCCATTCTATGGAGACCACCATTATCAGTGATAGTATTTAATAAGAATCCGTACGTGGGACGCCGAATCTTTCAGAATGTGGAAACACCAACATACTCATGGTGGATAGGAACATGAATCTGTGTTAAATCAATAGTTCTAGGAAGATGGAGAGGTGGTTAGTTTGGGTCCTCAGATGTACAATAGTCTGTGATAACCTTCATGAAGTGGGTGAGGCATCGATTAACCTCCGCTAAGGGTTCCACAAACAAACGATGGATCCAACTAGCTTCCACATCAGGACCACTTAACAAGGACAAAGTGTTTAGATTACAATGTTGGATTTCTTCATTTACACCAACCCTAAAATAGGTCTTGATAAAAAACTTAGCAATCTTAACAAAATTTAATTTTTTATGGATAACCATTCACAGATTGGAAACAAATATTGAGGAAATGTTTGAGTTTAACTGAGCTCTTTTGGAGTCACCGAGATAGGCGTTACAAAAAATATGTTAAATTTCTTCACAAATAGATGACGAAGCAATAATGAAAACCCTCTTGAGATGTAACCGAGAAAGGGAATTTAATAATTCCAGTTCTTTTGTATCGCTTCATAGAATAATGATAAGAAGAGAGGGAAGCACCATGATGATAGAAACAATAGGGAGAAAGGCTACTTAAAAATCAAACCACACATGCCAAGGATGAAAGTAATAATCCCTTCCTAATTCTTGAAGATAGTAGATGAAGGATATTCTAAATCTAGTTTTGTCAACTCCAACTATTTTCCATGTACAATCCTAAAGACAACACACAATATCCAATGTCATGGAAAATTTAATATACATCAACCCAAAGCCAATTTAAGAAAACCCAGTGTTTGACATGATGGGGTATAATTGTTGTCACTTTTAGCAAGTTATTATTAAATTTCCATGTATTTACGTTAACAAAAACATGCCCATGATAATGTTTGAAATTTAAATTTTTTTACTAAGACATAGAGAGATCATCATTCAATTATAAATTTTAATTTGTTTTAAAATGGGAAGTTTCCCTTTATCAAATAGGTATCATATAAGAAAATATAAAATTTATTTTGTTTTTGAATGGGAAATTCCCCTTAATAACAACCTTTACAGGTATTAAAATGATTATGTTCAATCTTATATCAAATGAAAACTACCCAATCCTATAAACCAAGATAAGATAAAAATATATAAATTCTTGTAATCAAATGCAAGTTGCCCATTTTCACAACCTTCATATAGTTTTTAAATATATAAAGTTAATATTTCTTTGTGTTGGATTGACAATTCCTTTTCACTCTTAAATCCTATTACTTTTCCCATATTAATGATCAAGTTCAGTGTTGCTTGTATTGCAATGATAATAAAGGGAATATGTCCATTCTCATACAAAATATTGTATCTGGAATGGGAAGATGCCTAGTCTCTTATAGGAATCATTAAATAATAATTTAGGTTGAATTTATAAGTTGAGAAAGAAATATATACAAGTTAAATAGAAGTTAATAAGAAACTTTATTGTTAACAGCTTCATATAAATATCTTCATCATATTTACATAGCCTCTATTAATTTTCCAAGAATTCTTCATACCTCCCATATTTCTTGACTATTAAAAAATGAGTATCTGTCCATTTTAAATATTCTCATAAAAGGATATAATTTCATATATTACTTTTACAATAATTTCTCATACTTCCCATATTCCCTAACTATGAGAATGGGCATCTATCTATTTTAAACATTCTCATAAAAGGATGTTGGAGAATTTTTCTTGATTTTATGAGAATAGATATAGAGGTTAAATTAAAATGCCATATGCCCATTCTCATCACAATCATATAAGTCTTTGTTGTACGAGAATGAACATATGTTTATTCTTACCATTCTACCTCATTGAATAAATATTGAACTTAATCATTTTTATATCACTATAATGGATGTAGGAAAGGGAAACTATCCATATGGGAAAGGGCAACTGTCCATGTGGGAAAGATCAACTCTCCATTTTAAAAGTAATTATTATTACCTCTATTTCTCTTCTATGATTCTTATAGGCATATGCAATACAAGTTATAAATGTTTGTTTGTATGAGAATGAATGTACGCTAATTGTCTAGCTGTATATTACTTCTATTTATCAATATTGAACTTAATCATTTGGGAAAATTATGGCTAGGTGTACATTACCTCTATTTAGAAATATTAAACTTAATCATTTTTATATCACTACAAATGATGTGGGAAAGGGAATGGTTGTATGATAAAGAACATTTCCCATTCTATCTTTATTTCTCTTCTATGATTCTTAAATGAGAATGGGTAAATTCCCATTAAATACAAGTTTAAAATGTTTGTTTGTATGAGAATGAATGTATACCCATTGTCTAGGTGTATATTACTTGGATTTCTCTTTTATGATTCTTACATTAGAATGGGCATATGATCATATGACAGAAAAGATAAACATTTTTTATTCGTATGAGAATATGAGAATGGGCATAGATAGAAAATGTTTATTTGTATGAAAATGAACATATGCCCAGGGAATGTTTGTATGAGAATGAACATATGCCCATTCTACCTCTATTTCTCTTCTATGATTGTTTAATGAGAATGGGAAGATGCCCATATGCCCATTATTTCTAGGTGTATGATTCTTATATGAGAATGGGCATACACCTATTCCATATGAGTTAAAAATGTTTGTTTGTATGATAATGAACGTATACCTATTCTGTCTAGGTGTATATTACCTATATTTATCTTCTCTAATTCTTATATGAGAATGGACATATGTCCATATGACATACAAGATAGAAAATGTTTATTTGTATGAGAATATGAGAATGGGCATATGCCCATTCAATACAACATAGAAAATTTTTGTTTGTGTAAAAATGGACATATGCCCATTTTGTCTATGTGTACTTTTTCATTGTTCTTTTATAATTCTTACATGAGAATGGGCATATGCCCTTTCAATACAAGATAAAAATGTTTTTTTGTATGAGAATTAACATATTCCCATTCTGATGTTTGTTTGTATGAGAGTAAACATATGCCTATTTTTCTATGTGTATTACCTCATTTTCACTGTTCTTATTACTCACTTTCCCATTCTGATGTTTTTTGTATGATAATAAACAAATACCCATTTTTTCTGTGTATTGCCTCATTTTCATTGTTCTTGTTACTCGGAGATAACTATAGAGGTATTAAAATCGATTAAAGCCCATTCACATACAACAATTTATACCTAAATATTAAATGGTACAATATTATTATTAATTATTGTTGTTAATTAATAAATTATGATTAGTCGTAATATGCTATGTTAACAACAAACATAGTTGAAGAATAGAGATAAATATAGAGGTATTAGAATCGATTCAAGCCCATTCACATACAATAATTTATAGTTATTATTAAATGATACAATATTATTTCTTCTATTTAATTATTAGTATTATTAATTGCAGTTGTTAATTAATTAATTTTGATTAGTCCTAATATTATATGTTGAATACTTATTCTTTGATTTCTAATTTTTTTATAATTAAATTTTAAATATTTTTATTTGCCCATTATAAGCATTAGAATTAATGAAGCATATTATAAATAATAATGGTGTTTCTATTATTTTGAAATTATTTTTTTATTCATTTGATAATATAATTAGATGTCATTTTTTAATATAATAATTGAAGCACTAATAGTAATTAATTATAATATTTTTAATTAATGTTTTTAATTAATTAATTAATACTAATATTATATAATTAAAGTGATGTTTGTATTGTTTCAAATTTAAATTTTTTGGTGTTATATTATAGGGAGGAAATTCGTACTGGTCATTTATTATGGTACGTTTTGCTCAAATTTTGACTTTTCGGCGCTTAATTTTGAATTGTTAGTGCTTAAGTTTTGTGGGGCAATTCATAATTGTCCTTTATTTTGTTAGGTTTGATTCAAAATTTGAATTTTCGACACTCTTTTTTGAGATTAATTTTTGGGAGGCAATTCATAATTGCCATTTATTATGCTAGATTTGATTAAAAATTTGAATTTTTGGAGCTCTTTTTTTACGAGGCAATTTATTTTGGCATTATAAAAATATTGATTTTGAATGAATCGGGTTTTGGATTTCTCTCTATCGAGACAGATATTTTTTAATTTAAATATTTAGTTAGGGAAAGACAAAGAACGAAGAATAAAGTAGATGTGGCCGGAAAAAAATGAAGATACAAATATTTTGCAAAATAAATAAGAAGAAATAGCTTCTGAAACAGTGATTTTGTAAGGGAGACTATTGGAGATTTCTCAAATGGAATACAAAAATGATAGAGTAGGCTATTCAAGATTTTTATATCTCAATTTTTCCAAGTTTATATCTCACATTTTCCAAATTTACTTCTAAAGTGTAAAGAATGTATACTAACAAAAACATTTTAATTCACAATCAACTATTTGAACCATTTTTTCTATATATCTTGTTTACTTTAATGTCTAAAAAACGTATCAATTTGTTTCCTTGCATAAACGTAAGAGCAAACAAATACATAAATCAAATGTTTTATATTCATAAATGTAACAACTACCAAATATACAAATCAAAATTGTTGTGTTCCTTTTTTAATGTCGTAAGGTCTAAAATGTCTACCAGTCTATGGTGTGAAAAAAAAGAATACATGGAATCACTAATGCTTGTGTCTCTTTGTGTCTTTTCTTATGACAACCGCAACAAATTTTATTACTTCTTCAAATATTTTCTTTTTTGATAATGTTCATATCTAATCAGGCCAAATCCTTTCACATACCTTCATGTTCCTCCTACAAAATCTCTGAATGAAAAAACTTGGTCGTATGAGAGAGAAAATAAAAACTCAACCATTATAGAACAAACAATCAAAACCTGAACCATTCAAATTATATATTTTTATAATGTATATGACCAAAGAAAATCACCTCTAAAACAAAGCACCCAAATTCTAAATTTTAATTTTTCATACCATAATAAATCACCACCTTTTAATCTATCCTACCATAATAAATCACCAAACTATAATGCTTAAATTCCTTTAATATACTATGTATATTATAAATAATTAGCCACGAAAGGGTACATATTTAGATTTTATAATATGTTATTATCCCAATGTTTAGAAACATTTAAATGTTTTATAGATTCATTAGACTAATGAAAAATACATTGTACCATTTCAGACATATGTAATGTTCTAAAAATGTCCACATTTACGGAAAATATGTATTATTAATGAAATTATGAAAATTTGAAGGTTTTTTAAAAATATTGATAAAATACTTTGTCCTATTTACGTATTTATTGTGTTTTAGAATGGAGACCCATTCTCATGGCATGTATAAAGTTATAAAAAAAAAAGAATCTATCCTACAATAATAAATCAACACTTTTTAATAATATGATTCTTAAATTATTTAATATCCTAATATCCTAAGTTTATCGATAATATTTTAAAAATATATTTGAATTGATGGGACCCATTTTAAATATATTTTAATAATGAATGTATAAAGTTATAAAAAAATTTAATCTATCCTATAATCATAAATAAGCACCTTTTAATGCTAAAATTCTTAAATGCTTTAATATCATAATATCCTAAGTTTGTTGTAAATATTTTCAAAATATATTTGAATTTATTTGACTCATTTTACGTTTTTATTAGATATTTGAATAATGAAAAATATATAGTAGAATTTATTGCCATACCTAATTAGACACTTGTAATAATTACTATTTTCATATTTACTGTTGTTAGAATGGGCACCGATTCTCACGGTTTTGAGAAAGTTAAGAAATCAATTGAGATTTCTTACATTGTCTTATATTGAATCGTAAGATGCACCTACTCATTTTGGAATCATAGTAAAAACTAAAAAAAAGTATGGATACGTAAAAGACTTTCTTGTGTAGATAGGAATCATAAAAGAAGAGTATGCTTTATAAATGGTCACGACTTTTAAATAAGTAAAAAAATTATTGACCATGTTTACATTGTCTTGTATCAAATGGGAAGATCACTTTTCTCATATAGGAATCTCCCTATTCTCATATAGGAATCAAAAAAAAATTTGTAGGGAATTTTGGTGCTCAAATTAGTCTTGCCCCATTTGTCATTGAAACTCTACAATTTACAGCTTATGTCATGTTTTCTATCTCCCCGTATTGGTGTTTGAAGACTCTTTCCTCCATTTGGTTTCCATGATGAGTCCCTTCCTTGGTCGAGGATCTCTTAAAAACCTAGAAGATGTTTTTCATTCCTCTTTCTGTGTGAAAGAGTCTATAACTTGGACATAAAACTCAGGTTTTTCCTTTCCTATCATTTTCCACATTCGCATTTTGTTGTCCCTGTCATTTTTGTCCCAAATGCCTATGGAAATGTGATTGGATCTAGCTCAGAGGATCATATTTTAGTCTTATAACATTTCCAAATTCTCTGTCCTTGAAGAAAGATTTATTTCTGGGCTCAAATGGTGGTTTTCCTCCATCTTAAGGTTTGACGGGTGTATTTGTCTTGGTTATTTTTACTTCTGAGCATCAATGGAAATGGGCCCTTTTTGGTTAGATGCGGCTCAGTGAGGCACTCTAAAAATCTAAGGATCAACTCAACCACAAAACTTTTCCACGTGGAGAAACGACGCTCATTTGAAAATCACTTTTTTGGTGTGGTCTTGAACTTGCGTCAGCGAGACACGTGGAGGTTTCTATTGCTTTGCCCAAACTTAGACAAATTTTTCATGCTACTGGTACAGTTTTGGTCCACCATGGACACATGGAGGGCTGGCACTCATTTGAGGATCCACCTTAGGGTCACACCTTAACAATTGCGATAGGGAGACATGTCAAGGCTTCTGTCAGCTTCACTTTGTACTTAGAATTTTCATAGACATTTTCTACGGTGTGGGACATGTGGTGAGCCTGCGCTTTTTTAGGGTCTTCATTCTTGGGCACCATCTTGAAGTTGTGCCATGAATACATGTGAAGCCTTCCAATGGGTCTTCCCATACTTAGACTTTTCAAATAACTTTATAAAGGCCTGGGACACACGGAGGTGTTGTGCCTATTTGGGGACTGGCCCCTATGTTTTATTTTGAAAAAGCACTAGGAGGACACTTGGAGGCTTCCGCTCACTCTGCCCTTTTCTTGGAATTTTCAACAGCCCAAAAAAAATGTCTCGGACCATAGACAGATGGCGCATTCTGCTGAACCTTCAACTTTTTCAACAGACTCTACCGGATAGAGACATGTGTTGAGCCTGCACTTGTTTGGGGTCTCTACTTTTGGGGACCATCTCAGAATGTGCCATTGAGACATGTGGAGGCTTCCGCTAGATCCTTTTTTAACCGAGACATTTCAAATGCCTAAAGTTATTTTTCTTGGGCCCAGGGTACATGGAAGGATCGTGCTTGTTTGGGACTTTCCTCTGTGCTTCTACTTTGCAATTGCGCTAAGGAAACACATGGACATATATGATATAAAGTGGAAAAGGGGAAGGATCAATGGTTGCTGTGCATTTCACCTATTTTTTCACCATTTTTACTACAAGAGTCTAGGAGATGCGAATACGCACTGTTTACCATCATTCCTTGATGAATTTCTTTGTCGTCTTTGTCTATAAAGTGCCATTTGATGGATTTAGAATTTAATTTTTGAGTCCAAGGATTTGCAGGGTTGGTATTTTGAAGTTGGATTTGCTCATGCACTTGCAAAAATGGGAATTACTAGGGGAGATGGATGCGAAACAGAATTGCAGATGAAAGAGAGGGATAAGGGATAAAATGATAAAAGTGTAGGTGTAAAAGATGGAAAAGGTGTTTCCTCGAGAGTGAAAAAGATTACATGTCATATCTAGTTGTGCAGAGTCTCCAGAAAATGATTAAAAAGGGGATTTCTTACAAGAAAGAATCAGAATGATTAAAAGGACTCCTGAAAATTTGTGGCATGGCATCCTAATCATTAGTCGAGGGCCCAAGAAACGTGATTAGTACACAATTGGTCCACCTTTCAAATTTCATATCTTTATTTGTTAAACATCGTTATCTGAAATAAATTGGTAACAAGAAAAGGTCCCTCGAATATTATTCTCTTTTGGGGGGAAAATTGAGTGAGAAAAAAGTATAAATGCAATGAGAATACTCTTACAAAAGGTCATAGGTTGAATTCGTAAGAGAAAATTTGAGAAAGTTATCTTCCTCAGAGATCAAGTAGAGATAACCTGTTATTTTCTTCTGTGTTAGATTTTATATCATGTCAAGTTGGTTTCAGATGTATAGCCATCGAAAATCACTGAGATTTCTCTATAATATTTCCCCTACTAATGAATCTAAGCAATTTTAAAATTAATTTGTGTCCAATCTCTAGCAAATTGTGTTTTCTTTGTTTTAGAATGTCTGCAAATAATTTCTTTCATTCGTATTGTAATCTTATATTGAAATCTTTGTGAAATCACACAAGATCTCATCCTTGTGAAAATTTAATGGTATTTTCCATTTCATTTCAAGAAGAGCCATCATCTTGGATGAGATAAAAAACTTAAAATCAATTCACTGTCATTTGTTGATAAAGATTGTCTGTAAGTCTTCAGGTGTACCTTAGGTGTGATTAATCAGAGACTTTGGTGTTTAATTGAGTCTTTCAATTTGATCCTTCGTGTTATATTCTCAAATATTATGTGAAAATGTATTGATCTAGGCCTTCATTAAAGCACACCTTCTAGTTAAACGAACGTCTTAACTATTCTGAAGCTTTCTGTTGTTGAAGTTGTTCATTGTTGTGAAGTCCCTTTGAAGATCTAGTATAATCAAATTTATCTTGCTTCATCTCCCACCAAAATCATTTAAAAACCATTGATTCATCAAGAATTACCCCTGTTCGCCCTATATATCAGCAAATGAAAAAAATCTAGTTATTAAAATATGCAGAACACTTAGGATTTCTTAATGTCTTCAGTTACCTTAGGCTTGGGTTGAAAGTATCTCCATTGTTTAGACGTTACAACTCTTAAGAGTTAAATCAAGGACTATTGATCATATTTTCCTAGGGTTTTCTTCATTAAAAGTTTCTAAAAGAAGGCTATCTCCATATCCTTCATCAAACATAGGTTACACTATGGGTCCTCTCACCCTAGTCAAAGAGGCACGGCTTAAAGTAGTGAGGACAAGTCAAATCCTCTTAACAGTGATATCCATCTCTCAACAAATATGAGTAACAAAGGGCCAATTAGATTTCATCCCTAGCTACAAAACAACGCACACTATGATCTATCTGTCTCTAAGCTCCCTATCAAATCTGTGTTGTTGCTTGACTTGAAAAAGAGAACAAATTTAGATACCAACAGGGAAGATAACAATGTTAAAATAAAAGTATGGATTAAATATGCTATTCAAATGACTAAGTATTGAGTAAGTTGATTAAATAACACATTCTGACTCTCATAGAATCAAAATTTCTTGTATGATAATGGTTAGAATGGAAACATGCCCATTTGCATATAACAAATATGTTTCAATCATGACTATGCCCATGTCCATTCTCAAAAAAATAAATATTACTTTTATTATAAATTTTAGAATGGGCATATGCCCGTTAGGATAGGAACATTCAAATTTGGTTTATTTTATAATGGGAACCCATCCTCACATCTCGTGATGGAGATTTATGGCATTGTCTGTTATTGAATTGGAAGATGTCCCTTCTCATTTAGGAATCATAGAAGAAGAATAATAAGAGTGTGGATAAAATTGTCTAACAATTTTTAAATAGATATAAATAGGAATAATAGAGGGAATCTCATAATATCAATATTGATTGTATCACAATGTTTAGAGTGGTCATATGCCCATTCTCATGTAATAAAATTGTTTCATCTTGTTTTGAATGGGAATTACATTTTTAATTTTCCTATTCTCATATAGGATTCCTAAAAAACTTTCTTTGGTAGATAGGAATCATAAAAGAAGAGTATGCTTTATAAATGGTCACGGATTTTTAAAAAGTAAAAATTTTATTGACCATATTTACATTGTATTGTATCAAATGGGAATCATCGTGTTCTCATATAGGAGTAGAAAAAGATTTCATAGGGAAGGTAAAAATCATAAGTATTGACGAGTGTGCACATGCCCATTCTCACATAATCAAAATTGTTTAAATGAGAATGTTTAGAATGAAAACATGCCCATTATCATAAAAAAATATGTTTCAGTGATGACCGTGCATATGGCCATTGTCAAAAAAATAAATATTACTTGTATTATAAATTTTGGAATGGAAATATGCCATTTATAATAGGAATAATCAAATTTACTTTGTTATAGAATGGACACCTATTCTTATTTAGGATTCATAGAAGATTTACATGGGTAGATAGGAATAATAGAAAAAAAATAGGGAGTGTATGGATTAAAAATACTGAGAGTTTTTAAAATTTTCAATAGGTTTAAATTGAAATAATAGAAGCAATCTCATAGCATTGGTATTTCTTGTACTACATCAATTAGAATGGGCATATGCCAATTTTAATGCAAAAAAAATGCTTGTTTTATTTCTTATTAAATAGACAAATACAAACCATATCGCTAAGATTAAAAAAAGTAGAATGGGCATATGCCTATTCTCTTTAATTTGAATCATAATAGAAACTTCATTATTCTTCATGGAGATATGTGAATAAGTATAATAGAAAGTTTTACTTTGTTTAGAGTGGCACTTGCCCAATTTTATCGCCTTTGTAGCTGTATCAAATTAAATGTGTCACTTGGTAATGATTACTCTAATTCCTGAAACAGTATGCATGTCAGTTCAAATAACTGGCATGAATTTTCAACTCGTAATAATGTTGAATTTTTATAAAATAAAGATTACAAAATGATCAACTATCCTTTATATCTATAGAGTACATATTATTAATTAACAAGGTAATAATGTAATCTCTATTGGAAAACAATATCTGCTATCTAATTTCATAATCATATAGACAACTTCAAACCTTATAAGCAACAAACAAAATTTATTAATCAATATAAAACAAGGTAATAGTAGAACCTAATAGTGATTCAAACGTCAATAATAAATAAGAAAATTTCACAGTAAATATTGTACATAATCAAAAGCCATACATTATCATAGGAATTAATAGAAAACAAATTATTTGTTTCAGAACGGACAATTCCCCAGTATCGCTCCCTTTGTATAGATCTAAAAATGATTAACTTCAGTAATATAGATGAAATTTAATTTTCTATTATTTTGTTATGTTCCTATGTGAGAATGAACATATAGAATCGACATGTCACCATTCTCATATAGGGATTAAATAAAATTATTGTTTCAATACACATAGATAGAATGGACACATGTCCATTCTTATACAAAAAAACATTATTTATCCTATATTGAAAGGGAATATGCCCATTCTCATATAAGAATCATAAAATAAAAATAAACATAGATAGAATGGGCATATGTTCATTCTCATATAGGAATCATAAAATAGAAATAGAGGCAATATGTTTTTTTTGTACAATGGACAGTTGCCCATTCCCACATCCTCTATAGTGATATAAAAACAATTAATTTCAATATTGATTCAATGACGTAGAATGGTTATAATAGGCATATGCCCATTCTCATACATACAAAGAGTTTTATGATTTTGATGAGAATGGGAATGTGCCATTTATCATATTATAATGGGCATCTGACCCTTATTTATCTATTAATAATTCAACATACAAGATTTAGAATAATTCATGCCTAAAATTGTCTTCAAATATTTAGCTTCACAACCCAAAATGGTCTTACAAAATAGAGGGATCCCGAAGTAGAAACTTAAAAGGGTCAGTAGAACTTTAGTGGAGAGAACAAATAATATCTCATAAATATTCTTTAGATCTTCTGCTTCAAAGGAAGAAACGTTCTAAAGAAATATGGGTAGCCTGAATTCGAAGGAAAAAAAAAAAATGTGGAAACTCAATGAAAAAGAAAGAGGAAAGGATGAAGAAGAAAGAGATAGCTTCACCAATAGAAGTTAAACTTTTAATTCCCAAGATCTCTACCATCATCAAAAATTGTAACCACCATCATTCCTTGTACCATACCAGGGAAGAATTAATTGCCATTAATTTTTCAAATTTGCCTCCAATGGGTGCTCAAAGACGTATTTCACAAAAAAGTACCTTCAAATAATAAAAGGTGGTAAACAATTTATTTGCAAATTAATGGTCTCACTATACCATGCACAAAAAATGTAAATATTAAAAAATATCATAGACATGTTTTAGATTTAATTATTGAACATAAAATAAAATATAAATTTTCAAAAAAAATCATAGCCATGTTTGAGGTATTTCTTTTATCGATAAACACTTATCCACCAGAGCTTTGAACTAGGGGTTTTTTGGGTCCCCTCCCTTACATAACATTGTATACAATAGTCCAGAAGTAAGGTAGTCCAAAAGATAGGAAAGAAATTTAAGCATGTATTCCCTAAAAAACACCAGAAAATAAAACCTAAAAAATATATTCGCTAAGAGCATTATTATTATGATAATTTGGAAAATTCACCATTCATTTTGACCTCTTGAGCTTCAGTTAGAGCAACTATGAGGTTATTGAGCATCTAGCCTATGCATCCCTTAGCAAGAGAATTATATGAAGCCATCTCATCCCTCCTAAGTTTGACAATTCGAGACCTGGAACATGGCCAATTGGGAAGGATAAATCTTCCAAGTCTAGGGGGCTATGTTGGTAGGACCTTCCTTGAATTTTTAAATTTGAGTTGGCTCATGGATAATTACGGTAGAGTTTAGGGAGGATAAGTAGGTGGGAAATTCCTCCTCTAGTCCATATTTTTGATGAATTGAAACAAGAAAAATCGAAAAGAGTCTTATGTCTCCTTTCTAATTATTCAACATAGTCCTAATAAATTAAATCCCCGTCAACTTCCATTGAAATTTTTGAAAGAGCGTATGGAAGCGAACTAAAAAAAATTCACCACTTTTACAAGACCAAATGTGTATCTAGGTTAAATACAATGTTGAGGAATCTGCATGGTCTCAAACTTGTATCCTCTAAGGAGAATTTGGTGGATGAAAAAAAAGGAAGCAACCTCAGCATTAATGTGAGATCAACCACAACCTTTCATGTAATCCTCCCCTAAGAAGTAGTTTCTATGGATTTCTCCATTGAGTGAGAATAAATCTTGAAGATTATTCTGAAGCTTGTTAGAGGAGATAGGGCCATAGAATTCCGTCTCCCTCAATTCTCCTTTGAAGAAACAATCCCTGATAGTGTAGGGATCCTCCATGGCAACGATGAGAATAAAAAACAAAACTTATTGAACAGAGAATTAGCGAAATTAATTAGATACACTAGAGAGAGGGAGATTTTCAATCTATGGATAATTAGAAGACTTTGTTTCAAATTTTAATATTATTAGATTATTATTGACATGTCATATATGTTATGAATATTATTATTTACTTTACTATTACAATTGGATATAAGGCTTATGAATATATTTAAATTTTTATTACATTCTGCACCTTCTCTATATATTTAAATTTTTATCTTGTATTGAATGGGAATGTGCCCATTCTCATATAATAATTATAGAATAAAAATAACGGTAATATTTAATTTGTTTTAGAATGGATAGTTACGCATTCCCCCATCCTTGGTAGTGATATTAAAATGATTAAGTTAAATATTGCTTCAGTGATGTAGAATGGTTCAAATAGGTATATGCCCATTCTCATACAAAATAAAGAGTTATATTATATTGATGATAATGGGCGTATGTAAACTTCTCATATAAACAAAGATTTTTATCATTGTAAAGAGAATGGGCATATGCCCATTCTCAAAAACTCAATGCAGAAAAAAAAAAGAAAATTTCTCCTACACGAAACATAAAGAATGAATGACAATTTCATTCATTTTATGAGAATGTTTAAAATAGACAGATGCCCATTCTAATGGTTAGGGAATATCGTAAGTATGAGGAAGTATTGCAATAGTAATATATGCTATGTTAATATGATGAAGATATTTGGATGACGCAGTTTAACAATCAATTTTCTAACTAACTTCTTTTTAACCTCTATTTATTAATTTCTCATCTTATAAATTAAACCTAAATTATTCTTCTATGATTCCTATAAGAGATTGGGCATCTTTCCATTCAAGATATAAAAAAAAATTGTCTATATGAGAAAGGACATATGCCCATTCTTATCATTGTAATACAAGCAATACTGAAACTTGATCATTACTATGGGAAAAATTATAGGATATAAGAGTGAAAAGGAATTGTCAATATGAATATAAGAAATAATTAACTTAACCATTCAATGGAAGAAAAAATAGTTTGTTTATATGAGAATGGGAGTATGCCAATTCTAATTACTGTAATACAAGACAATATTGAAATTTTCTTTTCAATAACTCTATGAAGGCTATGAGAATGGGCGACTATAAATTATAAAAAAAGAAGCTAGATTTTATCTTTGTTCTTCTTTTCATGATTTCAATTATAAGACCATGGTAATTTTGTCATTAGATACAACATTGAACTTAATCATTTTAATTCATATATGAAAAAAATTAGGTTTGATATTTCTTAGCTCAGCAGGTGAGCTTTCCTTCCCACCTCAGCTTGGAAGGTCACTATGCCTAACCCATCTCAGCAGGTCAACCTCGCCTGCTCAACTCAGACAAGTTAGCTCGTCATCCCATCTCATGTCTAGCCAAATCGACTGGCGAGTTATACTGGCCATCTCGAATAACCACCTTGACCAACCAACTCAACCGACTAGCTCGATAGGCCAAATCAATAGGCCAACTTGATTTTCATTTTTAGATGCATCCTTTTATAACCATGGAGGATAATAACTAGGTCAAGTCTTATAATGAAAATATTAAAGTGATATTCTTAAAACCCAAATCAAAAATACCAAAAACCTAAAATATGACATTATTTTATACCCATAAATTTTGAATACAATAGTGAGGAATTTAAAACATGCATGAAATGGTCATTTTTAGATGCATCCTTTTATAACTATGGAGGATAA